>CM033474.1:82409484-82946756 GCA_019447015.1 Hymenochirus boettgeri
GGGTAGATATGGTAGTAGTTCCTGGAGTATGGAGTATGGTGTAGTATAGTAGGTAGTAGTCCTTATGGTGTACATGTATGTATGTGGGAGTATAGTAGGGTAGTCCAGTTTGAACAAACAGTAGGGAGAGCTGCAGGTTTGACCGTTCATTGCTTTGCATTTAAAATCCCCGCCCCTCCCCCAGCTCGCCCTTCTTGTAGGAAGGAATGGACGTGTGGCGGGGTTTGTGGAGGTCTCCCGCATGGGTTGGTTGGTAGAGACAATGTCCGTCTAACCGCTGGGGAATCGGTTGGGTCAGGGAATGTTTAATCATTAAGTCGCGCCTCTCCACTCCCACCCCCCCCCCGGCTGTACGGTGCTGCGGGCGTGTCGTGGAGTTCGCCTATGGTCGGATGACGATTCTCCAGGGCCAGTACCGCTCATCTTCATCCACCCCTCTAGCCAACAGATTCGACCAGGGGAGACCCGGGGAACAAACAGCGCCAAGAGATGAAGGAGAGTAAAGGGACCATGCAACAAGAACTCGCAAGCTCACTCTCCACCGCGGCTAAGATGGTAAATGGGGACACGGGGTTCGTGCTACCGACCGTTCCTCCATTTGATGGACGGGGAAGACCCGGACACCAAGCAGGGGACGGCCCTCCTTAGCGAGCGGAACTACATTTCCCAATCCCCATTGACTGGGAATTTTAAAGGCTGTTTGGTGGTAATTCTGCTTGTGTGTGGACCCCCTACCCCAGGGAACAAAAAGGAGATAGGGACCGAGACGTGCCTGCTCGGGTCTTTCTAAGCAGGGGTTCGATAGTGCTGACCTCTGGCCCCATCCAGACCCTGTCAACAAATGCTTTACCGCCAGGGTTACCGGTGGGGGCGCGTACACTTCCACTTCGGTGCCATTCAGGGTGGGGAGAGATGAGAACATTCCGGGACGTCCTTGAAATGCCCGCGTACCAGGAGGCATCTGTGTTGGTGTATGGCGTTGAGAACAGTATCTAACATAGTGCTGGGGCTTTTAAGATGCCTGATATCCGCCATCGTTCTGTCCTCCCAGACGTCTACTGGTATCTTCCAGTGTTGTTGTAAGAGGCAGATACGGGTAGTGGGGCATTCCTTCATTAGTGTACTACTGTCACCACTGAGTAGTTCGCCAAGGCGACCAATCAGAAGGAGACAAGTAATACCCTTCCATAGTGATTGGTTGCCGCAATGAGAGTAGAAGAACCAAACAAACCATCGCACTCTTATTACACTTACACTCAGGGGTCTGTCAAAGTCCCTTGGCAACCAGTACCATGTAGTTCACACTGTATCAGTATGGTGGGGCCAAGAGTAGGTCACGATGTATTGGTATGGCACTCCAAGAGGTATCCACACTATCGTATGGCGGGCCCGAATAGGTCACACTGTATCGGTTATGGGCGGGCCCAGAAATAGGTCACACGTATCGGTATGGCGGCGCCAAGAATAGGTCACACTGTATCGGATATGGCGGGCCCAGAATGGTCACACGTACGGCGATGGGGGCCAGAAAGGTCACACTTGTCGGTTAGGTGGGCCAGAGTAGGTCGCCTGTATCGTTATCGTGGGTCGAGAGTATCTCACACTGTTAGCGGTATTTATGGCGCGGCCAACGAGTGGTCACACTGTATCAGTTATGGCGGGCCAAGAGTAGGTCACACTTATGGTTCGTAGATTATGGCGGGCCAAGAGTAGGTCACATATTCGATATTGGTGGGCCCAAGAGTAGTCGTCCTTATAGAGGTATGGTGGGCCTAGAGGTACCTAGAGTAGTGTCACCCTTTATCGGCTATGGTTGTATTAAGAGTAGGGCACCATGTACGGAACACTAGCGGGGTAAAGAGCAGATGCAAGCAGGAAATAGAGCTTGACTATGCCAAACATGAACCTATTCAAAACCCAAGCTGATCGCAAGAAAACTCAAAACTATAGACCATTAGTGCGATCCGTCAGTGGTATATGGAGCGAGACAGGACACTACAAAAAGCGATGAGCGCAAGCTTAAAAGAATATTTGAAGAGTTCACGAAGAATTACTGGAGAAAAAAGGTGACATACTGGAGGAATACATTTTAACCCATGAGCAAGACGAACTAATAGAGGGACCAAAAATAAATATTCAGGCTATAAAAGACAGTGCATTAGGTGGCTGGGACCATGAAGAGTGAATGAGGAAGGAAGTAAGCCTAAAAAAATTATGAAAGGAATCTACAAAACAAGAAGGGAAGGCCTCATGCAACAATATGTAGAGGATTAGATTGTCACAGCAAACACAGATAAATGACAATAAGAGAATCGGAAAGAAAAAGAGCAAGAGAGAGAAGTGAGGCAAATTAGTCATCACCAGGGCCCTGTAGTGCCAGAGAAGAAGGTAGGTAACATCTGTATCACGTATGGTGTAATAAGAGAGGTACCTGGTGGTAACAAATCAGTATGGTGTAACTAGGGTAGGTCACATGTATCAGTATGGTGTACCCAAAAAGAGTAGGTCACTCGTCGTTTGGTATGGTTACAAGAGTAGGATACTGGTAGGTAACACTATCAGTATGTGTAACTAGGGAGGTCACACTTGTCAGATGTATACCAAGAGTAGGTCACATGGGTAGTACTGCTATCGATGATATTCCAAGAGTAGGTGGAGTAGGTCACATGGTAGTAACCCACGTATCAGTATGGTGACACCATTAGTATGTAAGGCTGATTCGTATGATGTATCAAGAGTAGGTCACATGGTAAGTAATACTCTATCAGGTATGGGTTACCTAATTACGGGGGGACATGTGTATCATGGTTATGGTGTATCAAGAGTTGGAATACTGTTTCTGCCAATGGTTATCGGAAAGGGTGCGTCAAGGTGGCCAAACAGGTTGGTAGGTGCAGCGCCAGGATTGGCCAATGCGGGATCGTTGGGGGCGCCCAGGAGGAGCCAACGAGGGATCTGTAGGGTTTATATTGCATGATGTTTGGGGGATAGGGAAAGCCATTTGTTAACCTTTCTGATCTCTAGAACAAGTCTGATTGAATGGTCATTTGTAGCTGCAGTGTGAAAATGACACCTGATAGTTTATTCACCGTCTAAATAAGCCAAACATGAATACATCTGAAAATATCTCCTTGAAAAAATCTGAAAATGTCTGAGATAGAAGCTCTGGTAAAGCGGGAATGTACAGTTTGTAAATCAAATTTCAGTCTATTGAAAAGCTATACCGTAAAGGGGAAAGTTCAGTGGAAATACCTAAGCTTTTAAGAAAAAAAGCGCAGCATTTTTCATCCCAATGCCTTAACATGGCCATCAGATTTTGTCAGTGTAGAAATAAATTACTTCCGAAATACTAACTTCCTGTGTGAGGACCCTAATAGACTGTTTTGGTTTGGCCCTTGACCCCAGTGCCTGGGTTGATTCAGTTGCTTCAGTAGAGATCTGAGCATGTTTGACCATCCACCAACAGCCAATCAGAGAATTAATATTAGGAAACATTCCAAGGAAGTGGTTATCCTGGAAGAAGGGCTTTTAGAAGCTGAAATGCCAGAACTCACTAATGTCAATAGAAGGGAAGAGAAGTGCATAAATTTAATGATTTTCAAATGGAGAGGAATATATATAATAACTAGGTTGTATAATACAGCTAATATTTTAAAATATTGATATTTTCAAAAATAATTTAACCACTTCTGGCCCAACTCTGTAGTGTAATAAAATCCTTACCTTACATCCATGCTCCAAATGCTGCCCTGCTATACCCTCCAACGTCCAAGAACTGGCCAACCAGGAGAAGCACTGACAGAGTCAATATAGCGACGCCTTACTGTATCTCAGACGGAGAATTTGCATGTGACACTGCAGTTGTTCGTGTGATCTACCTTGAACACTTCCCAAATAAAGTTTTTCTTGTAAATGTATTTTTTCTTTTTGCAAGCCATAATATTTAGTGAGTGACATCTGAATTGTTGTTTGATGGGGCATTGTGGGTCCATAATAATTTTGTCGATTGCAGACTTTTAAATGTTAGGGCTATGTGTGCAACGTAGTCTGTATTAGGAAACACATGGTGAGATGAATGCTGATTTTAAACGTGTATCAATCAACCCTCCTAAAGAGTAGAAAACTTTATGTATATAAGCAGATCACACCAACTTCCCCTTTAACTTTAAATCGAATCACATTCAACTTACCCTCTTAACTTTAAAGCATATCATTTCAAATTCCCTTGAATTTTAAAAACGTATCATATATTATCACATCCCATTAAACAAAGAGGTACTAAAATCTCACATAGATTTTTAGGGGAAAACGCCCCAGTCATAATTTGCCACAAATATGGACATGTTACATAGTACACAATTTTACTAGTTGACGTTGCCAAACAATAACCCCCAATTTAAGTACTGCCAATCGATCAAATGAATGACCACAAGTGTTTTGTTTTTTATCAATTCAGATGCCACACTCACATAACTGTATGCTTGACAAAAATAAAAAATGACAATAAAAGAAAAACACTTATTTGAAATGTGAAAAGAAGTTTACAGGAACATTTTTAAATATTAACCACATATATATTCAACATTGAAAGATTGACTGCCTGCTCAATGCCATCAATATTCATTTTCCACAGAGTTCGCCTTTAAACATCAGTGCATTATTATATACATAGAACCAGAACACATTTTACTGTAAGTTGTACAGTATACAGCTAGCAGGGCAGTACTGACATGACAAAGGGATTTACCTCCGCAAGTCCACTGGAGTAGTGATGAACGATGATTAAAGTGGAGCAGAGAGCTAGCAAGAGTAAAGTGAGAAAGGTGAGATTTGTCAATGGGATAGAAAAATAAGAGTAGGATAGTGTTTTAGATTTTTGATTTTTAAACTGTACATTCCCTTGAATTTCCTGGACCTTGTAGTAGGATTTGACCCTTTGAACCATTTGGAATGTAGAAAAGCAAGGAAGGCTGCTTTCACGTACCTAAAACTGGATAATACAGGTTCCTACGGCACTGCAATGACTTCAAAAATCATGTTAAGTGATTTTGAGTTTTTCATGTGAAATAAGTTAAATGACAAGCATGCATTGTGCGCAAAAGGGTGATCACATGCATTGTCAAACTGATCACACGTTGCAACTTAGCGAGTGAGCATTGCCCGCACCATTATTGTGCATTGTGGGCATATCTTAACCCACACACTATCACTTGATTGTTAACAACAGGTGAGCTAAGCTTTCTATTATTCTCTTTTGGTTTCTGTAAATGTGGTTTTTCTATTTTAGTCTGTGGTATTGGCAGACATCATGGGGCAATGTTTGTAGGGTTGCAGGAACACTCTGTACAGTTGGGAACCATGTTACACTTTTGGGCAGCAACATTAAATATTTCTTTAACAAGCAAGGCTTTGCTTATTACACGAGTTGTAGACTACACATTATCGAAAAAGTTGTATGCAACTCAAAACAATCAACAACTCATGGACCCAAAGGGCATGTAGATATAAGTGGCCGTAATGCTATACCACACTTGATTGCAGTAAATCATAAAATTTGTCCACTTACTAAATACTTCACTGCCCATATTGATCATGTGGTGTTACAACATGGCCATAAAATAACAGCGCCAGCTTTAAAATCAGTTCTGATTTATCCCATACGTACCAGGCCTAAAAGCAAGAAGAGAAAAAATAGAATAAAGAAAGGTAAAGTAATTGTGCCACCATGTGCATTAAAGGTCAAGTCTTCGTATTGGGTATGTTCTCACTATGTACTTGAATTTTTTTTTTTAAAAAGTGGTGTAATCTAGATGCACAAATTATGGTTTTTTGACCAGTAATTTTGCATACAGATAAATTGTATGTGGGGTGGGTGCCACAGGGTTCTGGTCAGGTCTTGCTTCTATTCATGATTTTGAAGTGTGTATTATCAGAAAGGTTTCTGTGTTGCTGATGAAGCAAAACTTTGTCTACCATTAAAAAACTTAAGAGGATGTGCATCGTTGCAGGGGATCTAGATAGATTGTCACATTGGGCTGCTAAATGGGCGAGATGAAATTCAATGTTGATAAATGTAGGTGAGGCATTTTGGAATTAAAAATCATTGTGCTACTTATAATATAAATGCATCTGTGTTACGTGAATCCGTGGAAAGGGATCTGGGGTTTGGTGGAGAACAACTTAAAGGTAGCAAGCAGTGCCAGCGGAAACCGCCAGAGCCAGCATGGTATTGTATTGTATAAAGAGAGGTTATAGATTCAAGTGGAGCGAAAATGTTATTCTCCCTCTTTACAAAGCATTGGTAAGGCTCATTTTGAAATATGCAGTGCAATTTTGAATCCTGTGTACAACATGGACATATTTAAAAATGTTCACGAGAAGGGCCACTAAATTTAATACGGGGATGGGGGAGCTTGAATATAAGAGAGACTGGAAAGTTACAATTATGTCGCTGGAGAAAGGCGCAGTGTGGGGGATATGATTACTGTGAATAAATTACATTAACGGGCAATTCAATAAACTATCTGGGCATTGAAAACAAAAAGGTTTAGGGTTTTTCACTGTGAGAACATTAAAGCTATGGAAACTGTCTGCCAGTGGATGTATGGAAGGTTCATTGGTCATTTTTCAAAAAAAAGCTGGATTAGTTTCTGCAAACAAGGAATGTTGCAAGTACTAGTATGATACATAAAGTAGAGTTTATCCAGGGAAATTTCCCAATTCCGATTGCCAAGAAAAAAAAAGTCAGGAAGGAAGTGTTTTCCCTTTAGAATTTGGTGGGTTTTTGTTTTGCATTCCTCTGGATCACAGTAGGACAGGAAATGAGGATATGCTAGATGGTTAGGACTGGATGGAGTATGTCTTTAGTCAACCTCAAAACTAGACTATGCATGCATGATAATTGCTGCGTGTGTAGAACGCCGGCCATACGCATGCAACGTTGCATATTGCCTGATGTTTGAATTTAAATTCTCTGCAATATGCGATGAGGGCAAATACCACAGGTGGATCACTAACAGCAATGGAACCTCCAATGAGGTTGGATTTTGTGCTTTTAAGCTTGAGTCTAGGCCACAACAGAGCATTTTAACACACAATACAATCACATTTGCAAATTCCAATCGCATGTTAAAAAATGCACCATAGAATGCCCGAATTGTGGTGGCCACACTAGTGCATTGCTCTGCGATTGCAATCAGTTAACTGGATCAATCCAAAAATGCACAAAATGCAATGCCTTATGCACGGCAACACACACGAGCGGCACGTGTACGCATGCACAATTGCGCAACACATACTGTTTTCAGCGTGCTTGTAATCGCCCTACAGTGTGGATTTGACCACGTCTGTTGTTCTGCTCTAAACCATTAAAATAGAATGGAGCCCAAGAGGTGAGGGTTTATTCGATTTAGTTACCCTTTAAAGGAAGGATGGTACATATTCTGATTTTTATACATTCCAAGACTCAAATGATTACAGGAATATGTGTTTTTCTGACAACTTTTGCATATTTTTCCTAGTCATTCAGACGCTGCGTTAAATATCCTACCAAAGATATTCAGAGCCGGCTGCAGGTTATAGTGAATCTCTCCAAATCATCTTTGGATCCTGGGGTCTTTCATTTTGCCATTGAGATCGGAAAGGAATTCTTTTCCTCTTCCCATAGTGTTTTTGTTTTTTTTTGTTTAGTAGGATTCAGGGGATAAGGCTAAAAAGCGGGGACTAGGGGGACGTATGTCTTTATTCAACCTCAATACTAGTGATGTTACACTTATCTAACCTTATATCAATCGTAGAATTCCTCTGTAATCCTTAATTACTTGGAAGCAGGTGCTTCTTATAACGTGGTTCGGTGACGTTGGGGGGGTTTCAACCATATATACTATTCATACAGGAACACGTTCACAGATTTTCAGAGCGAGCACCAATTTATTTCTTGCAGCTTTTAAACTTATAGCTGCTCTATTTGAACTTGCATACAATAGTTGAATGTGGATGCATTCGCCTGTGTTGCTTTCTGAAGCTGTGTATACATCCATATTTCAGCCCGCCGATAGAACAATCAAAATTTGGTGATGGGGTTGAAAATTGAGTGATAATTTCACTGCAAATAACAATGTTAGTGAATTTATATTAATATCCAAACTACGTTTCAGTTCAGACTGCAGAAATTGCTGTCTTCAATAAGCCACACAATTAGTACGTTAAAAAGTTGGTGTGGTACTTTTTATTGACGATATTGCTGGATTTTCGTCCAGGGACTACGTGCGTGTGCAGTGTATTGGAGTCAAATATTGACATGTGTACCCAGTCTTAAAGTGTATGTATACTGAAAAAAATGACTTTGTGAGTCATCTTAATCTATTAGTAAATACTGTAATTAGCACTTACTCTGAGGTGGTGTTGCTGCATTCCTTCAATACAGTACGTTTGCTCAGGCACTGACCTGACCATTTCACATTACCAACTGTCAAAACAGTTTACATCAACCAACTGCAAACCATTACAAACTAAGCAAAAACTGCGTGACAGAAAGCTACACGTAATATGTTTCAGATTGGATATCGAAAGAAATAGGGGGCCAGATTCAACAAAAAAATGGTACAGTGATTCGTTGGGATGAATTGTAGTTTCCATAATGGACAATTTAAAAAAACAAATTTTCCATTTGTACATCCTGAAAGGGAATGTCACCCCCCAAACTTAATTTTCCCCACTACTGGCCCCCACTCATGTAGTGCATAAAAATCCTTACCTTACATTCCAGCTCCAAATGTTCTCCTGTAAAGTTCCCAAAGTCCAAAAAAATGTTTCACCTGGAGCCTGGCCACTAGGGAAATTGTTCTGCTCTCAGATGTCGCTCTCAGGGGTTTTTGGCTTGCTCAGAGCAGCCCTTCACTCCCTCCCCCCCCCCCCCCCCCACCTGTTGGTTCTCCTCCCCCTAGTGTAAATCCCCTGCAGAATAGTAGGGATTATTCCCCCAGCCCAACAGCGATATTATCTTTTCAGAGACTCCCCGAATCTACTTACCTTCTCTCTCTCCTCCGGCATTCTGAACTGCAGCAGCCGCATCCGTGAGTGGATGCCTCTCAGTTCTACGCAAGCAGAAGGCCGGGTAGTGCGGCGAGAAGGGGAAGGTAAGGTGTGACAGATCGGGGGAAGGTCTCTGGAAAAATAATATAGCGTTGGGTCTGGGGGAACTAGCCCTACTATAATTAAAAAAAGGGGTGGACATGCCCTTTAAGTGCCATCATTTAGATCTCACCTTCCTAACCGATCCCCATGAACATTCAATCTTTTTTCAGACAGAAGTTACTGTTCTTTTATCACAACCGACCTATGGACTGCTGTGGCCATCATTCTGCAATCGTATGTTGGTTGTGAAAAATAATGGGAAAGGAGGTCTGAAGGCATTGAATTGAATTTATTGAACGTCATGATACCAGTCAGGATAAAAATTTAAAATTTAATCACCAAGACAGGCCCTATAGCTCACATCTGGAGGTCTTAATATTGCGACTTGCTCATTGAAAGTGGGAAAATACTCCTTGAAATTAAAAACCACTGTAAAATAGTCCATAAAATCTTGCGTGTGGTCTGCACTTTCATTTGGTTTGTACAATATATACTCCCCCCCCCAAGATAAACCGAGTTTTTCAGGCGTAAAATAGCCTGAAAACTTGAACTCTGTTATACTCGAGTCCAGTACATTACTTTTGCACAGCTCTCGAGTGTGCATTCAGGATTCCTGGTCTGTAAGTGCCAACATACAAATTGAATCCTGGGTGCATCCGGGATTCCTGTCTGTAAGAAACAAAATGCCATCATCAAATGAATCCTGTAAATTACGCGTACGTAACAATTCGGCAGACCGCGCGTCTAGTCCCTTACTGGCGCGCGGCTGACGTCACTTATCGGCCGCCGGGCAGTGACGTCATCCGCCCACAGGATTCAATTTGTATGCTGGCACTTACAGCCAGATCGAGATGCCACACTGGGAGGAGAGCTGCAGTGCCACAAGGAGAGAAGGTACCCAGAACAGGAAGCCAGATGCACACTGGAGAGCTGGATGAACACGGGGAGAGAAGGTACCTTTGAATTAGGGGGAGGGTGAGGGTTTAGATGTTGGAAACTCAAACTCCAGCTATAAAGCTTGTGGGAGTTGTAGTTTCCAAACATCTGAGTGCCAAGGATGAGAATTTAGAATTTGTCAATTCTACCTCGGTTTATACTCGAGGTCAAATAACTTTGAATTAGTTTTTCCAGGTACGATTGGGTACCTCGGTTTATACTCTGGTCTAGTTATTACTCGAGGTATATACGGTATTTTTTTTTGGTCCAAAATACTGAATTTGAAGTAGAACCGAATTTATTAAAACTATATATGGTTATATGCATCTAATTTTTTTTTTGGTTGTTTGCATTGTTAAAGGATTCAGAAAGAGGTGGCAGATATTACCTTGGACCCTCCCCTAATGCAGGTAAGTAATATTTCCAAAATATTTCATGTTCTGGTAGTTTTTTCTTCTAGGATTTTGTAATTCAATTTTTTGCTTTCTCGCTTATTTTAATTACAAAAACAAAACAAAAAAAAAAAAACTTGGTTTAAAACTACTCTCTTAAGGCAGGTACACCTCCAAAAACTAAAATTTAACCTGTACTGGCCCACTGTTGTAGTGTTCCATCTCGACTCCTTATGCGTTCTCAGCAGAGCCAAAGTTTCTAGAAAGTGAAGAGTAGGAGCTGTATGTCTCATCCGGTGCCTGTGCTGCCTGTGTCCTTGTTGAGGTTTCTGGCAGTGCAGGGGGTCTCTCCGCCTCCCCCCCCCCCACCCTTTCTGGCTGTTGGTGCCCTACCTATAAAAGGATTTTCCTTTTCTGTATTCCACCCCCTACCTTTGATTTCTTTTTTAAACAAGCCTAGAAAATAAAAATTGCAGTCTTTGTTTCCTGGCTGTCTGCATAGCTGGCAGCGCATTCCGTGATCTAGTCAATAACAGACACGGCTGCTGGTACTGCCCCTCTACTGATTGCTTCCGACTAGCAGAGATCCAAGAGCAGAGCACCGGGAGAGAATAAAGGGCTGTAAGTATATTTGAGTCTTTGTTTACAAAAGTAGGCGGCGGGTTGGGGGTGGGACGGGAAGAAAAGGTATGGGGGGGGGGCTCCCCTGCCAGAAACCTGCGGTAAGGAAGCTGCAGGCACCGAATGGACACACAGACAGACCCTGCTCTTCACTCTATGGAACTTTGCGACAAGCATTGCAGGAGAGCCATTAAGGAGATGAGATGTAAGGATTTCGTTTAACATAAACAAGTGGGGCAAGAGCCAGGTTAAATTTTACGTTTTGGGGGAGGACTGCTTTAAGAGTAGTGAAGTTTTAAATAGTTTAAATTAAGCTGACAACAAAAACGTAGTGCCTACACTATAGAATATATTTGAGGGGTGGGATAAACTTTCTCCTAACTTGGGGGCCATTCTAGTAAAGGGTATCTGACAAAGAATATTGGGCAATCTCCTTTTTTTTTTTTCCGGGTGGGAGGGGATTCTGTGATGTGAAATGGGATTTTCGTTTTGCAATAGAACATAGCATTAGTCTTTAGGGTGAGGGTATTTAGTCAGCTTGTAACCTTTTTTTTAGATAAATAGAATTGTAGTATTTTGTCCAAAATAGTGTCCTTGGGGAATGTCAGATTTCCTCAGTTAAGATTGGGAGGGAAAAGGTTGTGGAAAAAACAAATATGTTTAGTTTTAACATTAAATAGGTCAGATTAAGAAGTTGAAAAACCATGATATGTTAACCCTTTAACAAACATTAAAAAAGGAGAACTAAAACCTCCAATTAATTTTTTATACTCCCAGCAATCTGAAAACAACCCACCTAAAAAACACCACTAACTATAAAATGCCACTTTAGAAACTCTGTTAAAGTAAATAAAGCGGTTAAGGAACTGAGGACGTATCTGTGTGTATTTGCAGTGTTCAAATAACCTCAGTCAATGCTTCCTTTCTTTATCTGTCCGTAAAAGGATTGGATAGAGATATTAATGGGTGTGACCAAATGTAACATAGTTTGTGCCATAGCTAAGGACTGTGCATGAGAAGAACATAATCGTCGTTGACCAAACACTGGGTGAGACTAGAATGCTTAGAAGTTTAAAGCCAAACTATATGGTTATTTAGGTAAGTTTCCCAGCCCGAACAAAAGAGAGGTAAGACACAGATTACGGTTTTATATCCAAGTGTTCGGCCTTTTGTTAAGTGTGTTCTGTGGCTTTAGTTGCCCTTTAAAGTAAAACCATCTTTGTTTAAAAAAAAAAAAACAAGAACTGAACTTCCCGTTTCTACTTGTAGTGTACTTTGTGCAGTTTTTTCCTTTTTTTATTTAGTTCTGTTTTGCAAGGTGCTCACAATTTTTTACCTGATCTCATAATGATTAAATGGGCAATGATCAGTCACACTGAAAATATTGCAGTGCTGCTTTAATTCCATGCCGGTCTGAATCTTGGCTATTGTGGTATACCAATACATTTGAGAATAACAATAATTACATTTATTCATTTAATGGTAACTGAAAAATATGCTACCTCTAGGTCCAACCACATTAGAAACAACATTATTTTTCTTGTACAAGCAACATCAGGCCCTATGGACTCGGCAGTATTAAATGGATAATACTAGCAGTAATATATCTCAGCTCTCCGCTTTCCCCCCAGAGATTTCCGGCTTTGTAGTTGTTCATTACGGATTCTTATCATTGTTATTGTCAATTGAAAGGCCAATTGTAGTGAGGATAACAGCAAATTAGCAGCTATGTATATCCTGATACGCGAGTCTATAAACCTAAGGTGTGCTGAAAAAGCCATCATAGTGGTTATTCCTTTGCCAGAGATTTAAAAGTACACAGAAGTGTAGCTAACTTGTTATTGAAAGGATGTTTGTTCTAAATCCGGGAGGACGATTTTTGAAAAATTTGGTTTTATATGTTTTATCATTTCTCTAAGCTGTCATAGAAAAACATACGTAATTACTTGCGGACTGTGCTTATAATGGAGGGACTGCATGCCTTGTGTATATTGCATCATTGAACGGCAGCAGTGTATTTTTTTTTTGACTGTTTATATATAAAGTGAAAAACTGCAAAGTTGTGGTATAATAAAAGAACAACATTGGGGAACATGTTATTGTTTCAAGGTTTCATGCATTAGGGAAAAAACTTTTTTTAATAATGTTTTGTATATCATCTCACACAGTTATTAATAAAACATAACCACATTAAGTATTTTAACTAAATATTCAGTCGAAATAGTGATTTTTGTGTTAGACAGCGAATAACTGTTTAGGGGGACTCCCAAAGTATCTAATTGCACAATATGCTGTAAAGAGGGTACACGCCATGGCTGCATAATGGCAGTCGCTTTGCTGAACTACGCATCAGGACCATGGTATTCTTGGCTACAGTAACATAAGGTATAGGCTTTTTTTTATAGAATATAATCATTTCAATTGGACGAAATTCATCTGCAGTAACAATGTCAGATGTTTTCAAAATGTAGTTAGACCAGTAAAAACACTAAACATCTGATAACTTAGTTGGCCACCTCTTATAGTCTGGCCCAATTTTGCATTGATTCAAGCATTGATCATTTTGCAAGTTCCCAGGGGGATATGCTTCGGGATCAATGGTCCTGCCTGTCTAAAACAAGTAATCGGCATTGATTTCCCAGACGTTTTAAGTGTTCGGAAACTTATTCAGAGGGGGGAGCCAAAGCAGAATCCGGCAGTCGCAATTCCTTACCACGCCAGATGTTCGGGACCTACAACTCCCAGCAAAAAAGCATGCTGGGAGTGTAGTTTTCAACATCTGGAGTTGCCAAAGAAATGAGAATTTAGTGCATTTTAAATGACAGAAGAATTCCCATACAGTTATAGCCAAATGCAGTATGGCTATTACTGTATGGGAATTCTGCTGTCAACTAAACGCCTCAAATAATAAAGAATCAGAAGGAGGCATGGTGTGTATTGTTACCTTCGGATTCTGTATTGTTTTGAGGGTTAGTTTGCCCTTTTAATGGACAGCGAATTACCAACAGTCGTTTCTAGACAGTTATAGCAATAATATATTTGGCTTAATACTGTATGGGAATTCTGCTGTCCATTTAAAAGGGCAACGAAAGCATCAAAACAATAAGAATCAGAAGACAGTAGTGGTCATATGTCTACCTTCAGTCCTATACCTTACGTCAATAATTTTCAGGGCTTGGCCACATCATGCTTTACGCAATCGCACACGATGGCCCGCATGCATTTCTGGTGCGATTGTGCGTGCGTTTTCCGCCAAGTTCTACAATTTTAAAAATAAACACCATTGTGCAATTGTGCAATGGGTTGCGAGAGTGGTATAGCTCCTGCACTCCTTTTTAACTCAGTTTAAAAATAAGAACCTCTGTTACACTATGGTTTTGGTTTATACCGCGTATTAAGGTATATAAAGCATAATGTCCCCTACTGTTCATTATAAAGATATTAGAAGTCACCAAACCGGATACCACAAGGGAAAATGGGACCAGCTTGGAGAGGACAAGATTTTTTTTACGTAATTATAGGATTTATTGCAAAAAAAAAAAAAAAAAAGTGTAGGTGCTGAAATCAGGACCAGCAGAAAGGGGGGATTCGGGGAACAGAAATCCTGGTATAGCCATTTTTGTGCTGTCTACTGTTAACAGGACTTGTAGAGGCAAAAGTCAATTAAGTACAATCCCAAACATCACCATTTATCTTCAGGGATTTAAATAAAAAGTGTACCTGTGTGGAGTTTTGCATCAGAAGTTTCTGAGATCTAAATAGTCATTATATTACATTCTTCCTTTGTTTTTCATTACCTGTTGTAGATTAGTAAACCTCACTCATGCTTACAATGTCTTTGACTATCTGATGTGAGCCCATGGATAATTGAATAAATAATTTGGATTGCACCAGGTGAAAAAGACTATAAATGGGATTTCTCAAGAGTTAAGAACAGACACATTGAGATGAAATTTTTTTTTCTACCGATAGCTTCCCATGTATTTCAAGTGTACTCGTATGCCCCCCCCCTAAACCAACAAAAAATGGGTAATTCCTGCTAGCAAAACCCAACTGCTATTTGTACCAGTTTTATTATATAGCCAATTGTAACCATGGTATTTAATGATTCATTCTATTTATTTCTGGCAAACGTATCTGCCTATCTTTCTGACTGATATAACTTTTTTAAGCTTTGTGCCATGTGACTGAGGTGAAATAGCAGTCAATCAGTCTGTAAGGTCGGTTTCGACAGCCTTGATTGGCCTGCATGCTTACTCTGCAAGCATGGGAACAAAAAGTATATCTGGTTAGTATGCAAGGTAATGAAGTACAAAATGATCCATTGGGTTTGGGGCCAGGTATAAACTGACAATTGACCAGTTTTTGTTTTAAGGGGTACATTCACTTTAACTCTGTCATCACACCCGTACTTATTGCCTCATTCTCACTGTATATGCCAGTAGTCGTTTAGGGGTGCTAACTAAACTGTGTTCCTATCTGTACACAAAACGACATTGCATTTTTGTTGCCAAAAAGGGTCTTGGCGTAAACCAAGGTGGATTGAGGAACTCGTGCTTTAGAGTAGTATAGTAGGTAGTATTCCTGTATGTATGTAATGTATGTACAGTATGTATGTAGAGTTGTATAGTAGGTAGTAGTTCCTGTATGTATGTATGTAGGGTTGTATAGTAGGTAGTAGTTCCTGTATGTATTTATGTAGGGTATTATAGTAGGTAGTATTCCTGTATGTATGTAATGTATGTATGTAATGTATGTATGTATGTATGTATGTATGTAGGGTTGTATAGTAAGTAGTAGTTTCTGTATGTATGCAGGGTAGTATAGTAGGTAGTAGTTCCTGTATTTATGTATGTATGTATGTAAGACTCCCTATAGAGGAGTCTAGCGCGGCCGATGGAAACATACAGTCCCGAGCGTTCTCCTTATGAAGTTCATGGGAGAACGCTCGGGACTGTGTGTATGCAGATCTTTGAAAGATGGCAGACAGGATCTTGCAGATCATTAAAATACATGATTTTTACAAATGTAAATGATAAATCCATAAATCTAATTTTCAAAAATGCAAATTCCACAGGGAAAGGATATATACCAGTTTCTCACCCTTTTATACTTTTCTCAGGGAACCCTTACATAAAAACATTATTACTTAAGGTGACCATACACATGCGATTCCACAACATGTGTGCGACAGATCCATTGGTATCAGTCAGCACACATGCGGTATAGGGATCGGTCGGCCATACACAGTACGATCGGATCGGCTCTCCTTACTGATAGTAAAGGCAGCAGATACCGACTAAAAAATTTCAGCCGTTCTGAGCGACTGTAATGCCGGCTATGGTCGTTCGCCGGCACTACGATCGGTCGGGAAGACCCCTACACACTGATGCTAATGGGTAAATCATTGTTTCCCGATGGGATTTACACATTATCTTTAGAGTGTGATTTTACGATAATTGCATGAATACCTAATGCTTTTCAGATAAAATTTGAACCTGCCCCATTGATCTTAAGATATAATTTGATTGGCATGTTGAAAGTGTATAAAATAATTTACTCAAGAACACAATAAGAGTTGAGAAATCAAAAACAAGCTTTATTTAATCTAAATGGAATGTCATACAGTCCAATGACTGCCACACCTAAATACTTTAAAAAAGGAAAATCAGAAGTAATCAGAAAGTATTATATTGTTTTTTTGAGTAGGATAAACAATAAGCTCCCCTTGCAACAATGTACATTCCAATAGAGCATTGAAATAATTGCTTCAATGCAACCATATGTAGTAATACATAATCACGTTTGCACTTTTTAACCCCAAGCTAATGTCATACCAAGTAACTTTAATTCTTCACTGTCTATAGGCCCAGTGTGTTGTTTTAGGAAGATAAAAGGGCAACCACTGTTGTGCAGTAAATTGAGCTATTGTTTGCTTCTTTGGCAGGTGTGAGCAAAAAAGTCCACCTTAACTAGAGAGTGTTCGAAACTGTTGAGTTTCATTCAGTTTTCGAATTTTAGAATTTTTCAGAAAATTCAATTCGAAAACGGACCCATAGAAGTAAGTTGTCCATTTTGAGGGACAAATAATAATAGTAGATTACTGTAAATGACACAGAGACCTGGGGAATTGTCTGGGGAACCTGTAAATAGAGCCAAAAATATTTTAAAAATATCTTTCCTCACGATCGGGTGTTTGAGCTCTGCATTCCATTTTCGAGAGTTACGAAATCGATCATTACTTTCGAGGATTCGATTTTCAGTAATTGTCTACTTTTGATTTTCGATATCATCTACTTTCCATTCTCCATTGGAGTTCCAAAGTTTCGTCGGGACTTCGAAACCCTCAGATTCGATTCCAAACTGGGTTTTATTGCCACTGCAGATGTTTGAAAATTACAACTCCCAGCACATAAAGCAGCGGGAGTTGTAGTTTCCAAACATAAGGAGTGCCAAGGAATTGGGGGTTACTGTATGGGATTACTTCCATTTAAAGGGTAACTAATGCCTCAAAACAATACAGAATCAGGAGGATGGTATCTATTGTAAAAAGATTACCTTCTGATTCTGTCTAGTTTTGAGGCTTTAGTTGTCTCTAAATGGACAGCAGAATTCCCATACAGTAGTCCCATACAGTAATAGCAAATCCAGTATGGCTTTTACTGTAAAGGGCAACTAAAGCCTCAGTACAATACAGAATCAAAAGGCAGTAGTGATCTTCATTTCAATCCTTGGCTTATACTCAAGTCAATCAGGTTTTACTATTTTTCAGAATAAAATAGGTACCTTGGCATATACTCAGGTCGATTAACACAAGTATACACGGTACACTACCATGACCCGCCATTAGAAATCTCTGGACCCTGTATTGTGCATTATTGGGCCTGTCAGCCTAAAGCAGTAACTGTCTGGACCCAAGACAAGTGAGAATATTAGAAAATGTGGTCTTCTGTAAAAACCCTCTTCCCATTAAAAATCTGAACACATAAAATGCACATGCTAAAGGGCTAGTCAATATTTACACAACAAGCATGAATGATACAGACTGCATTGGCGTCAGTGTAATATATAGGAAGAATTAACATAGCTACTATGTTAAACACAGTATTGGAGTGGGAATAATTCTTAATGTATCTTTCTAGTCCAACTTTTGCCTGCCCATATATAATGCTTTCCTAACATCCATGTAATCCAACCCCTTATCCAAAGCGGCTAGCACATTAATGATATAGGACAAATCCCCTTGGATCTAATGTCATTTTCCCTATATCCCCATGGTCCCGATGGAATCCATGCTGCACTATGCAACGTCCCATGTGTATGTCCAGCTTAAAGGGCTATGCATACTAAACTTTAAATAGTGCTTAAAATGCAAACCTGGGTGGGCGATTGGACGAGTCGGAAAAACAGGGCCGATCGTGCTGTCCTTCATAGAGGACCGCAGGAACTTACCACACCAACAGTGCTTTTTTCTATTCTTTAAATTCTTTAAATTCTTAGGGCTAGGCCAATTGATGTGGCCACACTAGTGCGCTACGCACATGATCACATTTATTTAGGCAATCGCAGCACATGGAAAGGCACACGAGTGCGCCGCGAAATCGTGCTCGTTCCGGCGCACTCGTAAACGCTACAATGTGGCCTCAACCTTAGTGGATCAAGATCAAGTACCAGAAAATGCTACATGTAGGAATCGCCAACAGTGACCACTATAAAATGGCTGGTAACATTTAGGAACATGCTACACAACCAAAAAACATTGTTCGGGTGGAGCTACCCTAATAAAAGCTCATACACTCATGCTATAAGCCAACCAACAAACGAAACTACACGTTGTGTACATTCAGTGCGGCATCATTCCTTGATGTATTGACCTCCAGAGAATGCTATTTATAACAATGTAAAGCAGTTCTAATAAATTAATACATTCCATTTTTAACAAGACTGGGGTTTTTTTGACTTCTCATCTAGATATTGACTAAATGCCCAACCTACTGCCCCCTTTTATCTTTTAACTACAAGTTCCAGCATTCCTCACAGAGCAGTTGTGTGTGTGTGTGTAGTATAGCAAGTAGTAGTTCCTGTCTGTGTGTATGTATTTGGGGGTCTGTCTGTTTATTGAGGGTAGTAGTTTCTGTCTGTCTGTAGTATGGGGAGTGTGGATAGTATAGTAGGTAGTAGTTCCTGTCTGGATTGGAGGGGTATTACTGGTGTAGTTGTTCATGCATGTAGTTTAGTTAGTAGGTAGTAGTTCCTGTTATGTATGTATGTATATATAGGGTAGTGTAGTAGTTCATGTATGTAGGGTAGTATAGCATGTAGTAGTTTCTGTATGTATAGGGTAGTGTAGTAGTTCATGCAAGTAGAGGGTAGTATAGTCGGTAGAGTTCCGTGAAATGTTTGTATGTATAGAGTAGTGTGGTAGTTCATGTATGTAGGGTAGTAAAGTAGGTAGTAGTTCATGTATGTATGTATTGGGTAGTGTAGTAATTCATGTATGTATAGGGTAGTGTAGTAGGTAGTAGTCTGTTGCATGTATGTATGTATAAGGTGTGTAGTAGTTCATGTATGTATGTATGTAGGGTAGTATAGTAGGTAGTAGCTCCTGTAGTATGTATATGGTGGTGTAGTAGTTCATGTATTAAGGTAGTATAGTAGGTATTAGTTCTGTATGTACGGGGGGGTGGGTAGTAGTTCATTTATCTAGGGTAGTATAGTAGGTAGTAGGTTCCTGTATGTATGTATAGGGTGGTGTAGTAGTTCATGCATGTAGGGTAGTATAGTAGGTAGTAGTTCTGTATGTATGTATAGAGTGTGAGCAGTTCATGTAGGGTAGTATAGCAGGTAGTAGTTCCTGTATGTATATATAGGGTAGTGTAGTAGTTCGTATGTAGGTGTTAGTATAGTAGGTAGTAGTTCTTGTATGTATGGGTGTATGTATGTGTGTAGGGTAGTATAGTAGGTAGAGTTCCTGTATGTATGTAGGGTAGTATAGTAGTGTAGTTCCTGTGTGTATGTATGTAGGGTAGTATAGTTGGTAGTAGTTCCTGTATGTATGTAGGGTAGTATAGTAGGTAGTCGTTCCTGTATATATGTATGTATGAGGGTCGTTAAGTAGGTAGTAGTTGTAGATGTATGTATGTATGTAGGGTTGTATAGTAGGTAGTAGTTTCTGAATGTATGTAGGGTAGTATAGTAGGTAGTAGTTCCTGTATTTATGTTTGTATGTAGAGTAGTATAGTAGGTAGTATTCCTGTATGTATGTAATCTATACTAATAAAAGGCAAAGCCCTCACTCACACTCACTCATCACTAATTCCAACTTGCCGTGAAGGCAGACGGCTTAAATTTGGCAGGCTCATTCATTGCACCTTACTTACAAAAGTTAAGCAGGTTTCGTTTCGAAATTCCACCTGTAACGGTGAGTATCTGACATTGCACAGACTTATGGTTACCTAGCTTACAAGCTTACATATCTATATGTTGGTCCGATTTCAACCAAATTTTGTATGCTATACTCCTTACCAGTAAAAGGTTATCGAAATATTTTTTTTAGGGTGGGGGTGAATGGGGGGGGGGGAATAGAATTTTAAACTCCTGCACACTAACGGCTGGACCGATTTTTACCAAAATTTCAGGGTGTGTGCGGGGACTGGCTGAGGTGTAAGGGGAAGGGTTTGGAGGGTGGAAAGAGAGGAATAGGGGGGGTATTGGGGGCGGACGGGAGGGGTGGTGGTGGGGGTATTTTCACCAAAACTTCGTACTTTATATATATTTTTTAGGGTGGGGTGAATGGGGGGGGGGGAAATAGAATTTTTAACTCCTGCACACTAATGGCTGGACCGATTTTTACCAAAATTTCGGGTGTGTGGGGGACTGGCTGAGGTGTAAGGGAGGGTTGGAGGTGGGGAGGATGATGGGGGTGAGTGGGGGGAGTGATAGGGGGTGGTAGGGGCGGACGGGGAGGGGGTGGTGGGAGTTATTTTCACCAAAATTTCGTAGTTGAATAAAAATATATTTTTTTGGGTGGGGGTGAATGGGGGGGGAATAGAATTTGAACTCCTGCACACTAACGGCTGGACCGATTTTTACCAAAATTTCAGGGTGTGTGCGGACTGGCTGAGGTGTAAGGGGAAGGGTTTGGAGGGTGGAAGAGAGGAATAGTGGGGGGTATTGGGGGCGGACGGGGAGGGGTGGTGGGGGTTATTTCACAAAATTTCGTAGTTGAATAAAAAATATAATATTAAATTAAATTAATGAGTGTGCATTAACGTTAAGCTTATTGAATTGTCTTTCTTTAATATATCAAGTGCAGAGTGAACAGCAATCTTGAACATATTGCTTTCTTAAAAAAGGTTATTTGAAACATCTCTGCTGCGAAGCGCGGGTACTTTGCTAGTGTATGTATGTATGTAGGGAGTATAGTAGGTGTATTCTGTATGTATGTAATGTATGTATGTATGTAGGGTGTATAGTAGGTAGTAGTTCTGTATGTATGTAGTAGTCAGTGTAGTTTCTGTATTCATGTATGTAGTAGAGTAGTATAGTAGGCAGTATTCCTGTATGTAATGTATACATTATGTATGTATGTAGGGTGTATAGTAGGTAGGATTCTGTTAATATGTAATGTATGTTTGTATGTAGGGTAGTATAGTAGGTAGTAGTTCCTGTATGTATGTATGTATGTATGTAGAGTAGTATAGTAGGTAGTATTCCTGTATGTATGTAATGTATGTACAGTATGTATGTAGAGTTGTATAGTAGGTAGTAGTTCCTGTATGTATGTAGGGTGTGATAGTAGGTAGTAGTCCTGTATGTATTATGTAGGGTATTATAGTAGGTAGTTCCTGTATGTATGTAATGTATGTATGTATGTATGTAGGGTTGTATAGTAAGTAGTAGTTTCTGTATGTATGCAGGGTAGTATAGTAGGTAGTAGTTCCTGTATTTATGTATGTATGTATGTATGTAGAGTAGTATAGTAGGTAGTATTCCTGTATGTAGTAATGTATGTATGTATGTAGGGTAGTATAGTAGGTAGTAGTTTATGTAGGTATGTATGTTTGTAGGGTAGTATAGTAGGTAGTAGTTCCTGTATGTATGTATGTAGGTAGTATAGTAGTAGTAGTCCTGTATGTAGTATGTGGGTAGTATAGTAGGTAGTAGTTCCTGTATGTATGTATGTTAGGGTAGTTATGTAGGTAGTTAGTTCCTGTTATGTATGTATGTGGGGTAGGTATGTATGTAGGAGTAAGTATAGTAGTTCCTACAGAATAGTATGTATGTAGGGTAGTATAGTAGGTAGTAGTTCCTGTATGTATGTATGTAGGGAAGTATAGTAGGTAGTAGTTCCTGTATGTGTGTAATGTATGTATGTAGGGTAGTATAGTAGGTAGTAGTTCCTGTATGTATGTAGGGAAGTATAGTAGGTAGTAGTTCCTGTATGTGTGTAATGTATGTATGTAGGGTAGTATAGTAGGTAGTTCCAGTTGAACAAACAGCTGGAGAGCTGCAGGTTGACCGTCTCATGCTTTGCATTTAAATCCCCCGCCCCTCCCCCAGCTCTGCTTCTTGTAGGAAGAGACTGACTGTGTCGGGGTGTGGAGTCTCCGCATTGTGTTGGTAGAGACAATGTCCGTCTAACCGCTGGGGAATCGGCTTTGTGGTCAGTGAATTGTTCTCATCTGCTCGGCCGTCTCCCCCTCCACCCCCCCCCCCCGGCTGTCGGTGCTGCGGGCGGTGTGTGAGTCTCGCTATGTCGGATGACGATTCCAGGGCCAGTACCAGCTCCTCTTCATCCACCTCCTCTAGCCAACAGATCGACAGGGGAGACCCGGGGAACAACAGCGCCAAGAAGAAGGAGAGTAAAGGGACCATGAACAAGAACTCCAAGCTCCTCTCCACCAGCGCTAAGAGGTAATGGGGACACGGGGCTTCGTGTTACCGACCGTCCTCCATGATGGGACCGGGGAACCCGACACCACAGGCAGGGGACGGCCCTTAGCGAGCGGAACTACATTTCCCAGCATCCCCATTGACCTGGGGCATTTTAAAGGCTTTCTGGTGGTAATTTCCTGCTTGTTGTGGGACCCCCTACTGGGAACAAAGGAGATGGGACCGAGACGTGCCTGGGTCTTTCTAATGAGGGGTTCGTATAGTGCTTGTTACCCTTAATGCCCCTCCAGACCCTGTCAACATTGCTTTACCGCCAGGTACCGTGTGGGGGCGCTGTTACCTTCCACTTCGTGCCATTCAGGGTGGGGAGAGAGAGACTCTTCCGGGACGTCCTTGTAAATCCCGGTCCCAGGAGGCCTCTGTGTGGTGTATGGCGTTGAGACCAGTATCTAATCATAGTGCTGGGGCTTTATAATGCTGATTATCCGCCATGTTCTGTCCTCCCCACGACGTCTACTGGTCTCTTCCCGTGTGTAAGGGCAGATACTGGGGTAGGTGGGGCCCTTATTAGTTCTACTTCACCCACTGAGTGTTCGCACAAGGCGACCAATCAGAAGGAGACAAGTAATACCCTTCCAAGTGATTGGTTGCTGCAAATGAGTAGAACCAACAAACCATCGCACCTCTTATTACACTTACCACTTCAGGGTCTGTCAAAGTTCCCTTGGCCACCCAGTACCATGGTAGTTCACACTGTATCAGTATGGTGGGCCAAGAGTAGGTCACGATGTATTGGTATGGCACTCCAAGAGTATCTCACACTATCGGTATGGCGGGCCCAGAATAGGTCACACTGTATCGGTATGGCGGGCCCAGAATAGGTCACACTGTATCGGTATGGCGGGCCCAGAATAGGTCACACTGTATCGGTATGGTGGGCCAAGAGTAGGTCGCACTGTATCGTTATAGTGGGTCGAGAGTATCTCACACTGTATCGGTATGGCGGGCCAAGAGTAGGTCACACTGTATCAGTATGGCGGGCCAAGAGTAAGTCACACTGTATCGGTATGGCGGGCCAAGAGTAGGTCACACTATCGATATGGTGGGCCAAGAGTAGGTCTACCTTTATCGGTATGGTGGGCCTAGAGTACCTAGAGTAGGTCACCCTTTATCGGTATGGTGTATTAAGAGTAGGGCACCTGGTAGGTAACACTATCGGTTAAAGAGCAGATGCAAGCAGGAAATAGAGCTTACTATGCAAACATGAACCTATTCAAAAACAAGCTGATCGCAAGAAACCTCAAAATCTATTAGACATTAGTGCGATCAGTGGTGTCATATGGAGCAGAGACATGGACACTAACAAAAAGCGATGAGCAAGCTTAAAGAATATTTGAAAGATTCCAAGAAGAATTACTGGAGCAAAAAAGGTGACATCTGGAGAATACATTTTAACCATGAGCAAGACGAAATAATAGAGGGACAAAATAATATCAGGCATATAAAAGCACAGTGCATTAGGTGGCTGGGACATGAAGAGTGAATGAAGGAAGGAAGTAAGCCTAAAAAAATTATGAAAGAATCTACAAAACAAGAAGTGGAAGGCCTCATGCAAAATGGATAGAGGATGTAACAGCACACCTAGATAAATTGACAATAAGAGAATGGAGAAAAAGAGCAAGAGAGAGAAGTGAGGCAAATAGCTCACCCAGGGCTGTAGTGCCAGAAGAAGGGTAGGTCACACTGTATCACTATGGTGTACTAAGAGTAGGTCACCTGGTGGTAACACTATCAGTATGGTGTAACTAGGGTAGGTCACACTGTATCAGTATGGTGTACCAAGAGTAGGTCACTCTGTATTGGTATGGTGTACCAAGAGTAGGATACCTGGTAGGTAACACTATCAGTATGGTGTAACTAGGGTAGGTCACACTGTCAGTATTGTATACCAAGAGTAGGTCACATGGTAGGTACTGCTATCTGTATGATATTCCAAGAGTAGGTCACATGGTAGGTAACCACGTATCAGTATGGTGCACCATTAGTAGGTAATGCTGTATTAGTATGATGTATCAAGAGTAGGTCACATGGTAAGTAATACTCTATCAGTATGGTTACCTAATTACTGGGGGACATTGTGTATCATGGTATGGTGTATCCAAGAGTTGGTAATACTGTTTCTGCCAATGGTATCGGAAGGGTGCGTCAAGAGTGGCCAACAGGATTGGTAGGGTGCGCGCCAGGAGTGGCCAATGCGGGATCGTTAGGGTGCGCGCCAGGAGTGGCCAACGAGGGATCTGTAGGGTTTATATTGCATGATGTTTGGGGGATAGGACAAGCCATTTGTTAACCTTTCTGATCTCTAGACACAAGTCTGATTGAATGGTTCATTTGTAGCTGCAGTGAAATGACACCTGATTAGTTTATTCACAGTCTAAATAAGCAAACATGAATACATCTGAAAATATATCTTGAAAAAAATCTTGAAAATGTCTGAGATAGAAGCTCCTGTTAAAGGGAATGTACAGTGTAAATCAAATTTCAGTCTATTGAAAAGCTATACCTTTAAAGGGGAAGTTCAGTGGAAATACATAAGCTTTTAAGAAAAAAAGAGCAGCATTTTTCATCCCAATGACCTTAACCTGGCCATTCAGCATTTTGTCAGTGTAGAAATAAATACTTCCGAAATACTAACTTCCTGTTTGTAGGACACCTAATAGACTGTTTTGGTTTTGCCCTTGACCCCAGTGCCTGGGTTGATTCAGTTGCTCAGTAGAGATCTGAGCATGTTTGACCATCACCAACAGCCAATCAGTAGAAATTAATATTAGGAACATTCCAAGGAAGTGGTGTATCCTGGGAAGAAGGGCTGTTAGAAGCTGAAATGGCAGCTCACTAATGTCAAAAGCAGGGAATAGCAAGTTGCATAAATTTAACTGATTTTTCAAAATGGGAGAGAATATCTATAATAACTAGGTATGTATAATACAGACTAATACTTTTTAAAATATTGATATTTTCAACTATAATTTAACCCACTTCTGGCCCCACTCTGTAGTGTAATAAAATCCTTACCTTACATCCCTGCTCCAAATGGCTGCCCTGCTATACCCCTCCAAAGTCCCAATAACTGGCCACCAGGAGCCTGACAGAGTCAATATAGGACTGCCTACTGTATCTCCTCCGGGAGAATTTTGCCATGTGCACTGCAGTTGTTCTTGTGATCTCCCTTGAACACTTCAAATAAAGGTTTTTCTTTTAAATGTCTTTTTTTACTTTTGCAAGCATAAATTTTATGTGAGTGACATCTGAATTGTGTTTTATGAAGGGCATTGTGGGTCCATAATTAATTTTGGTCGATTGCAGTACTTTTAAATGTTAGGGCTATTGTTGTGCAACATAGTCTGTATTAGGAAAAATTTTGAGATGAATGTGATTTTTAAACGTGTATCACATCAACCCTCCTAAAGCGTAGCATAACTTTCTGTATATAAAGCATATCACACCAACTTCCCCTTTAACTTTAAATCGTATCACATCAACTTACCCTTTAACTTTAAAGCATATCATTTCAAATTCTCCTTTAATTTTAAAACGTATCATATTATTATCACATCCCATTTAACAACGAGGTACAACATCTCACATAGATTTTTTAGGGTAAACGCCCCCAGTCATAATTTGCCACAAAATATGGACATTTTACAATATTACACAATTTTAATAGTGACTGTTGCATAACAATAACCCCCAAATTTAAGTACTGCAATCGATCAAAATGAATTGACTCACAAGTACAATTCAGATGCCACACTCACATACAATGTATGCTTGCAAAAATAAAAAATGACAATTTAAAAGAAAAACACTTTATTTGAAATGTGCAAAGAAGTTCACAGGAACATTTTAAAATATTAACCACATATATATTCACACATTGAAAGATGACTGCTGCTCAATGCCATCAATATTCATTTTCCACAGAGTTAGCCCTTTAAACATCATTGCATTATATACATAGAACCAGCACACATTTTACTGTAAGTGTACAGTATACAGCTAGCAGGGCAGTACTGACTATCTGACCAAATGGGATTTACCTCCTGCAAGTCTCACTGGAGTAGTGGATTGAACGAGATTACAGTGGAGCAGAAAGAGCTAGCAAGTAAAGTGAGAAAGGTGAGCTTTGTCAATGGGATAGAAAAATAAGAGTAAGATAGTGTTTTAGATTTTTGATTTAAACTGTACATTCCCTTTAATTTCCTGGACATTGTATAGGATTTGACCTTTTGAACCATTTGGAACTGTAGAAAAGCAAGGAAGGGCTGCTTTCACATACCTAAAACTGGATAATACAGGTTCCTAAGGCCCACTGCACTGCTTCAAAAATCATGTTAAGTGATTTTGAGTTTTTCATTGAAATAAGTTAAATGACAATGCATGCATTGTGCGCCAAAAAGGGTGATCACATGCATTGTCAAAACGGATCACAGTGCAACTTAGAGAGTGAGCATTGCGCACATTTTGTGCATTGTGGGGCATATCCCTTAACCCACACACTATCACTTGATTGTTTAACAAAAGGTGAGCTGAAAGCTTTCTATTATTCTCTTTTGGTTCTGTAAATGTGGTTTTTCTACTTTTAGTCTGTGGTATTGGCAGACATCTATGGCACATGTTTGTAATGGGTTTGCAGACATCTGTACCAGTGGTAACCATTTTACTTTTGGGCAGCAACATTAAATATTTTCTTTAACAAGCAAGGCTTTAGGCTTTATTTACACTATGTTGTATGACTACAATTATCGAAAAAGTTGTATGCAACTTCATAAACAATCACAACTCCATGGACAAAGGGGCATGTATATATAAGTGGCAGTAATGCTATACCACAACTTTATTGCAGTCATAAAATTCTGTCCACGTTGCTAAATACTTTCACTGCCCAGTATTGATCATTGTGGTGTTTTACAACATGGCCATAAAATAACAGCGCAGCTTTAAAAATCAGTCTGAATTTATCCCATACGTACCAGGCCTAAAAGCAAGAGAGAAAAAATAGAAATCTAAAGAAAAGTTAAATTTAATTGTGCACATGTTGCATTAAAGGTCAAGTCTTCGTTATTGGGTATGTTCTAATCTATGTACTTGAATTTTTTTTTTAAAAAAGTGGTGTAATCTAGATGCACAAAATTATGGTTTGACCAGTAATTTTGCTACAGATAATTTTGTATGTGGGGTGGGGTGCCACAGGGTTCTGTGTTCAGGCTGCTTCTATTAATGATTTTGAAGTGTGTATTATCAGCAAGGTTTCTGTGTTTGCTGATGAAGCAAAACTTTGTCTACCATTAAAAACTTAAGAGGATGTGCAATCGTTGCAGGGGGATCTAGATAGATTGTCACATTGGGCTGCTAAATGGCAGATGAAATTCAATGTTGATAAATGTAAGGTGATGCATTTTGGACTTAAAAATCCTTGTGCTACTTATACTATAAATGGCTCTGTGTTAAGTGAATCCCTGTTGGAAAGGGATCTTGGTGTTTTGGTGGATAACAAACTTAAAGGTAGCAAGCAGTGCCAGGCGGCAACCACCAGAGCCAGCATGGTATTGTCTTGTATAAAGAGAGGTATAGATTCAAGGGAGGAAAATGTTATTCTCCCTCTTTACAAAGCATTGGTAAGGCCTCATTTGGAATATGCAGTGCAATTTTGGAATCCTGTGTACAAAATGGACATCTTTAAAAATGTTCAGAGAAGGGCAACTAAATTAATAAGGGGATTGGGGGAGCTTGAATATGAAGAGAGACTGGAAAAGTTACAATTATGTACGCTGGAGAAAAGGCGCATGTGTGGGGATATGATTACTGTGAATAAATACATTAACGGGCCATACAATAAACTATCTGGGGCATTGGAAAAAAAAAGGTTTAGGGTTTTTCACTGTGAGAACATTAAAGCTATGGAACTGTCTTCCAGTGGATGTTATGGCAGGTTCATTGGTCATTTTTCAAAAAAAAGCTGGATTAGTTTCTGCAAACAAGGAATGTTGCAAGTTACTAGTATTGATACATAAAGTAGAGTTTATCCAGGGAAATTTCCAATTTCCGATTGCCAAGAAAAAAAAGTCAGGAAGGAATTTTTTTCCCCTTTATAAATTTGGTGGTTTTTTTTTGCCTTCCTCTGGATCAACAGTTAGGCAGGAAATGAGGATATTGCTAGATGGGTTGGACTGGATGGACAGATGTCTTTATTCAACCTCAAATACTATACTATGCATGCATGATTAATTGCTGCTTGTGTAGAACGCCGGCCATACGCATGCAACTGTTGCATATTGCTGCATGTTTTCTATTTAAATTCTTCTGCAATATGCGATGATGGGCACATACACAGGTCGGATCACTAAACGGCAATGGAAACCTCCACTGACGGTTGTCATTTATTGTGCTTTTTATAGCTTGAGGTCTAGGCCACAACAGCGCCTTTTAACACACAATACAATCACATTTGCAATCCAATCGCATGTTAAAAATCGCACACTAGAATGCCCGAATTGTGGTGGCCACACTAGTGCATTGCTCTGAGTTTGCAATCAGTTAACTGGATCAATCACAACATTGCACAATTGCAATGCCTATGCACGGCAACACACACTAGCGGCCCGGTAACGCATGCACAATTGCGCACAAAAGTCTGTTGTTCTGCTCTAAACCATTAAAATAGAATGTGCCCAAGAGGTGAGGGTTTATTTCTATTTAGTTCCCCTTTAAGGGAGGAGGTACATATTCTGATTTTTAATACATTCCAAGACTCAAATGATTACAGGAATATGTGTTTTTCTTTACAAATTTTGGCATATTTTTCCTAGTCATTCAGAGCCGCTGGTAAATCTCCTACCAAAGATTACTCAGAGCGGCTGCAGGTCTAGTGAATCTCTCCAATCATTCTTGTTGATCCTGGGGTCCTTTCATTTTGCCATTTGGAGTCGGAAAGTAATTTCTTTTCCTCTTCCCATAGTGTTTTTTGTTTTTTTTTGTTTAGTAGGATTCAGGGGTAGGCTAAAAAGCGGGGACTAGGTGGACGTATGTCTTTATTCAACCTCCAATACTATGTTATGTTTATCACTTATCTAACCTTATATCAATCTTATGTAATTCCTATGTCATCCTTAATTTACTTGGAAGCAGGTGCTTCTTATAACGTGGTGGTGGTGGGGGGGTTGCAACCATATATACATTCATACAGGAACACGTTCAAGATTTAAGAGCACAATTTATTTCTTGCAGCTTTTAAACTTATAGCTGCTCTATTTTGAACTTTCATACAATGAGTTGAATGTGATGGATCTGCTGTGTTGTTTCTGAAGCTGTGTATACATCCAATATTTCAGCCCGATTGGCAACAATCAAAATTTTGGTTGATGGGGTGAAATATTGATGATAATTTTCACTGCAACTAACAATGTTAGTTGAATTCTTATTAATATCAAACTAAGTTTCAGTCAGACTGGCCAGTAAATTTGCTGTCTTCAATAAGCCACACAATTAGTCACGTTAAAATGTTGGCTGTGGTACTTTTTTATCTGACCGATATTTCTGGATTTTTGTCCAGACTATCTTGGTGTGCAGTTTATTGGGTCAAAATATTGGACATGTGTACCCAGTCTTAAAGTGTATGTATACTGAAAAAAATGACTTTGCGTCATCTTAATCTATAAGTAAATACATGTAATTAGCACTTACTCTGAGGTGTGTGTTGCTGCATTCCTTCAATACAGTACTTGTTTTGCTCAGGCACTGACCTGACCATTTTCCCACATACCAACTGTCAAAACAGTTTACAGCACACCAACTGTCAAACCATTCCAACTACAGCAAAACTGCTTACAGAAATGCTAAAACGTAATATGTTTCAGATTGGATATCGAAAGAAATAGGGGGCAGATCAACAAAAAAATGGTACAGTGATAGTTGGGATGAATTGTAGTTTCCACTAATGGACAATTTAAAAAAACAAATTTTCCATTGTACATACCCTTTAAAGGGCATGTCCACCCCCAAAACTATAATTTTCCCCACTACTGGCCCCACTCTGTAGTGCATAAAAATCCTTACCTTACATTCCAGCTCCAAATGGTTCTCCTGTAAAGTTCCCCCAAAGTCCAAAAAACTGTTCACCTGGAGCCTGGCCACTAGGGAAATTGTTTCTGCCTCTCAGATGTCCTCTCAGGGGTTTTTGGCTTGCTCAGAGCAGCCCTTCACTCCTCCCCCCCCCCCCCCCCCACCTGTTTTTGTTCTCCCTCCCCCTAGTGTAAATCCCCTTGCAGATATAGTAGGGCTATTTCCCCCAGCCCCAACAGCTATATTATCTTTTCCAGAGACTCCCCGAACTCTACTTACCTTCTCTCTCTCCTCCGGCATTCTGAACTGCCAGCAGCCGCATCCGTGATTGGCTGCCTCTCAGTTCTACGCAAGCAGAAGGCCGGGTAGTGCGGCGGAGGAGAGAGGGAAGGTAAGTGACGATCGGGGGAGTCTCTGGAAAATATAATATAGCGGTTGGGTCTGGGGGAACTAGCCCTACTATATATTAAAAAAAGGGGTGGACATGCCCTTTAAGTTGCCCATACATTAGATCTCACCTTCCTACCGATCCCATGACATTCAATCATTTTTTCATGAACCGCCTTTCCTGTTCTTTATCACAACCGACCTTATGGACTGCTTGGTCCATTCATTCTGCAATCGTATGTTGGTTGTGAAAAATAATGGGAAAGGAGGTTCCTGAAGATTGAATTGAATTTATTGAACGTCATGATACCAGTCAGGATAAAAATTTAAATTTTAATCACCACGACATGCACTATAGCTCACATCTGTAAGTGTCTTAATATTTGGACTGCTCATTGAAAGTGGGAAAATACTTCCTTGAAATTAAAAACCACTGTAAAATAGTCCATAAAATCTTGCTGTTTGTCTGCACTTTCATTTTGGTGTACCATATATACTCAAGTATAAACCGAGTTTTTCAGGCTGTAAAATCAGCCTGAAAACTTGAACTCTGTTTATACTCGAGTCAGTACATTACTTTTGCATCCAGCTCTCGAGTGTGCATTCAGGATTCCTGTCTGTAAGTGCCAACATACAAATTGAATCCTGTGTGCATCCGGGCTTCCTGTCTGTAAGTGCCATCATACAAACTGAATCCTGTACATTACGGTACTTAACCAATTCGGCAGCCGATCAGTCCCTGTACTGGCGCGCCGGCTGACGTCACTTATCGGCGCCGGGCAGTGACGTCATGCACACAGGATTCAATTTGTATGCTGGCACTTACAGACAGGAAGCCCAGATGCACACTGGAGAGCTGCATGCACAATGGAGAGAAGGTACCCAGACAGGAAGCCCAGATGCACACTGGAGAGCTGGATGCACACTGGAGAGAAGGTACCCTTTGAATTAGGTGGGAGGGTGAGGGTTTAGATGTTTGGAAACTACAACTCCCAGCTAATAAAGCTTGCTGGGAGTTGTAGTTTCCAAACATCTGGAGTGCCAAGGAATGAGAATTTAGAATTTGTCAATTTCTACCCTCGGTTTATACTCGAGTCAATCACTTTTATTAGTTTTTTCCAGGTACGATTGGGTACCTCGGTTTATACTCTGGTCGGTTTATACTCGAGTATATACGGTATTTTTTTTTTGGTAAATACTGAATTTTGAAGTATAACCGATATTTATTAAAACTCTAATGGTTATATGCAATCTAATTTTTTTTTTGTTTGTTTGCATTGTTAACAGGATTCAGAAAGAGTTGGCAGATATTACCTTGGACCCTCCCCCTAATTGCAGGTAAGTAATATTTCCAAAATATTTCATGTTCTGGTAGTTTTCTTTCCTTCTATGGATTTTGCTAATTAATTTTTTTGTTTTCTCCGCTTATTTTAAACTTGGTAAAACTACTCTTAAAGGCCATGTCCACCTCCAAAACTTAAATTTAACCTGCTACTGGCCCCACTGTGTAGTGTTACATCTCGACTCCTTATGGTTCTCATGCAGAGCCAAAGTTCTAGAAAGTGAAGAGTAGGAGCTGTCGGTCTCATCCGGTGCCTGCTGCTTCCTTGTCCTTGTTGAGGTTTCTGGCATGTGCAGGGGAGTCTCTCCTCCTCCCCCCCCCCCCCCCTCTCTCTGTTTTTGGTGCCCTACCTATAAAAGACCTTTTCTGTATCCCACCCCCTACCTTTGATTTACTTTTGTAAAACAAGCCTAGAAACACACTTGCAGTCCTTTGTTCCCCTGGCTGTCTGCATAGCTGGCAGCTGCATCCGTGATCTAGTCAATCACAGACACGGCTGCTGGTACTGCCCCTCTCTGATGCTTCCGACTAGCAGAGATCCAAGAGCAGAGCACCGGGAGAATAAAGGGCTGTAAGTATATTTGAGTCTTGTTTTACAAAAGTAAGTCGGCGGTTGGGGGTGGGAAAAGGTTGGGGGGGGCTCCCCTGCCAGAAACCTGGGAAAGGAAGCTGCAGGCACCGAATGACACACAGACAGACCCTGCTCTTCACTCTATGGAACTTTGGACAAGCACTGCAGGAGAGCCATAAGGAGATGAGATGTAAGGATCTTTAACACTAAACAGTGGGGCAAGTAGCAGGTTAAATTTTAGTTTTGGGGGAGGACTTGCCCTTTAAGAGTAGTTTAAGTTTTAAATTAGTTTAAATTAAGCTGACAACAAAAACTGTAGTGCCCTACACTATAGAATATATTTGAGGGGTGGAGATAAACTTTCTCCTAACTTGGGGCATTCCTAGTTAAAGTGTATCTGCAAAGCATATTTGGGCAATCTCCTTTTTTTTTTTTCCGGGTGGGAGGGGATTCTGTGATTTGAAATGTGGATTTTTGTTTTGCAATTAGAACATAGCATTAGTCTTTATGGTGAGGTATTTAGTCAGCTGTAACCTTTTTTTAGATAAATAGAATTTTAGTATTTTGTCCAAATAGTGTCCTTGGGGAATTACAGATTTCCTCAAGTTAAGATTGGGAGGAAAAGGTTGTGGAAAAACAAATATGTTTAGTTTTAACATTAAATAGGTAGATTAAGAGAGTTGAAAACCATGATATGTTAACCCTTTTAACAACATTAAAGGAGAACTAAACCCAATTTTTTATACTCCAGAATCTGAAAACAACCCCCCTAAAAACACCAATAAACTATAAAATGCCACTTTAGTAAACTCTGTTAAAGTAAATCAAAGCCTGTTAAGAACTGGATGAAGTATCTGTGTGTATTTGCAGTGTCAAATACCTCAGTCACATGCTTCCTTTCTTTATCTGTCCTGTAAAAGGATTGGCTAGAGATTATTAATGGGTGTGACCAACTGTAACAAGTTTGTGCCATAGCTAAGGACTGTGAATGAGCAGAACATAATAGTCGTTGACCAAACTGTGTGATACTAGAATGCTGAGAAGTAAAGCACAAACTATATGTTATTTAGGTAAGTTTCCCAGTGCCCGTAACAAAATGAGAGGTAAGACACAGATTACTGGTTTTATATCAAGGTGTTCGGCCTTCTGGTTAAGTGTTGTTCTGTGGCTTTAGTTGCCCTTTAAAGTAAAACCATCTTTGTTAAAAAAAAAAAAAACAAGAACTGAACTTTCCCCGTTTCTAGCTGTAGTGTACTTTGTGCAGTTTTTTTACTTTTTTTTTTAGTTCTGTTTTGCAAGGTGCTCACAATTTTTTTACCTGATCTCATAATGATTTAAATGGGCACATGATCAGTCACACTGAAATATTTGCAGTGCTGCTTTAATTCCCTGGTCTGAATCTTGGCTAGTGTGTATACCACATACATTTGAGAATTAACAATAATTACATTTTATTCATTTAATGTGTAACTGAAAAAATATGCTACCTCTAGTCCAACCACATTAGAAACCCCACATTATTTTTCTTGTACAAGCAACATCAGGATATGGCTCATGCAGTATTTAAATGGAAATACTAGCAATAAAATATCTCCAGCTCTCCGCTTTCCCCCCAGAGATTCCTGCTGTAGTGTCATTACTGGATTTCTTATCATTGTTATTGTCACATTGAAAGGCAATTGTGTGAGGATAAACAGCAAATTAGCAGCTATGTATATCCCTGATACGCGATGTCTAATAAAACCTAAGTGTGCTGAAAAAGCAATCATAGTGGTTATTCCTTTGCCAGAGATTTAAAAGTACAACAGAAGTGTAGATAAGTTGTTATTGAAAGGATGTTTGTTTCTAAATCCGGAGGACGATTTTGAAAAATTTGTTTTTATCTGTTTTATCATTTCTCTAAGCTGTCATAGAAAAACATACGTAATTACTTGCTGACTGTGCTATAATTGGAGGCTGCAATTCCTTGTTATTTATTGCATCATTGCACTGCAGCAGTGTACTTTTTTTTCTTGACTCGTTTATATAAAAAGTGAAATACTGCAAATGTTTGGGTATAATAAAAGACACATTGTGGAACATGTTATTGTGCTCAAGGTTTTCATGCATTAGGGAAACAAACTTTTTTTTAATAATGTTTTGTATATCATCTCCACCCAGTTCTTAATAAAACATACCACATAAGTATATTTAACTAAATATTCAGTCGATAATAGTGGATTTTTGTGGGTTAGACAGAATAACTGTTAGACTCAAAGTATCTACTGCCACCATATGCTTTAAAGATGGGTACACGCATGGCTGATAATTGGCCAGTCGCTTTGCTGAACTACTGCCATCAGACATGGTATTATTTGGCTACATGTAATATCAGCTTTTTTTTATATAGATAATCATATTCAATTGGAAGATTCAATCTGCAGTAACTAATCAGATGTTTTCAAACTGTAGTAGACCAGTAAAATCACTAACATCTGATAACTTTTGCACCTCTTATTCTGGCCCAATTTTGCATTGATTCAACATTTGATCATTTTGCAATGTTCCCAGGGGGATAATGCTTCGGGATCAATGTTACTGCCTGTCTAACACAACGTAATCGGCAATGTGATTTTCCAGACGTTTTAAGTGTTTCGGAACCTTTATCAGAGGGGGGAAGCAAAGGCAGTAATCCCTGCAGTCGCAATTCCTTACCACTGCAGATGTTTGGGAACTACAACTCCCAGCAAATAAAGCATGCTGGGAGTTGTAGTTTTCAAACATCTGGAGTGCCAAAGAAATGAGGATTTAGTTGCCTTTTAAATGGACAGAAGAATTCCCATACAGTTATAGCCAAATGCAGTATGGCTATTACTGTATGGGAATTCTGCTGTCCAACTAAAAGCCTCAAAATAATAAAGAATCAGAAGGAGGATGTTGTGTATTGTTACCTTCTGATTCTGTATTGTTTTGAGGGTTTAGTTGCCCTTTAAATGGACAGCAGAATTACCATACAGTAGTTCTATACAGTTATAGCAATAATATATTTGGCTAATACTGTATGGGAATTCTGCTGTCCATTTAAAGGGCAACTAAAGCATCAAAACAATAAAGAATCAGAAGACAGTAGTGGTCATATTTTCTACCCTCAGTTTATACTTAAGTCAATAACTTTTAGGGCTTGGCCACACTTCATGCTTTACGCAATCGCACACGATTGCGCATGCATTTCTGGTGCGATTGTGCTTGCGTTTCCGCAATTTCTACAATTTAAAAATAACACCATTGTGCAATTGTGCATGGGTTTGCGAGAGTGGTATAGCCCTCACTCCTTTTTAACTCATAAAAATAGGTACCTCGGTTTACACTCTGGTTGGTTTATACTCGAGTATATAAGGTAATATAAAGCATAATGTCCCCTACTGTTCATTATAAAGATATTAGAAGTCACCAAACTGATACCACCAGGGACATTGGGCAGCTTGGAGAGGACAATTTTTTTTTACGAATTATAGATTTATTGCAAAAAAAAAAAAAGTGTAGGTGCTGAAAAGAGGTAGGTGCTGAAATCAGGACACAGCAGAAAGGGGAATTCTGGGGAACAGAAATCCTGGTATAGCCATTTTTGTGCTGTCTACTGTTAACAGACTTGTTAGAGGCCAAAGTCAAGTTAATTACAATTCCCAAACATCACATTTATCTTCAGGGATTTAAATAAAAAGTGTACACTGTTTGGAGTTTTTGATCCTCAGTTTCTGGATCTAAATAGTCATTATATTACATTTTCTTCTTTGTTTTTAATTTACTGTTGTATATTAGTAACCTCACTCATGCTTAGCAATGTTCTTTGCTATCTGATGTGAGCCCATGATAGATTGAATAAATAATTTGGATGCACCAGGGAAAACAGACTATAAATGATTTCTCAAGAGTTAAGAACAGACACATTGAGATTAAATTTTTTTTTCTTACCATAGTCCCATGTATTTCAAGTGTACTCGTATGTCCCCCCCCCCCAAAACAAAAAAAATGGTAATCTGCTAGCAAACCCCAACTGCTATTTGTACCAGTTTATTATATGCATTTGTAACCAGGTATTTAATGATTCATTCTATTTATTTCTGGCAAACGTATCTGCCTCCTCTTTCTGCTGAATTACCTTTTTTAAGCTTGTGCATGTGCCGAGGTGAAATAGCAGTCAATCATTGTCTGTAATGTCGGTTTCGACAGCCTTGATTGGCTGCATGCTTGCTCTGCAAGCATGGGAACAAAAATTATATCTGGTTAGTAATGCAAGGTAATGAAGTACAAAATGTATCCATTGGGTTTGGGGGCAGGTAAACTGACAATTGACCAGTTTTTTGTTTTAAGGGGTAACATTCACTTTAACTCCTGTCCATCATCACCCTTACTTTTTGCCTCATTTCTCAATGTATGCCAGTAGTCGTTTAGGGGTGTACCTTACACTTGTGTTCCTATCTGTCCCCAAAACGACATTGCATTTTTGTTGCCAAAAACGGGTCTTGGGTAAACCAAGGTGGAGTTGAGGAGAACTCGTGCTTTTATAAAAGCGTTGGATGGGTTAAGTTTTATAAAATTGGCTGGATGAGTTAAGTTTTAGATTAAAAACTATATGGGGCTATGTACCATGAGCCACAATTGGGTATTTGTGTCTTAAAGCCATGCTACCAAGAGTTAATGTGGCTTTAACTTGGTCACACAATCAATGTACCAAGCCAATAGCGGCTCTTTAGGATAAAATTGTTAACGATTCGGAGTGGTTTAACACCATTCGCTATGCACAGAGAGCCTCATTGGGCTCGGTGCATTGCCTGAAAGGGGGCATTAGAGAGTGATAGCTCTGAGGCTTTAAGGCTACTTTTAGACAGACAGCCTTTGGGAGGTTCTAGATGTTTTGCCACTAGCGAAATGCTATGTTCCGTATAGCACTACCTATCGACAGCCACCTGGGGGACAAAGAAATGTTGCAAAAAGATATTGCCAATCATTCAGCACCACCTACATCTTCAATAAATACATATTTGGGTAGTGCCCAAAAGGGCAAAATAAAAAAAAAAGGATAAAGAACAAAAATCAGAAAGCCCAACAAAACACAAGGGATGGTAATAGTTCAAATTAAAGAGGCAATGATGACGACATGAAAAGGAGGGATCCCCGATGATGGCTAGACAGCAGAAACGCGCCACATGACCAAAAGACACGAGGTAGAGATCAGTGCTGACAAGCTTGTTACAGATCCCATAAATTGGTACCAAACGGGAACCGGAACCAATACACAAAGTGCAGCATGCAGCCACGGCCATCTGATCGTTACCTCAGGTACAGCGCATGGACCTCTATCACACGTCAAGGAACAACAGACAGGTGCCCCACCTACGTACACAATTGAAGCGAAAGAGACTGCACTATAAACATAAAAGCCTACGGATTAACTACAGGCAGGTGTCGTATAATATTCTATCTGCCAATAGCAGTCTGTCCTTAATCCTTCACACTGCAGTACATTATGAGCTGTAATCCACTGAAACATTGTTGCATTTGGGCTGGCATTATATCAGCAGTTACATTTGTTTGCAACAACCAGCTACTTTTGATACTAAGTGGCGTTATGTCTTACTGACAAGGAATCCTAATACGAATTGATAGCACTGACTGGAATATGTCAGTGCTGCATATTTGTTATTTACTGTTCTACTTAAAAATAGTTTACCTTGCTGGCAGGTGTATCAATTACCCTGATAAGTGTTGGTGTTTAGTTGTATAAATAGATATTTTAGGATTGTTTTTGTTGTGATGTTAATAAATTGTTTAGATATTTTCAATTAGTAATCTTTTGCTTATTTACTATGCATATATAAAATATATATTTAGTTTAATATAGCACGGGATGATATTGCGTGTTTTATCACATATGAAATTAGCATGTCGCCTTAGTTCTCCCCATCTTAAAGGGCATGTCCACCCCCAAAACTATAATCCCCCCCAACTACTGGCCCCACCATTAGTGTAGTTTAATCCTTACCTCACATCCCAACTCCATCTGGTTCTCCTGGTCCCCCCCCAAAGTTCCAAAAACTGCCCACCAGGAGGCTACAGGTCCATATAGGACACTGCCTGCTACCTGGCCTCCCGGAATTCCTGCCATCGTGCTGCAGCCCTTCTCCCCCCTCACCTCCCCCTCCCTCCTCCCGTTCTACTCCCTCCCCCTACATTAAACCCCCTTAATATTCTGCTCCCCCATGTCCCCCAGCCCCAACCGCATGTTTTTTTTTTTTTTAAAAAAGCTCCCCAAATTCTTACTTACCTCTCGCTTTCCTCCGCTGCACTGAATGACCGGCAGCCGCGTCCTGATTGGCGCGCTCAGCCAATCACAGACGCGACTGCCGGTCCCGCCCCTCTGCTTGCATTCTCGCAAGCAGAGGGCCGGCAGTGCGGCGGAGGATCGAGGGGAGGTAAGTAAGAGTTTGGGGGGCTTCTGAAAAAAAAAATATGCGGTTGGGGCTGGGGGACATGGGGGAGCAGAATATTAAAATTCGATTTTAGGGGTGGACATAGCCTTTAAGTGTCTAAGCATGCATGTCAAATAGCGGTATTACCTCCCGGGAGTGTCCACATCGCTTATGTCTGCAATAATACTCTAGATATAGTCACGTACAATACCCACACCCGACATCTGTAGGCGTTAAGGGGCTAAAGTACAGCTAGTTCCATATGCTGAGACCATTGGAACCTCACGTGCTATATTACGTCTTGCTTGGCATATTTATGTTTTGAGCTGCGCTGTTGCTTACCATTTTTTGTTTCTGGAGAAAAAGATAGTCGCATAGGCCAATAAGATTCTTCTCAACAAGCAACAAAATAACCAGAAAACAAAAATCCAGAATCTCTGGATAAAGAAAAATCTTTATGAAGGTTAAGAACCCCCAACCCCCTATACCTCTGTACTTAAAGGGGAACTGTGGTTGGTAAATTGACAGGAATTGCTTTCCTGGGTATTTTTGCAATTTACTTTCATTATTTTATTCACACAGTTTTGACATCACCAGATGTCAGTCCCTCTTTCCTGTGTCTCCTCCTCCTTGTGGGCCACAATGGCCCCTTCCTTTGCAGCCGCAGTTGGCCCCGTCCAGTCATGGGCCCCGTGAGTGGACGGTTTGAGGAGTTTTAAAAATTCTTTCTTATGTAATAAGTTCTTTCTTATGTAATATAATCTTACCGTAATTTAAAAAAAAAAATTTTTTTTTAACAATGCCCGATTGCTCGATTTGAACTGGAGCTGGCCTTAACTTGGTATGCAAGTACAGTTTTGTAAATCTGATCTTTGTAGATCTGAATATCTTCCATCAAAAAGTAGTGATAATTAGGATTGCTAGATTATTTAACATTTGGAGATTACAAATAAAACTACTGTAGTAGAACTGTATTGACTGCATTAAAACAATACATATTAAATTAAAGGGAATGTAGGAACCATTATTCCTACCTTTCTTTTTAAGTTCAGAAAGGAGAACTGGTAAACAATCCACATCCAACCTTTTCCTCCTAATGCAATCAACACCTTGCATTCAGGAGGTCCCTGCCACCTTGCTCTTAAATGCTGATTGGGACACATTCCAGGGTATTTATTGGCAACAGTTTCTTGTACAAGTTATTCTGAGTTGAGAAAGCCCGTCTGATCACTAGCAAAAAGTCCAGTTGATTTAACTGAATACCACAGATATATAAAGCTATAGTCATGTTTAGGAGATGTGTCAAGCTAACTTAAAAAGGCAGATAAAAATAACTGTACAAGTAAATGTAAAAATGCATTCTTGGAGTCATCACAAACTGCAACAGTTGATGCTCTTGGTGATGGTAGATGATGCTATATTTGTTTTTGGAAAATGTTTGCTTGTGTCGATCTTTTGGATGGCATATGGTATTGTTTTCTTGCTTATTAAACCACTTATCTGATGAGGTAGATCATAAAATAACAAATCTGGTAAATTAAATTATTATGCTTTCTGATAAAGTGTACCTTCAGAAAATAATGACTTGGAATTGTGATTAGGTGTTGCTTGCACTTTATATAATACCATAACATGGCAGGAAAGCAAAAACACTGCCCCTTCTGATATCTACCAATTATATTGAAAAATGTTTAAGACGTACATACATGCATATACTGTAATACATGTATATATAATACAATACTCCTTTGTGTCTTCTTACAGTAAACAAACCTTAATTGCATTGGTTTTTATTTACATTTTTATAGTGCTGGCCCAAAAGGGGACAATATCTATGAATGGAGGTCTACAATCCTAGGTCCTCCGGGATCTGTATATGAAGGGGGAGTTTTTTTCTTGGACATCACTTTCACACCTGAATACCCTTTTAAGCCACCAAAAGTAAGTAAATGTTATTACTGTGCAGATTTAAAGCTTTGATATTTGCTACAAATCTGAAAGCTTGACTATATCTGTTCTCCTTGGTTCCTATCCTAAGTTTGTTTCTATCTGATTTACTGAAGAACAGGAGGTAAATGCACTCTTACCTCCCATTCTTCAGTAAATCTTACAGGAGAGGAGGAGACCCTTACCCGCGGACCTGCTCCAGCACCGAATGATGGACATACCCTTTAAATAAAAGTTGCACTTGCTATTGCTATCCAAACAAGTGATGTTTAAAGGACAGGCTTGCCCTTATAACAAAGTCATGTAATCGCACACTACCAGTATGGGCAGTATCTGGTTATTAATGCAGGTAATAAAGTTAACACATCATATAAACTCGCAGGTTTTTGGATCCCACTCTCCTCTCCGGACCGTCACTCTGTAGAATGTACTGCTCCTCAGTCTTAAAATACATGTAATCACAAAAATGCACCTGGATGCTCCAAAGTTCTTTGAAAAAAATCCTTGTTTATTCACCCATAAGTGAGATCTCTCCAGCAACGTTTCGTTGATAAAGGGTGGAGGTCCACCCGAAACGTTGACGTGACGGGAAGGGGAGAGTGGGATCCAAAAACCTGTGAGTTACTATAACAGTCAGGTACCTGTCCCCAACCCCAAATATTACCTGCCCCAAACTGATATGTCAACTTTATTACCTGCATTAATAACCAGATACTTAAGGCTAATTATTGTCCCCATACTGGTAGTGTAAGCTGTCCCCTCCCTCCATGCAGTTAACCAAGGCTATCACAACTCAGTTTGCTGCTGTTTCACCTGATGTCTCCACAGCACATGCTCAAGCTTATATAAAGCTCATTGAACAGAGGGGTGATGCAGGTTCTATTTCTGGCAAAGTTATCATTAAATATCTGGTTTCAAATGCATACAATAAACTGGTAAAAATCTGTTGGGGTTGCAGGCAGATAACTGACAAGTAAACCCAGATATAGTATCTCCTCCGTTTTATATTGGTGTTGTGCTCTCCCAGCTGCTAACAGCTATGTACTGTAATTTAAAGATGATGAGCCGCACTCAAAGTTTATTCAAATAGCTTTTATTCTGACCAGATACAAGCACAACGTTTCGGGGCAATCCCCTTCGTCAGCTGCTGACAAGTCACTAGTTTGTTTTAAAGGGTATTCCCACTGGGAAAAATAAAGGAGCTGTGTCTTTTTTTTGGAAGTTACAAAGTTGCTGGCTCCTAAAGATTTGGATGATTTGCCCAGCCCTGTATAAGGCTACATTGCAATTTTCAGGGTATTAAAAGCATGGGAGGTGGTAATTAACTTTCTATTGTTTGATACATAGTATCTCTTGGCTATGTTCTGTTGGTGCTTTTAATTTTTATTTCATATATGCTTTACTTCAATGGAATTGCAGAAATGCATTAATATATAGAGCACGTTCTAGTGCATAATTTTAATATTTGGTTGTTCTTGCAGAACATTAAGCTTACCTGTATCTTTGGAGACTTTGTAAATAATTAACCATTAGGGCTAGGCCACACTGCTGCGTTTTTTTTTTTTTGCTCTTGCGTTTTTTTAAAAATCATTGAAAATGCGGCAATGCAGAAAAAAAGCACGTTTTTGGATGCATTGCGATTTGTGTTCTGCATTTTTAATCGCAATCGCATGCGTTTCCTATACCTATTGAAGGAATCGCATGCGCAAACGCAACGAAAATCGCACATGAAATCGCATGCGTTTGCGTTGCAGTGTGGCCTTGCCCTTAGTAATTTCTTTTTTTTCTCTCTATTTTAGGTAACATTTCGGACAAGAATTTACCACTGTAACATTAACAGCCAGGGAGTAATTTGCCTGGATATCCTGAAAGATAACTGGAGCCCAGCCCTCACCATTTCCAAAGTTCTCCTGTCCATCTGCTCACTGCTCACAGACTGCAACCCTGGTGAGGTTTCCTTTAGGTGGTAGACTTTTTGTCTATACAGTTCTAAAGCTTTAAAGGAAATTTTTTGTCTAAATTGCATTTTTGTAGCCAAGAAGCTGCTGAATTAAATAACAAATCACTTTTCTTCACAAAATTTAGCTTTATTTTGCAAAATCTTTCACTAAAGTAAATAACAAATACCCCCTTACCACCAATGGGTGAGATTTAAGTGGGACACATTGGAATTAACTTACAATTACCAGAACACAAGAATTAAATCCTTGTGGTTTGATCCTTGTACACCTCTTTGCTACAAATTAATAGCACTGGCAAACTGTTGCACCCCCTATTGCGTCACATGGCATAGTATACACCTAGTAATCCCTTTAGTAGTAATAAAAAGGTTTTTTTTTTCTCGTTTACAGCTGATCCTCTTGTTGGAAGTATCGCCACTCAGTATATGACCAACAGAGCAGAACATGACAGAATGGCCAGACAGTGGACCAAGAGATATGCTACATAGACATCCCTGAAATCCTCTGCTTCATGTCAACAGATAGAGCTGCTTGTTTATTTGAGGGGAAATGGGGGGAGGGAGTTGGTTAAAAAAAAAAGGGGGGGGGGAATTTCTATAAGAGATTTTATTCAGTCTTTTATTTCCAGAGAATTTTGTTATTGTAACTTAAGGTATCTTTCTGCAGCAGCTGGCTCAAACAGGGAGGTTTGCATACCAGATCTATATGTCCTATAAAAGGAGTACAAATAATGTAAATTTTGCCCACAATTATGTTTGGAAGATGCTTAAACTATTCAAGAAATTTAACCTTGTGCAGTAAGTGACGCTGCATATTCTGTAGGTATTTGTGTACAATCCTTGTTTAAGTGTTTCATATATATATATTTTTTTGTGTGTGTGTGTATGAAAGAAAAGAAGGCTACTGTGTGAGACCAGCATAACCCTTTCTGTACCAAAGGGGCCTGCAGTGTGCAGATTTCAGGTACCAGTGGGTTTATACAAATTCCATTCCTTGGGATAGAATCTGAATATCTTGTTTGTCTAGTGTGATCTTAAACACTATATTTTCCTTTTGTATTGCCTGTATTAACTTGAAAAAAATAAGTTAATTACCTGTAGGGACATACCTTAAGCTGTTTAACTGTAAAGGTGGCTAATAATTACTCAGTGGATTGGTTATATGTTGCAGACGTCCATCTGCATTTGTTACTGTGCTAATAAAATAAAAAAGTTTAAAAAAAATGGAATGGATGAACCCTACAGTTTTTGGGGGTTTTTGTTTTTTTTTAGTTTGTTTTTTATCCTGTAAATCTGCACCAACAATCAGAATTATGATTTTAATGTGTTTTTCCAGCTTACTGGTAGGGTTACCACTATCAAACATAGTCAAGTTACGGTAATACTAACGCGTAAACAGCAATACCATATAGAGATAATTTTCTGTACTTTGTGTGATTGTATCATTTTTAAATCTGTGGTCATAAAGACCACAGTGGTATTTTATGGCCAATACCAGGTGTCTGTTTTACAGCACAGTTGGTATTTTACACTGTGGTAGTAAAATACTGTGTTAGGGCACGGCCACACTGCAACGCAATCGCACACTGAATCGCATGCGATTTTGTTGCATTTGCACAATCGTTTTTTCATTAAGTATTGGAAAATGCATGCGATTGAGATTTAAAATGCGGAACGCAAATCGAAAGCGCAATCGAATCGCACCCGAAAACGTGTTGCCGCGATTCCAATGATTTGAAAAAAACGCAAGCGCAAACCCAGAAAAATCACAGCAGTGTGGCCTAGCCCTTATGGCAGTATTTTACTACCACAGTAAAGGTGTGCTATCATGAAAGAGTCTTTTTAATACCCCCCTGTATCTCTAGACATCCGGGCTCAGAAAGCAGACACTTACCTGCTTAAAGGTAAAGACTAGCCCTTCTAAAAGGGGAGAAGAAAATGTATTCTCAATAACAATAATACATTTCTGTGGTACTCAATGTAAAATTTTTACCTTGCTTAAAACAGTTAGGCCACTAGATAGGGGACCATTCTTCTGAAAAACAGTCAGTCCTGCCCAAATACAGATGCCTAAACACCAGTATCTGTACTGCCTCAAAAAGAACTAATCTTATTGGATATTTAGCCTCTGAGAAGGCATGGGGACCTACAGAAAGAACAGATCTTGCAATCAACTTTACAAGGACTATCACAGCTGTAAATGTCATATCGATCGTTCGTAGAATACCAGTAGTAAAATACTGCCCTTCGTAAATCTATAATCCCAGACTGCAATATTTATTTATGACCACTATCTAAGATTTACGTTCATGAATATGGCCCATGGTACCAATTTTAAGGACTAGTGATATATACATCTCCAGTATAGTCCACAGGGCACTCAAAGGTTTTTTGAATATTCAAACTAACATGTAGGTCTGTAGTCACCTACGCATTTCAGCCATATTGTAAATGACTCATCTGTAGCACTGAATAAATCAGTTTTTATTCAATCCCTTGAGTGCACCACCTATCGTATGTTGAATATTAAATGGATTTATGGTAGCACCAGAGAGAGAAGAGACTTCTTTGCATTTATAAGTAGAAGTAAATAAAGCAGTAACTGGTTTATTTAATTATATACAAAATTAAACTGTAAAATTTTGATTGTTCAGGGCTGCCCCAAATCGTAATCCTATGCATTACCCAATGCTGGGATCAGTTATCAGCAGATGGTGTTCCTTTGCTTTTTCTCCCCGGCAAAGGAAAGGTGGGTTTGGACTGCATCTGGTTTAATTTACTAGCAAGCTGTGTGAAAGGTTCTAGCAATGACTTCCTGTCGGTTACAGATACTTCCCATAATTTTAGTTTCTCGCTCCTTGCCCAGTGCTGAGCCATTTCAGTGTCCACTTGTCGTTCTTCTGCAAGATCCAGTTTGTTCCCCAAAACAATTATTACCATCTTAAGAGAAAAACAGAGGAATCATATTTAAATGATCATATTAAAATAGTCCTTGCTATCCTAGTTGTATAGAGCAGAATTGTCAGCCAAAAAATTACTGACCATTTTAGTACAGCAGTGTGGTTAATCACCCTCAGGCAATTCCTTACATAAGGGAAAATTAGGGAGTTTTACTCATTGCCACAGCTGCTCCGGGTAGATCTCCCCAACAGATTCACCAGTGGCTCCAATCGTAAGTATTTAGGCAGAGGCTATGCTATGATGGACGGCAACATGGGTAAAAAGCGTGAGCACATCGGCGCGCGTTACCATCCTTTTGCGCTGCTCCAAAAGTGGATTGCAGCGCACAGTGTGGCCACCCACATTGTTAGCCTGGCAAGCATTTCTCACGTGCAAATAGATTGCAAAACGCGTAAGCACATGAGAAGTGTGTGGTCTAGACCTTAAAGGGTAACTGTGGTCTCAAAACAAGTTAGGTTTAAATAAAGTCTGCAATATTTCTTTTAAAATGACACAATCACAACTCTGGAGCCTGTGAGACATTATATTGGGGTGAATGTTCTTCCTGCTTCCAGTAGATTGAGTAACATCACCTGACCTCTGCCCACCCATCCGCCCCAGGGGAGAAGCATGCTCAGTTAAGACTTAATGCTGGGGAAATTAGGAAGTACCGGGGGGAAAAATTGACAGGAGAGCCTATTAATGCAGGCTGAGGTTGGTCACATGGCTGAAAACAGTAAGTGTTCAAGCAGGAAGTAATATTGCTGAACCTTTCCAGCAATAACTTCTCACAAAATTTCATCTAGAGATGTGATTTAGGTTTTATTTTGAAGGTACGATGGAAGGCTTTTTATATAATCCTTACTAGTTTGGAAAAATTCAAGACCATAGTTACCCTTTAACAACAACAACAACCAATAGTTGGCATTAAATAATCACGTAATGGTAAATAATTCTGGCAATTTAGACACCGCTGTTAGTGAATCTGTTAGGGAGATCTCTTGAGATACTAGTTAATCAGTTAGCATGACTAACTCGTCTTGCCATTAGCTGTCGCTGGTGGTGAATCAGGCTGAATGTATTTTATACAGGACAGGGAACATTATCAAGCTTCAAGGAAGTTCAGCACAAATAGTTTGTTTCCCCCCCCACACACACAAGTAATTCTAGATCCAATGACCTTAATTTGATAAATGCTTCTAAAGAATTGACTTTTTGTTTGTGGAATCCCCTAAAATTGTTAGTTATGGTCTTTAAATAAATATTTACACATGTGAGATTGCGGAGGCCAGGTATGTACCTAAAGCTTAGATGTTGCTTAGTAGACATCTTAGCATGTTTGACCCTCCAAACACCCAATCAGTAGAACATATCATTAGAAACTTTTCAAAAAAGCATGCATCCTGGGAAGAAGGTACTGATGCAGAACCTTAAAATACAGCTCACTATTGACCATAGAAAAGGAAATTATATGAACTTATGGAATTTGTAGAATACATACAGTAGTTATTTGTAAAATAATAATAAAATAATAAAAAATGATACTCTACTTTTAAATGCTTAGTTATTATGGCACGTTTCCAGTCACTGGATGATGCATGGGTTAATGACACAGAGCAGATCCTGTGTGTATAACTAAGGGCTGGTACACACAGACCAAGGTCCAATATGCCCAATGACAGATATACCAATAAATTATTACTGCAGTCCACAGGATCGACCATTTTTTACTAACATCTAATTGCCTGAGCCAACCTGGTTTTGCCTAAAACTTTCAGGTCATAAATTATCAGTCCAGGCGTTCAATCAAGTCAATATTGTACCACGAGAGGCCTTGTGTACCAAGATTGAAACAAGATTGTGTAAAAATGGGCAAATGAGAAAAGTTCCATTCACCTCTTACCTCCTTTTTATCTCTGTGCCTGTCCACTTCTTTCTTTAACATTTGAACTTGTCTAAAGGACTCTAGACTGGAAACACTATAGACAAGAATGAAGCCATCAGCTAAAGAAATATAGTGCTTTGGCAGCTCTGTGTCTTCTTGTAATCCTTGTGTATCGTAAAGACGCAGTTGCTCTTTCACACCACGCTCTGTCTCCACTGATGCCATGTATATGTCTTCCAAGGTTTCAAAAGCTGGTAAACCTGCACACAACATAAAAAGAAATATATTAAAATTCTTTTAAAGAAATGTCTTTTTTGGAATCTACCATTATACTTAAAGGAGAACTAAAGTCTAAATCAGCCTCACCATTATGTTTTGGCCAATTACTATTGAGGGATCATGCCAATGAGTTAATGGTCTCTGTGGTAATCTGTACATGTTCCTTCAATACACAACCCAACCAATTTTAGGGGTCAATCAATGTTCCCTCTAAAAAAAAAAATGTTATTGGCTGTGTGTGCAGATACAATACCATGCAAAAGTTTTAGTCGGGTGTAAAAGTGCTAGAAAGCCAAGAATGCTTTCGCCAACAGAAGCATTGATTGTTTATTTTTAACAATTATCGTTGCAAAGTCAATGAACAGAAGAGAAATGCAAGTCAAATCAATGTGACCGTTTCTATGTAAAACAGCATCAATTCTAAGTAATTCTAAGCTTGTGGGTAGGTAGGTTGGTTGTTCCAAAGAAATAACACAGATCCCATAAAACCCTCATTACCACACTCTGCTCTCCATTAGAGAAGTTCAAAACATGCAATTTCTGTTCATTTTCGAATTTTCACATATTTTTTCTATAAAAGTCAATAGAAGATAAAAATCTGAAAGTTGCGATTACATTTAAAGTTACACATAGCAATAGTAAGTTAGTGTAAATGGCAGAGGGGCCCGGGAAATGATAATATATTAAACCAAAAAAAAATAAATTTTTAGAATATTCACAAATTCAAAATTCTAGGGTTTTCACTGCCTGTGTGTTACCATCTTCTATCCAGTTTAACATTCTGCTGAAGCAAACCTCAAAACACTCACTGTATGATTTATTGAGTGGCTGATTGATTAGCAAGGTCAGCATCTGAAGTAAAGGATACAATGATGCTTTTGGAGAGGGGAATGTGTGCTTAGAGTTTTGCTTCAGCAGAATATTAAGCTGGATGCACACTGTAAGGCTGGCTACACATGGAGGGACTACGAGTGAGCACTTGGCCTGGACAAATGTCCGTTGTTCGTGGTAAATTCGGCTACGGTCGAATTTGTGAACGATCGACCCGATCGGGATTTTCCGACATGTCCAATCTTCCGATTAGGACGAACGGACAATCCAGGTTGGTTGCTTCACACCAGGAGATATTTTTGTCCGAACCTAAGGCTCTTTAAAATAGGACAGACCTAATCTTTAAGGTTAAGCTACACACAGTCCCGAGCCTTACCGTCCGTTAGCAATGCGCATATATGATTCATGAAAAAAAATGCTGATCGCATTGGATCCGAAAATGGATTGTGGCACAGAAAATTTGGCCACACATGTTAACATTCACAGCTCTTCGATTTTCACGCACGAAATTGTACTGCCAAATCCACACTGTACCAGATGGCAATGTGCGTGAAAAGCTTGCACCCCTTTGTGCGTGTTACTGAGTCTGCATTACAGAATGTCTGCGTGACTGAGAGCACATCCACATAACTGAGAGCGCATCCGTGTGACTGAGCGTGTTTGTGTGACAGAGAATCAGAGTGAGAGAGACTATCAAGGTTATTTTGCCCCAACCAATCAGATGTTAGCTTTCAAATGTAAGATCTGTTTGGTTGGGGCAAAATTAGCACCATTTTGCCCCAAGAACTTTTATTGAATCTCCCTGTATGTATGTTATTTAAATGTACGGGCCACATTGGCACCTCTGTGGTTGGTGATTTTAGTTCATGTGGCTGGATCATTTTTGAATAATTACAAAAATTTCCTATCACATCGGAACTGTAAGATCAGATTCAGAACCGAATTTCATTCAGCCCTTCAGTGAACAAACTGCATTCTGCTACATCCAAATATTTAAAGTTTTGACCCCATAGTCCAGAGCACCTGCTACTATGTTTTGCACCCCAGTTCTTGTGGTTTTGTACATAGTAAAGTCCCTTGGCCTTGTTTCCATGTCGGTCCCTCCATGGGTTCCACAGGTTTCTGCCAGTTCTGAACTAATGGCTCTACTGGACTTTATCCAATTTTAAAGGAAAAAAGGCACAATGTGCCTTCACCTGCCAAATAGTTTCCTTAATACATAAATGAGAGCACACCCAAAGGAATTATAGAAACCTCAGTTTCCTGAAAAAAGGGGTGCTAGGGGGATAAAGGCCACACTGAATATATAGGGAAAAAAGGGGAATAAACCCCAAAAAGGCCCCTTCACAGCACTCACAACTAAAGAGACCACCTCACAGAGCCCCTCACAATCTAAAAAAACATTTTTACAATCAAAATAAAGTGCATTAACAGTTGTCACATACATATGTGCAAATATTAACGGTCACATACATATGAAAGCTTCAGAGCAGATCAGTCTGCCCCCACATTTTGGTAATATAAAAATATAATTAAAAAATTGAAATGTACTTTTTACAATTGACAGAAGACTTTAAAGGTAGGAGAAAGATATAAGGTGAGTGAAGAAGGGTGAACACATCCTTTAACTGTGAGCAGCATTAATAAAAAGGTTTCAAATATAAATGTGTAGAAAATTAGTTTTTCTGCAAACAATTTTTTTTAGAAATATTCTGAAAGTGGAAGGATATTTTTTATATGGTTGCCATGATTATGTATTATTATTATTGTGGATTTATATAGTGCCAACATCATCCGTAGGACGGAACAACAACTAGAATGCAACATCCACAGCCCCTGCCCCGAAGAGCTTACAATCTAAGCACATTACTTTGACACACACGACCTATCAGTATGTCTTTATGATTGTGGGGAAAACCAGAGTGTCTGGAGGAAATCCACGCAAGCACGGGGAGAACATACAAATGCAGATGTGTCCAAGGGTGGATTCAAACTCGGGACACTGCAAGGCATCATGCTAACCACTGAGCCACCTGCTGCCCATTATTATGTATTCACAATATGGCCAGAGGCAGGAAAATAGGAAATACAGCATTGTACTACAACTTGAAATGAACAAATATCTTACCCACTGTGTAGTTTCCATAGAGCCCTGTTCAAGGATAGCAGTCTTGCCAACTGCTGCAAAGCCACATCAACCACCCTGCTTCCTTTTCCCATCTCCACAAGAATGATCTACATTAAAACACACAGACATTACTTATTTATTATTAGTGAAGTATAGAATGAGACTAGCAAAGTGCCCCATCATACATAGATTTTGCTTGTCTGCATTCTACAAGTTTTGGTGGAGTCATTAATTTGGCTTGAAAAAGCCAAATTCACTTCTTTCTATTTCTTCTTCTTCCGTTTTATTCTTCTGTTTTTTTGACTGTATTTCCTCCCACCGTTTTTGAGCTAGAGATATGAAATTCGGTACAAACGTGCGGGGCATATAGGAGAAGTGTGGTATCTTCTTGATAAGGAATCTGCGGAAGCGTTACGGCGTTATCTGTGAATTTCCGGACATTTATAATGGTAACATCCTCAAATGTGGATATTTCAAAAGAGTTGTTTTCATGGCCATAAATACAAACGGTGATACCCCAACCCCCCACACAGACACAGGTACACCCACTACCTTTCCATTCCCATGGAAGCCTTACTTAAAGGTAACTATAGTCAAAGGAAGGGTTAAAACAAAAAGTAAAAAAATAAATAAGTTAAGATCAAGATCTCTGTAAAAAATCAGTTTAAAATACACTTCCATATATTAAAATTCTTAAAACACTCCCTTGTGCCTATTCACCACTAGGGGCACTGCGGGGTCTGTGCTGTTCTGATGCTTCTTGTCTGTTAGCTCCCAAAAACCTCTGCACACAGGAATAAGGTTGCCAACAAACTTTATTATAGCAATTAAAAACAATAAAAAGCACTAAAAAACCTTCTGTGAGGAACAACCTCACAAGCCATTACTAAGTGGATTATAGCTCATCACAAGACCACCACGAGTTAAAGGGGCCACACCATAGCAGAGAGTTGCAACTTTAACAACTGCTAATGGACTGTTTCTGCAAGGTTTTTTAGTGCTTTTTATGGTTTTTAATTGCTACAATAAAGTTTGTTGGCAACCTTATTCTTGTGTGCAGAGGTTTTTGGGATCTACACGACCAAGCAAGCATCAGAACAGCACAGAGTAAACCCGTCAGTGCCCCTAGTGGTGAATAGGCACAAGTGAGTGTTTTAAGAATTTTAATATATGGAAGTGTCATTTTAAACTGATTTTTTACAGAGATCTTGATCATAACTTATTTATTTTTACTTTTTGTTTTAACCCTTCCCCACCCATACCCCCAAGCAAGTTACTTTTAAAAATTTTATAAACAATTCAGTGGCACACTTGCAGTGCAGCACCCTACTCAAGTAGACATTCCCTACCACACCATAACGCGGAAGTAACCCAATCACTATAGTCAAAGGAACCACGCTGCAATCTTATCACAAAATCAATTTATTCAGTCCACACCTGACACGTTTCGGACCCAATAGTCCTTAATCAATGCCTATGATGGACTATCGGGTCCAAAGAGCGTCAGGCGTGGACTGAATAAACTGATTTTGTGATAAGATTGCAGCGTGGTTCCTTTAGCCTGTGACATTTGTAGAGTGCGGAGCCTGTTAATTTTCCTACTGCATTTGAATGACTGGCCCTTGCGACGGACCTGGGCAACAGGCACCCACGTCACATGTCTGATATGGTAAGAAGTTACCTTGATAAGTGTTTTTATTGATGCACGGTTGATCAGGCGACGGGTCTGGGTATCTTACACCCGACCATTTATCTGTCCGGGTGTCTGTAAGGACTTTATTGCTTTAATACATGTGATATCTTTTTGGAGGGTAGAGCCCATGATTGCTTAAACCTCTGTAACTATAGTCAAAAAATTAATTTTGATCAATCATCAATGAAGTTAGTTATATGTCATACATGCAAAAACATATCCCCCCCACCTCACACGTGTACACACACACCTACTGACCTACCCTTTATTCATTAGCAGCCATACTTAAAGGGTAACTAAAGTAAAAAAAAAATTTGATTTTCCTCAATAAAGAAGTTTTTATGGTTGTAAACACAAAAAAAGACATACCCCCTCAACCAGACCAGCTACACACAACCTACTGATCTACTTATCCATTACTGTGGCAGCCATACTTAAAGGGAACTAAAGTCAAAAAAACAAATTTTGATCAATAACAAAAAAGTTTGTTTTTTTATAACCCCCAACCAACACAGGTACATACGCCTACTGATCTACTTATCCATTACTATGGAAACCATACGTAAGGGTAACTATAGTCTGCAATAGTACACTAGTCTATCACAGCCTTGCTTGATCTGAAATGAAGCAGAGCCTTCTTTAAACAAAAGGTATATGCAGTCTCATGCTAATGAATAGCATTGCCCACAAATTCTAAAAAAAAAAAAGGAGTAATTTCACACTCCCAGGTTTTCCCAGATTAAGGGGCAGATATATGCAAAATATACTTTATGTCCCATAGCTAATTGCTTGATCATAATTTGTCCCCCATCTAGAGGGCTACCTGTTGCAAATCCTTACTCTAGAAGCCAGTTAGTCAGTATTAGATTGTCAAGGGGATAGTTTGTACAACTATATATGGTCCCAACATCGCAGCTACATTTGCCATAAACAAAATTGCTTTGTTCTGGCTGACCTTTGGCTATTGGAGGACAGTCAGAACAAAGTCAGTTGGTGTGTGTACTCATGTGAGGTGGGGATAAAAGATTAACTTTTTTGATGATTGGTCAAAATGTGCTTTTTTTTACTATACTTAGCCTTTAAATATGATTGCCACATGAATGATTGGGTACCCAGTTGGTGTATGTACCTGTGTCAGGTTGGAAGTAAAACTCAAAATTTATTTTTGACTATAATGGAATGGATGAGTAAGTCAATAGGTTGTGTACCTGTCTCAGGTTGGGGGTTAAAAAACACTTTTTTGATGATTGGTCAATTAGTTTTTTTACTCTAGTTACCCTTTAAGTATGTCTGCCACAGTAATGGAAGGGTAGGTCACTAGGGTAAGATTGGGGGTTAAAAAACAACTTTGCTGATGATTAGTCAAAATTGTTTTTTTGACTATAGTTACCCTTTAAATATGTCTGCCATAAATGGAAGGGTAAGTGAGTAGGCGGGTGTACCTGGATCAGGTTGGAAGTTAAAAAAAACAACTTTTTGATTATTGGTCAAAATAGTTTTTTTGATCTTAGTTACCCTTTAAGTATGGCTGCAACAGTAATGGAGGGGTAGATCAGTAAGTGTATGTACCTGTGCCACGTGGGGTTAAAAAACAAACTTTTTAAATTATTGATTAAAAAATATTTTTTACTTTAGTTACCCTTGAAGTATGGCTGCCAAAGTAACGGATAAGTAGATCAGTAGGTGTGTGTACCTGTGTCAGGTTGGGGGTTAAAAAACAAACAAACTTTGTTGATGATTAGTCAAAATAGTTTTTTAACTATAGTTACCCTTTATATGGCTGCCATAAAAAGGGTAGGACAGTAGGCGTGTGTACTTGGATCAGGTTGGAAGTTAAAAAAACTTTTGAATGATTAGTCAAAATTTTGTTTTTTTGACTATAGTTACCCTATGTGGCTGCCACAGGATGAAAGGGTAGGTCAGTAGGTGTGTGTACTTATGTGAGGTTGGGGTATGTTTTACAACCATAAACTAACTTATTGAGGATATACAAAATTAGTTTTTTTGACTTTATGTACCCTTTAAATATAGCTGCCACAGGAATAAGGGTGGTCAGTAGGTGTGTGTACCCAATGAGGTTGGGTGTATGTGTTTTTGCATGTATGACCATATAATTAACTTTTATGGATGTGATCAAAATTAATTTTTTGACTTTAGTTACACTTTAGGTATGGCTTCCATGGGAATGGAAAGTAGGTCAGTAGGTGGTGTGTTCTGTGTGGGGTTGGGGGTATCACCGTTTGTGTTTATGACAATATAACAAACTGTTTTGAAATATTCCATTTGGAGGATTGTTACCATTATAGTCTATGGAAAAAATGTCCCAAATTCACTGATAATGCTATAACACTCCGCAGCTTCCTTAGCAGAGGATAGCACACTTTTCCTTATGTCCCGTATGTCGTGAATTTCATGTCTCTAGCTCAAAAACTGTGGGAGGAGATACAGTCCAAAAAAGCAGAAGAATAAAACTGAAGAAGAAGAAATAGAAAGAACAGTTATTTGTCTCTTCAAGCCAAATTAAAGGGACTGTCCACCCCTCTTTTCAAAAATTAATATATTTGTAGATTACCCCCAAAACCTGGAGATCGTTTTATCCAAGATTTAAATCGGCTCCCACGTTGAGTTATTATACATACTCTAGGATGTTTTGGGGGGGTAGTCTACTTTATATACTTTTTGAACAAAGGGGTGGACATTCCCCTTTAATTAGTATTTGAAAAAGTGCCACCAGTGTCATATGCTCTTATGGACAAAAAGGGAACTGTCAATTTCTTTTTTTACTTCAGAACTTGGGAAGGTAGGGAGATCGCAACTGCAATCTTAATTTTTTTCCAGTAGATGGCACTATGTATTACACATAGAAGAGAAGCAGTGCCCGAATATTGGAACTTAAAATCCTCGAAATTATATGGATTTCCCCTTTCACTGGCACCTAGGTTTATCGTCTCAATCATTTATATTACATTACTCAACACATTCAGTAGGAGAATGGTTATTATAAGTAGTTTATGGAATGTTTCTTCCAAAGGTTTAGTGTTCGACCACTTTCATATTCCTGGAGAAACCTGGCGAAAAAAAAAGCCAATAAATTTATGAAGTTTTAACAAACTGCCAAAAATTAGAAATCAAATAGAACAACACACAGAGCTTTAAATCCTCCAGTATTGGACATAATCCACATATTGCAATATTCCAGAGTATATATATTACATACTTGCCATCAGTCCCATTAAACTAAAGGCAAGTAACCACTCTTACCATTTAAATTCTACAAGCTACATACCCCACAATTGTCACAGGTTTCAGAGGGACACCTGTTTTAAGGGGTAAAGTGGGGCTTTGGGAGATCTGAGCACAGTTAGCAGCTCATGGATGGAGCTGGGCAGGTGGTGATTACGCCCTACCCACTCCCTGGCTGCCACCATTCTAATGTTAGGGCATGGCCACACTCTGCCGCAAACGCAATCGCACGGAATTTCATTCCGTTTGTGCATGCGTTTTTCAATAGAAAACGCATGTGATTGCGTAAAATGCGGACCACAAATCGCATCGCACCAAGAAAACTTCCATTTTTGGTGCTTTGCCTATTGCAATGATCGGGGGGGGGGGGACGCATGCCAAACGCAGCATATTGCGCAACGTGGCCTAGCCCTTAGAAGGTATGTTACAAAATGCATGATTGAAACAACATAGCTTGCATCATATTTCTATGTCAATGCTGTCCAGTCTTTCAGCATACTAACTGTATTTATATTCAGTTTTAAAGTGAAAAGGTGCTTACTAATTTCTGAAAAAATATACTTAGCAATGCTGAAATTCTTTCAAATTTCAAAAATGAACGCAAAAAAAATTGTAAGTATTTAATTACATTAATAAATGTAATTAATTAGCAGGGCTGCACCGATTGCAATTACATTACACAGAAATTAACATTTTCCCAATCGGAGCGCATGTAATTGCACAAAAAATGTGGGTCGCATGCGCAGCAATTGGGCCACACTGGTGTGAGCTTTTAAAAGCGTGTACGGATCACAATTGCGTATCAGTGTGCCTAGCCTTGAGTGCAAAAGGAAACATAGTTACATGTAAAATCCATACAAATCTATAAGTCATACATGGATAGTAATAAAAAGGGAGGTAAGCCTTGAAATGTGAGGAATAAAGACTATGCATAAGCACCATATTAGTCGAATGAGGAGGTGAAGGCATCATGTCAGAGTAATGTTAATGTGGTTAGAGAACAAGAAAAGGAAACAATAACACAAGGTGTGTGAGTAAACAACCATAACCTCCAATGAAAAGTATGGCAGTATAACAATAAGTATATGCAAACTTCATGCAGTAGAAAGATCCAATTCGTTCCCTGGTTAGGGTTGTCAGATAGGGGAAAATGTAAAACACACCATTAAGGTTGTCAGCAGTAATGCAGTTTGTAGTGTGTGCAGCTCTGATAATTCCATTAATTAAGAGTGTGTACAACAGCGTGAGCCATGTGCAGACTTTCAAAAAATGTTTTTTTGTCAGTTGCTTTAGTAGTAACTAATCTAAAGTTCAACGAACATTTTATATGTGATTATTTTACCAGCAGTCCAGAATACCTTGTCTTCACTTCAGATTACACTTTTGTAATTTGTCTGACATCTACTAGCGATGCCTTATCTAAACCCTGATGGCCAATCAGGTGTTTGTAGTGGCACAAGTTGTATAATGGACACCTGCATGTATTATTATTGTGGATTTATATAGTGCCAACATCTTCCGTAGGGCTTAACAATTACATGGATACATTCACATCAGTCCCTGCCCCGAAGAGCTTACAATCTAAGCACATTACTTTGACACATACGACCTATCAGTATGTCTTTATGATTGTTGGGAAAACCAGAGTGCCTGGAGGAAATCCACGCAAGCACAGGGAGAACATACAAACGCAGATGTGTCCAAGGGTGGATTCAAACTCGGGACACTGCAAGGCATCAGTGCTAACCACTGAGCCACCGTGCTGCCCATTATGTATGTATTCACAATATGGCCAAGATGCAGGAAAATAGGAAATACAGCATTGTACTACCAACTTGAAATGAACAAATATCTTACCCACTGTGTAGTTTCCATAGAGCACCTGTTCAAGGATAGCAGTCTTGCCAACTGCTGCAAAGCCACATACAACCACCCTGCTTCCTTTTCCCATCTCGCACAAGAATGATCTACATTAAAACACACAGACATTACTTATTTATTATTAGTGAAGTATAGAATGAGACTAGCAAAGTGCCCCATCATACATAGATTTTGCTTGTCTGCATTCTACAAGTTTTGGTGGAGTCATTAATTTGGCTTGAAAAAGCCAAATTCATGTTCTTTCTATTTCTTCTTCTTCCGTTTTATTCTTCTGGTTTTTTGGACTGTATTTCCTCCCACAGTTTTTGAGCTAGAGATATGAAATTCGGTACAAACGTGCGGGGCATTAGGAGAAGTGTGGTATCTTCTTGATAAGGAATTGCGGAAGCGTTACGGCGTTATCTGTGAATTTCCGGACATTTATAATGGTAACAATCCTCAAATGTGGATATTTCAAAAGAGTTTGTTTCATGGCCATAAATACAAACGGTGATACCCCCAACCCCCCCACACAGACACAGGTACACCCACTTACCTTTCCATTCCCATGGAAGCCTTACTTAAAAGGTAACTATAGTCAAAGGAAGGGTTAAAACAAAAAGTAAAAAATAATAGTTAAGATCAAGATCTCTGTAAAAAATCAGTTTAAAATGACACTTCCATATATTAAAATTCTTAAAACACTCCCTTGTGCCTATTCACCACTAGGGGCACTGCGGGGTCTGTGCTGTTTGATGTTGCTTGGTGTGTAGTCCCAAAAACCTCTGCACACAGGAATAAGGTTGCCAACAACTTATATTAAGCAATTAAAAACAATAAAAAGCACTAAAAACCTTCTGTGGGAACAACCTCACAAGCCATTACTAAGTGGATTATAGCTCATCACAAGACCACCACGAGTAAGGGCCACACATAGCAGAAGAGTTGAAACTTGACACGGCTAATGGACTGTTTCTGCAAGGTTTTTTAGTGCTTTTTATGGTTTTTAATTGCTACAATAAAGTTTGTTGGCAACCTTATTCTTGTGTGCAGAGGTTTTTGGGATCTACACAGACCAAGCAAGCATCAGAACAGCACAGAGTAAACCCTGCAGTGCCCCTAGTGGTGAATAGGCACAAGTGAGTGTTTTAAGAATTTTAATATATGGAAGTGTCATTTTAAACTGATTTTTTACAGAGATCTTGATCATAACTTATTTATTTTTTACTTTTTGTTTTAACCCTTCCCCTACCCATACCCCCAAGCAAGTTACTTTTAAAAATTTTATAAACAATTCAGTGGACAACTTGCAGTGCAGCCACCCTACTCAAGTAGACATTCCCTACCACACCATAACGCGGAAGTAACCCAATCTACTATAGTCAAAGGAACCACGCTGCAATCTTATCACAAAATCAATTTATTCAGTCCACACCTGACACGTTTCGGACCCAATAGTCCTTAATCAATGCCTATGATTAAGGACTATCGGGTCCAAAGAGCGTCAGGCGTGGACTGAATAAACTGATTTTGTGATAAGATTGCAGCGTGGTTCCTTTAGCCTGTGACATTTGTAGAGTGCGGAGCCTGTTAATTTTCCTACTGCATTTGAATGACTGGCCCTTGCGACGGACCTGGGGCAACAGGCACCCACGTCACATGTCTGATATGGTAAGAAGTTACCTTGATAAGTGTTTTTATTGATGCACGGTTGATCAGGCGACGGGTCTGGGTATCTTACACCCGGACCATTTATCTGTCCGGGTGTCTGTAAGGACTTTATTGCTTTAATACATGTGATATCTTTTTGGAGGGGTAGAGCCCATGATTGCTTAAACCTCTGTAACTATAGTCAAAAAATTAATTTTGATCAATCATCAATAGAAGTTAGTTATATGGTCATACATGCAAAAACATATACCCCCCCACCTCACACGTGTACACACACACCTACTGACCTACCCTTTATTCCATTAGCAGCCATACTTAAAGGGTAACTAAAGTAAAAAAAAAATTTGATTTTTCCTCAATAAAAGATAGTTTTATGGTTGTAAACACAAAAAAAGACATACCCCCTCAACCAGACCCAGCTACACACACCTACTGATCTACTTATCCATTACTGTGGCAGCCATACTTAAAGGGAAACTAAAGTCAAAAAAACAAATTTTGATCAATAATCAAAAAAGTTTGTTTTTTTAACCCCCAACCCAACACAGGTACATACGCCTACTGATCTACTTATCCATTACTATGGAAACCATACGTAAAGGGTAACTATAGTCTGCTAAATAGTACACTAGTCTATCACAGCCTTGCTTGATCTGAAATGAAGCAGAGCCTTCTTTAAACAAAAGGTATATTGCAGTCTCATGCTATATGAATAGCATTGCCCACAAATTCTAAAAAAAAAAAAAAGGAGTAATTTCACCACTCCCAGTTTTCCCAGATTAAGGGCAAGAATATGCAAAATATACTTTATGTCCCATAGCTAATTGCTTGATCATAATTTGTCCCCCATCTAGAGGGCTACCTGTTGCAAATCCTTACTCTAGAAGCCAGTTAGTCAGTATTAGATTGTCAAGGGGATAGTTGTACAACTATATATGGTCCCAACATCGCAGCTACATTTGCCATAACCAAAATTGCTTTGTTCTGGCTGACCTTTTGCTATTGGAGGACAGTCAGAACAAAGTCAGTTGGTGTGTGTACTCATGTGAGGTTGGGGGATAAAAGATTAACTTTTTTGATGATTGGTCAAAATGTGCTTTTTTTTACTATACTTAGCCTTTAAATATGATTGCCACATGAATGATTGGGTACCTCAGTTGGTGTATGTACCTGTGTCAGGTTGGAAGTTAAAACTCAAAATTTATTTTTGACTATAATGGAATGGATGAGTAAGTCAATAGGTATGTGTACCTGTCTCAGGTTGGGGGTTAAAAAAACACTTTTTTGATGATTGGTCAAAATTAGTTTTTTTACTCTAGTTACCCTTTAAGTATGTCTGCCACAGTAATGGAAGGGTAGGTCACTAGGGTAAGATTGGGGGTTAAAAAAAACAACTTTGCTGATGATTAGTCAAAATTGTTTTTTTGACTATAGTTACCCTTTAAATATGTCTGCCATGAAATGGAAGGGTAAGTGAGTAGGCGGGTGTACCTGGATCAGGTTGGAAGTTAAAAAAACAAACTTTTTGATTATTGGTCAAAATTAGTTTTTTTGATCTTAGTTACCCTTTAAGTATGGCTGCAACAGTAATGGAGGGGTAGATCAGTAAGTGTATGTACCTGTGCCACGTGGGGGTTAAAAAAACAAACTTTTTAAATTATTGATTAAAAAATATTTTTTACTTTAGTTACCCTTGAAGTATGGCTGCCAAAGTAACGGATAAGTAGATCAGTAGGTGTGTGTACCTGTGTCAGGTTGGGGGTTAAAAAACAAACAAACTTTGTTGATGATTAGTCAAAATAGTTTTTTAACTATAGTTACCCTTTATATATGGCTGCCATAAAAAGGGTAGGACAGTAGGCGTGTGTACTTGGATCAGGTTGGAAGTTAAAAAAAACTTTTTGAATGATTAGTCAAAATTTGTTTTTTTGACTATAGTTACCCCTTAAGTGTGGCTGCCACAGGAATGAAAGGGTAGGTCAGTAGGTGTGTGTACTTATGTGAGGTTGGGGTATGTTTTTACAACCATAAAACTAACTTATTGAGGATATATCAAAATTAGTTTTTTTGACTTTATGTACCCTTTAAATATAGCTGCCACAGGAATAAGGGTAGGTCAGTAGGTGTGTGTACCCATATGAGGTTGGGTGTATGTGTTTTTGCATGTATGACCATATAATTAACTTTTATGGATGATTGATCAAAATTAATTTTTTGACTTTAGTTACACTTTAGGTATGGCTTCCATGGGAATGGAAAGGTAGGTCAGTAGGTGGGTGTGTCTGTGTGGGGGGTTGGGGGTATCACCGTTTGTGTTTATGACAATATAACAAACTGTTTTGAAATATTCACATTGGAGGATTGTTACCATTATAGTCTATGGGAAAAAATGTCCCAAAATTCACTGATAATGCTATAACACTTCCGCAGCTTCCTTAGCTAGAGGATAGCACACTTTTCCTTTATGTCCCGTATGTCTGAATTTCATGTCTCTAGCTCAAAAACTGTGGGAGGAGATACAGTCCAAAAAAGCAGAAGAATAAAACTGAAGAAGAAGAAATAGAAAGAACAGTTATTTGTCTCTTCAAGCCAAATTAAAGGGACTGTCCACCCCTCTTTTCAAAAATTAATATATTGTAGATTACCCCCGAAAACCTGGAGATCGTTTTATCCTAAAGATTTAAATCGGCTCCCACGTTGAGTTATTATACATACATCTAGGATGTTTTGGGGGGGTAGTCTACTTTATATACATTTTTGAACAAAGGGGTGGACATTCCCTTTAATTAGTATTTGAAAAAGTGCACCAAGTGTCATATGCTCTTAAATGGACAAAAAGGGAACTGTCAATTTCTTTTTTTACTTCAGAACTTGGGAAGGTAGGGAGATCGCAACTGCAATCTTAATTTTTTTCCAGTAGATGGCACTATGTATTTACACATAGAAGAGAAGCAGTGCACGAATATTGGAACATTAAAATCCTCGAAATTATATGGATTTCCCCTTTCACTGGCAACCTAGGTTTATCGTCTCAATCATTTATATTACATTACTCAACAGCAATTCAGTAGGAGAATGGTTATTAATAAGTAGTTTATGGAATGTTTCTTCCAAAGGTTTAGTGTTCGACCACTTTCATATTCCTGGAGAAACCTGGCAGAAAAAAAGCCAATATAATTTAATGAAGTTTTAACAAACTGCCAAAAATTAGAAATCAAATAGAACAACACAGAGCTTTAAATCCTCCAGTATTGGACATAATCCACATATTGCAATATTCCAGAGTAATATATATTACATACTTGCCATCAGTCCCATTAAACTAAAGGCAAAGTAACCTCTTACCATTTAAATTCTACAAGCTACATACCCCACAATTGTCACAGGTTTCAGAGGGACAGACCTGTTTTAAGGGGTAAAGTGGGGCTTTGGGAGATCTGAGCACAGGTAGGCAGCTCATGGATGGAGCTGGGCAGGGTGTGATTACGCCCTACCCACTCCCTGGCTGCCACCATTCTAATGTTAGGGCATGGCCACACTCTGCCGCAAACGCAATCGCACGCAATTTCATTCCGTTTGTGCATGCGTTTTTCAATAGAAAACGCATGTGATTGCGTAAAAATGCGGACCACAAATCGCATCGCACCAGAGAAAACTTGCATTTTTGGTGCGTTGCCGCTATTGCAATGATCGGGGGGGGGACGCATGCGCAAACGCAGCATATTGCGCAACTGTGGCCTAGCCCTTAGAAGGTATGTTACAAAATGCATGATTGAAACAACATAGCTTGCATCATATTTCTAATGTCAATGCTGTCCAGTCTTTCAGCATACTAACTGTATTTATATTCAGTTTTAAAGTGAAAAGGTGCTTACTAATTTCTGAAAAAATATACTTAGCAATGCTGAAATTCTTTCAAATTTCAAAAATGAACGCAAAAAAGAATTGTAAGTATTTAATTACATTAATAAATGTAATTAATTAGCAGGGCTGCACCGATTGCAATTACATTACACTGAAATTAACATTTTCCCAATCGGAGCGCATGTAATTGCACAAAAAATGTGGGTCGCATGCGCAGCAATTGGGCCACACTGGTGTGAGCTTTTAAAAGCGTGTACGGATCACAATTGCGTATCAGTGTGGCCTAGCCTTGAGTGCAAAAGGAAACATAGTTACATGTAAAATACACATACAAATCTATAAGTCATACATGGATAGTAATAAAAAGGGAGGTAAGCCTTGAAATGTGAGGAATAAAGACTATGCATAAGCACCATATTAGTCGAATGAGGAGGTGAAGGCATCATGTCAGAGTAATGTTAATGTGGTTAGAGAACAAGAAAAGGAAACAATACAACAAGGTGGTGAGTAAACAACCATAACCTCCAATGAAAAGTATGGCAGTATAACAATAAGTGAATATGCAAACTTCATGCAGTAGAAAGATCCAATTCGTTCCCTGGTTAGGGTTGTCAGATAGGGGAAAATGTAAAACACACACATTAAGGTTGTCAGCAGTAATGCAGTTTGTAGTGTGTGCAGCTCTGATAATTCCATTAATTAAGAGTGTGTACAACAGCCGTGAGCCATGTGCAGACTTTCAAAAAATGTTTTTTTGTCAGATTGCTTTAGTAGTAACTAATCTAAAGTTCAACGAACATTTTATATGTGATTATTTTACCAGCAGTCCAGAATACCTTGTCTTCACTTCAGATTACACTTTTGTAATTTGTCTGACATCTACTAGCGATGCCTTATCTAAACCCTGATGGCCAATCAGGTGTTTGTAGTGGCACAAGTTGTATAATGGACACCTGCATGCTCCAGAAAGTTCATTACAATTTAAAGGACAACTATATTGTAAAAATAAACTTTTTAAAAATGAAAGTAGCTGGGACAGGAGGTTAAAATTGATTTTTCCCACCTCCCAATATTGTTTTGTTTAGGAACTACAGCAAATACAGTTTTCATCTGCCAGGTTGGTGCCACGGGCTTTCCTGTATTAATGATAACGCTGAAGCACTCAGGAAGACTGGCAGAAGCAGTTTTCTTTGTGCTGCCTTTCCTCATAGAAATGATATTGAGAAGTAGAAAGTACCGATCCTACTTCCCTGCCCCAGGTATTTTTCATTTTAACCCGTTTTTGAAAAAACTTAATATGCACTATAGTTCTTAAACAGGGTAATGCAATATGGCTCCCAGCGCTTCTCACCTGACTGCACTACAGTGATGTTGTAATCACTTTTCAGAAGTGCAGTTAGGTAAGTGTTGGTTTTACAACATATATTGCATCGTCTTGTGAGTTTCTAATTAGCCATGTATAATGCAGATGCTATTTTTGTCTACAATTGCCAGATAAGTGAAAAATTAGAATGGAAAAAAACACAGGCACCAAGGCTGAGCCAGAGTAAATGTAGTTTTAATGCAACCAGTGCAGCCCTGCCAATTACACTTATTGGGAAATAATTTTGGAATATTTGTAACCCTGTCCATGTTTACTATGGGAGGGATGTAATCTCCAGCAGTATTGCCAATGAAGTTTCAGTAGAGTTTGTCCAGGGTTGATTTCAGCAGCTGGTACAAAGATAGGTAAGTGCATTCTAACCCAACATATGGGTTCAGACACCTCAGTGTTCCTCCCTCAGGAACGTCAGGATACAAAACAAAATCGAGGGACGCACTCCATTTGAAAGTCATTTATTTGTGATCACACAGCTGCAGGGAAGCTTTGAGGTGGGCTCTGTTGGTGTTAGAGAAATAGGAATTCTGGGCTCCCACTGGCTGAAGGCCCCCTGCAGCCCTGCTAATAACAGTTTAAGGGCAAGGCCACAATAGATAGATTTTTTTGCATTTGCGCATGCAATTTTAAAGTAGTATTTAAATTGCGGCAATGCACCAACATTCTGCGATTTCGAAAGTGTTGCCGTTTTGGTAACGCATGCTATCGGCATTTATTTTTGCACAATTGCATGCGTTACCATAACGAAAATGGGCAAATCGCATGCGCAAACACGTGCGATTGTGATACGTTGCAGTGTGGTCTTGCACTAATTATTTCCTCTAATCAGTCGATCGGTTACATTTTTCTGCTTACATAATTACATTGTATTTGAGGACAAATAAAGACACACATCAATCTAGTCTAAGCCCAGCATGAATCTAGCTCTGCACACAGCAAATGCACATCATTTGAAGTTTCCAATGCTGTGCATAGTTTTTTTGTCATCCTCAAACAAAGAGACCTTGCTCTTAATACCACTGTAATTTATAAAAAAAAGATTAAATATTAGTATAGATTTTAGTGGTGGGAGTTAACATGCCCTTTAAGCTGTATAGTCAATTGAAATAAATCTGCAGTTTACTTTTCTCCAAGTGATTACCTGCCATTGCACTAGGGCAGTGTACAGCCACATTGTCAGTTATTATTAGATAGTTTCTATACATCTTTGATCTTTTTTTATTAATAATAAGGACATTTCCATCCTCTCAACAAAACTTAGTATATGCCTTAAAAATAACTCCCAAAGGCTAGAAGCATCTTTAAAAATAGGTGTGTGTGTGTGTGTGTGTGTGTGGGGGGGTCTTAAGCAATATACAAAATAAGTTAAAGGGCATGCCCACCCCCAAAACTAAAATGTAACCCCTTACTGGCCACATAAAGTAGTTTAAAACAAGCCTTAACCTTAACATTTCTGCTCAAAATAGTTCCCCTGCTGTGCCCCTCCAAAGTCCAGAAAACTGCTGTGTAGGAGCAGTGTGTGACTCATGCTGTGCCTGAGTCTGCCTCAACCTCGCAGCCCTCCCTCTCCCTCCCGTTTTTCTCTGCCTCCCCCTAACATTAAACCCTTTGGGTATGCGGTAGGGCATGCTCCCCCAGCCCCAACCGCATTAATATAATTGTTAGAAAGCCCCCCGATTCTTACTTACCTTCCCTCTCTCTCCGCTGTTCAGAACTCCCGGCAGCCGCGACCGTGATTGGCTGCCTCTCAGCCAATCACGGCCGCAGCTGCCGGTCCCTCCCCCTTCTTGCAATTCCATGCAAGCAGAGGGCCGGAACACTGCGGCGGAGGAGAGAGGGAAGGTAAGTAAGTATCGGGTGACTTTCTAACAATTATAATAAATGCGGTTGGGGCTGGGGGAGCATGCCCTACCGCATATCAAAAGTTTTTGTAAGGGGGGACATGCCCTTTAAGAGGGTCGAGATGCCCTTTAAATGCTGAAGATATAGTTAAAGGCTATGTCCACCCCTAAAATAGAATTTTAATATTCTGCTCCCCCATGTCCCCCAGCCCCAACCGCATGTTTTGTTTTTTCAAAAAGCTCCCCAAATCTTACTTACCTCCCTCGATCCTCCGCCGCACTGCGGCCCTCTGCTTGCGAGAATGCAAGCAGAGGGGCGGGACTGGCAGTCGCGTCTGTGATTGGCTGAGCGGCAGCCAATCACGGACGCGGCTGCCGGTCATTCAGTGCAGCAGAGGAAAGCGGAGAGGTAAGTAAGAGTTTGGGGAGTTTTTAAAAAAAAAAAAACATGCGGTTGGGGCTGGGGGACATGGGGGAGCAGAATACTAAGGGGGTTTAATGCTAGGGGGAGGGATAGTAGAACGGAGGGGAGGGAGGGGAGGGAGGGGGGAGAAGGGCTGCAGCACGCATGGCAGGAATCTCCGGGAGGCCAGGTAGCAGGCAGTGTCCTTATGGACCTGCTAGCCTCCTGTGGGCAGTTTTTGGAACTTTGGGGGGGGACTACAGGAGAACCAGATGGAGTTGGGATGTGAGGTAAGGATTAAACTACACTACATGGTGGGGCCAGTAGTTGGGGGGATTATAGTTTTGGGGGTGGACATGCCCTTTAAAGATTTAGACCAGCACTCATTGTGGTGTTTTTAGAAATCCTTTATTTTCATAATTTCCAAGAATAGTTGATAAAAGACATAAGTCCCACCTAACATAGAAATACACCCATTAACTTTCCTTAAGCTTGAAGTCTATAAGGGTGTCTGCCGAGTTTGTTAAATGTTGAGTGAAAAAGGTTCCCTTTCCGCTCATATATTTGTAAAGGGTTATTGTGTGGCCTCGCAAACATCTTTTCTCCAGAAAGAACAAACCCAACTATCTTCATCTCTATACCCTTTCCAACTACAAGATACCCTTTCTATGGTCCGGATCCCAAAATTGCACTGCATATTCAAGATGAGGCCTTACCTGTTACATAGATTATTTTGTTTTAGCAAACACAGCTTGAAGTTACAATCTTTATTATTAAAATAATATTGAATAATTGCCATATCCCTCTTAACCGAGTCAGCACCAATGTTACCTCTAATATTGTGCTTAATGTGTGCACAAGCATAAATCTTCTACGCTGATACAAAATGACTTGGGGACGTATTTATAAAGGCGCGATCTCGCTTCCTAGCAATACCGCACATTTAACTATCAGTAAATTTTCTTAACGGTTTACTGATTGTTAATTTACAATCATTAGCGTAAACCTGTGAATCACATCTAGTGGATACATAACAATGAGAATCTCTCATTCATGTTGATGAATAACCTAAAGGGCTGGTCTAAGGTTTGTTTGTAGCCTCAAGTCCTGCAGAGCCCAGATAGATAGAATTAGCAATTTTATTCATGCACTTCTATGAAACAATTCCTTGAAGAACCATGTTTCTATTTTAGTTGTTTATTTTTCTTTGCTTAGCTGTCGTGTATTAGACTTTCCCCCCCATGTTTCATAGTTATTACTTTTGAAAAAGTTTATTACCAATTACATTTATTAAGACCACTGTTCCTTATTCCTTTAAAATTAGCCATCAACCACCTCTCTATGTGCTACACAGCCCAAGATATGAAGCAATCATTGATCAACAAGTTAGGGGGTCGGAGGATCTTATTCTGCAGTCAGAAATAGGACTTCCCCCTCCAGGGGTGTCTCTCTAATGAGGCAATATGAGCAAATTGCTCAGGGTGGCGCCCCTGCTAAGTATCAGAGGCGGCAGGCAGAGCTCACTTTAATTTTTTTAAAGAAAGAGGCAGGCAGAGCAGAAGGATAATAAAATTGAGGGTGCGTGAGCATTTTCGGTCTTAACTCTGATCGTCATAGGATAAGTGGATAATTATCTGTGTGTGCAGAGCTAGGCACATCTTATTTTCAAAATAGTTTTGGTGATCTGGTCTTTAGGGAATGTTATATGTACCAGTGTGTTTGAGCTAGGCATTAGGGCATGTTATATGCGTCTGTCTGTGTGAGCTGGGCATAAGGGCATCTTATGTACCCATCTGTGTGAGCTTGGCGTGAGGGCAACTTGGTTAGGTTAGTTAGCGCCCTGCTGAAAAAAATTTACCTTGACATGGTGGTGGGCTAACAAATCTTTTGGAAAAAATATTTTATTCTACAGGAATAATGGTGTGGATATATGTCTTTTTGAAGAACTGTATAAATACCGCCCTGAAGTTTAAAACAACCAAATGTTTAACCACCCCCATTCAAGGAAGCCACGCACACCTAACCCTGATTGCAGTACTGCATGGGGGGGGGCATTCAAAAGTTTGGCTCAGGTGTCAAAAACCCTAGAGACGCCCCTGTCCCCCTCCTAATCTGCAGTTGGCAAATGCTCAGCTCAGAAGAAACCAGGAAGAGATCGAGCGATAGTGACTGGGGAGGGGGGAAAAACAGCCCATTGCAGTTGAGTGTGTAAATATTTTTTTAATGCCTCCCACTTGCAGGACCCTCCCACTAATGGGCCCCATGGCCCCTCCCACTCACAAGCCCCTCCACTTGCAGCCCCATGTGACCCCTCCCCCACTTGCACCTCGGACCCATACCCCCTTTAGAAAGCTGTTAAAAGGATATGTACACTGTAAAACCCACTTTAGTTCACAGATAGCTGTGGCTTAAAAGTATGTATAAAAATAGCCTACCTGAATGTTGCTGGCTTCCTCCTTTTGGATATGGCTGCTGGAGCTTCACACCCCACAAAATCTTCAGGGAACCCTATCTCCAGGCGGTCCAAGAAGGTAAGGCTTGTGTGTAGCGTGCACGCGATGTGAAAGCACGTCCTGGCGCCGTTCCTGTGAACGTATGTACGCATGATGTTATCAAGCTGCGTCGCGGCTGTGCGATGACATCACATGCACAAACGTTCCTAGGGAACATATCCTTTAAAACAGCCTTTCAAGGCAGAGGCAGGATCAGCTGTTTTAAACAAACTGTATGATTCTGTCTCTGCCTGAAATAGGTGTTTTATACAGTTTTCTGTAGGGGTGGTATGGGTCTGAGGTGCAAGTGGGGAGGGGCTATGGGGCCCATGAGTGGGAGGGGCTGCAAGGGAAGGGGCCACTTCCATAAGTGGGAGAGGCCACAGGGCCCATGAGTGGGAGGGGCCAAGGGGGACTGCAAGGGAAAGGGACAGGTTGGGGTTGCAAGTGGAGGGGCCATGAGGGACCACAGGGAAAAGGAGACACAGGGAAGAGGGACTGTCACATGGTTTCAGAGCAGGAAGTGCAGGGGACCTGGTGATGTTGCTACCATATTACACACAAAAATTTAAATATCTCCAAAAGGATGTAAAAAAAAATAATGAAAGTAAATTGCAAAAATATTCAGAAAAAAATTCTTGTCAATTTACCTAAATTCATTTTTGGACCAGTTACGCTCTATGAAATCTGCACCTTGGGGTCAGTTTTTCTGTTTACAGTTCCTCTATGTGCAATGTGTTTAAAGGGGCATGTCGACCCCCTACAACACACACACACACACACACACACACCATTTTCACAATACTTAGAAATAACCATAATCATGTGACATTGACTGTTACAGCCTCATTACATTATTCTGTGGTTTTCCTAAATAAAAAAAATAAAAAAAGTTACTCCCTAATTTATTATTGGCATTACATAATTCTAGCAATGCTCTAACTTTTCTAAATACATGGCTTATTTATAGTCCATAATTATCTAAGAATATACTTTTTATTAGACAGCAGGTGGGTTAGAATTACTGAGCTTTTCCCATTGTGCAGTCTTGCACTACAGTAAGGAGCACTACTGAGAGATTAACCTCCTGTGCAGCCATTATATCATATATTTAAATATCCTGGCCCTGCATGATATTTTAATCTCTAGATCAGTGGCTCCCATTAGCCTTTTAACAATTTTGTCAAAGCTGAATTCTATATAAACTATTCAGTAATCGTATACAGATCGATACTTATGGAAAACATTTTGAGAACAAGAATTGTTACTGTGTTTTCTCTAAGATTATAGCGCAAAGAATTTTTATTTTAAACAGGCATTATTTATTTTTATTTATTAATTTATTATTTATTTAACAATTAGATTGTTTACTATCTTACATTTCACTTTGTTACATATTTATTCAAATTTGGTCATGTTAGCATGCTATTTCACCTGCTCAGATCTGTATCTCTGTAGGCCCCCTGTGGATGACTGTCCAAATCCAAGATGCTACTTTATACACACCCTCCAACATAAGGTACCTCAGTAAATAACAATGTAAATAATAAGCAACAATATATAATATAAAATGAACCAAATATAATACTGCCAACCTGGCAGTACACAGTGTGTTCCAGATTGATACTTAATTACATTGTTATTCACCGAGAACACTCGTCACTGTTATTTCTTCTATAAAAGGCTTTGGCGTAGAAGACTTTTTAGCGCTTAACAAAACCTGCTTTAAGCTGTGTGTATTTGTGGAGTTTTGCACAATAAATATGGGAGCAACACATTAGCTGGTCTGTTATCTTCTTTATATGTATTTGCTATAACATGGTAGAATCTGGAATAAGAGTAGCCTGTTTACCGAAACGAACATATGTTTTTTTCAAAATAGTAAAATTACACACTAATAACTTGATATTACAATGTCAAAGTTCCATGTCAAGGAACTGCTGAAGGACCTCATATCCTAAACTATATATTTTAAAGAATAGAGTGACATAGCCATAACCTCCATTTAATATACTGAACTCTTCTGGGAATGTTTTTGTAAAACAAGTTTTTGTTTATTTGCATATCCATAAAACCAACACTGTAAATCAAGTAATTACTCATACAAGAAATTATTCTTGAAAAATCAGGTAGAAGGTAGCAATAAAGTTTATTCTTGGGATTCTTAAGGATAAATATCCACAGGGAGTTTAAAGTCCTTGAAGGAGTAAAAGGCCACTTCTCCATTGTCAACGAGGGCAAAAATCAGTGGGACATCACCACTCTGGTAGACCAACATCTTCACAGTGTGAAGGGAGGGGACCTGATCATCAAAACTGACAAGAGATTGTTAACATAAGTAAGGAACACAAGTGATAGATGGGTCATTTAGAAATAAACAATATTTTAAATATAAACAACACACTTTATACAGATTGCTAGGTTCTTTCTACAATCCAACATTCTCCTTTAAGAAGGTACACTTTCTACTTATATTTCTGCAGCTGACTGGGAGAGCTAAAGACTTTCACATGACCTACATGTTTCGGACCCACTCGAAACATGTAGCACACAAGTTTTGAAATAAACCTGCACTATTCACAGCTAGAGACCTATATATTTGCATGTTTAACCTGCAATATCTTGATTATGTATTGGATTCGGTGAAGTGGAAGCCGTAATTAAGACATATATTATTACAGATACGGACTGCGCACACCCTAGATACACCACACTAAAACACTGCTACTAGGAAAGTGTTAATCAGTGAATCTCTCTGCACCACCCAGACACTTCTGCCATTTGAATATTGATCATTTAATACAGTATATTCCTACATCATAGGTGTTAAGAGATGGGAGTGGAAATCATACAGGTGCAGAAAATGTATTTAAGGTACTGGCAGGCAAGGAAAAAATGTCAGTTTCAGCTTTGGGGAACAAACAGAACTGAAAATGAGCGAATACTGAAAAAGTGGAATCTTCTTCATGCTAAAAAGTTTGTTAAGGCAAGTACTACTTTCTAACTCAAACTTTGTTTTTTTTGTTTTCATTCTCCATTAAGAGAATTTCTTTATAAATACTGATGCATTGGCTATCTGACACCGGGATTTTTTCCAGCATCCTATGTCATGCATTGATTCAATACCACAATTACATTGTAAAATAAAGTTTTAAAATGTATAAGTACACTGGCCCAATCTAACCAGAAGTCCAACTGCACTGGTGACTCGGAATTCTACCTGCCAGATCCAGTATGCACATGTTCAATTTATTTTCTACTTTTACAATATTAATGCTGCTTAGAGGCAATAAAGATCGAACTCTAGGTAAATTCACTGCAATCTAACTTTTCAATACAGAGATTTATGAATTTCAAATCATAAAGTATCCCTTAAGTGCTGACGATACCCAAATGTACTTGTCCACCCCCGTGCTAACCCCTGAAGTTCAATCCCAAATCTCTAAATGTCTGCTCTCTATTGCTTCCTGGATGGCCGCCTTAAACTCAATCTAAAACAGAATTAACCATTTTCCCCCCTAAACTGGGACCTAGTCCACCCATCTCTATCTCTATCCTACTTTTCTGAGCATAGGCACAACAAATGATTGTTAGCCCTTTTAAGCACTTTGTACCCATCCCCCACTTGTATCTGTTTGTTGTCCATCCCACTTAGATTGCAAGCTCTTTGGGGCAGGAATCTCATTCCTAATGTGTCAAGGCATGTTGCACTTATATCAATTTAAACTTAATTGATATATACCGTATATACTCGAGTATAAACCGACCCGAGTATAAACCGAGGTACCCAATTTCAGCTAAAAATCCTAATAAAAATTATTGACCCGAGTATAAACCGAGGGTAGACTTGCATTCAAGATGTTTGGAAACTACAACTCCCAGCTAATAAAGCATGCTGGGAGTTGTAGTTTCCAACATCTTGAATGCCAAGTGAGGGTGGCATTCAAGATGTTTGGAACTACAACTCCCAGCATGCTTTATTAGCTGGGAGTTGTAGTTTCCAAACATCTTGAATGCCACCCTCACTTGGCATTCAAGATGTTTGGAAACTACAACTCCCAGCTAATAAAGCATGCTGGGAGTTGTAGTTCCCAAACATCTTGAATGCCCCCCTCCCCCTCATTTCAGTTTGTACCTGTGGGCTCTTCTCCCTGTGGACGACTCTTCTCCCTGTGGACGACTCTTCTCCTGTGGACGACTCTTCTCCCTGTGGACGCTCTTCTCCCTGTGGACGACCTCTCCCGTGGCCTTCCTCCATCCAAGGGCTTCCTGGCAGGTACGGTATCGGCATTCCGGCAGCCGCGCGCCCATTCCTGTACCGGCGCGCCGGCTGACGTCACTGCCCGGGTGACGTCAGGCCGGCGTGCCAGTGCAGAAAAAGATCGCACGGCTGCCGGAATGCCCAGGTAAGCGGTTGACTCGAGTATAAACAGAGTCCGAGTTTTCAGGCTGATTTTTCAGCCTGAAAAACTCGGTTTATACTCGAGTATATACGGTATGCTTTCTTAACCGATGTATGAAATTGTGTTTAAATTAATTAACTTTTTTATTTATCTGTATAATGACTTCCACTTATCCCCTTTTTGGTATCTCTGTATTTTTTAATGTACAGCGCTGCGTACTCAAGTGGTGCTTTATAAATAAAATTATACATACATACATGAATATGTGTAGCCTATTTCTTACCTGCGCACACACATCCTTGTGTAAGGTTTTCCTGGTTTGGATTTTTTGAAGTCTGAGGCTCCGTCAGCCTGATAAACATTGAAAATAATTTGTGGCAAGTTCTTTTTATGGCTCTGTGGCCAGCTAAGTAGACAAAAAAATATTATAATGTGGTAAGTGAATGTTAAAAAAAAAATTAAAAAATTACAGCACTTTTTTCCCCATCTCCATTCTAGTCATGTGACTTATTTATCATTAAATGTAGTTGTTTTCAAAGCCATTCCATATACATAATGTCATCTGATGTATACTTCTTTACTGTAGTGTGGCTTACCTTTTTTACAAGTCACTGAAAAGGGTTACTGCCAATGTTCCCTCTAACCTAAAATTGCCTGTGTACACAAAAATATATATTATGTGTCCAACCCTATTCTTCCCAATATACTGTTCAATATCACCAGGCATTGAACAGATGGCCATACACAGGCAAATAATTTCAACTGACTTGACTGAACTAATTGGAAATATAGTCCTGTATATGCCATATACTTGCAAGTAACCTAAATCTTCTGCTTGCAGCCAAAAGTCAGTTTGTTAAACCTTTATAAACTGTCTGTGACAAATGTGTCACACTGTTGCAACAGATATACTGACCTTTCACAGTCATCTAGTAGCAGGGATGGGCTCATCACAGTGATCTGGTCCAAGACAGAAGCTAGATATAAAGATATACAAGTTCAATTAGTATATAGTTAGGTTGTACAAGTTTAAGCATGTTTAACAAGAAACCAAGGTATCTAATTGCTCATACAGAATATGTGAATAATGCGGAGGTAAATTACACTTCTGGGTATTATTTTATATGACCAGGCATTATTTTACATTAATTTACACAAACGAATGTTATTTAACTATAACAGTCTATAATGTACGGACGCATCATTATTTTACAATATAAAATAACTGTTACAATCTTTATTTTACATCTGTGTTATAAAATAAGAATGGAAGGCTGCATTTAGGAAGGGAATGTGTGTGTGCTGCAGGTTTTAAATGGCAATGAAAGAGGACATTTACATTTCATAATTAATTCTGATTAAATAAATAGATTTTTATTATTGTGTTTGGTTGCCACGGAAACAGAAAGGTGTGTGTGTGTGTGTGTGGGGGGGGGGGGGGTGTTACCTGTGTCTGTGTGGTGTTAGGTGGTGTGTTTTTGCATTACAGGCCATAAAATAACTTCTTTGATATTTTAGGTATGGTTGCCATGGAAATGGAAGGTACCGTGTATACTCTAGTATAAACCGACCCGAGTATAAACTGAGGTACATACTCTTACCTGAAAAAAGGAGTAAAAATGATTGACTCTAGTTTAAACCGAGGGTAGATAATATGAACACTAATGTTCAATATTTGGTACCATACAAATAGCAGAATACAGTTACTAGCCCACCCCTGAAGAGGGCTGACAGGCTTTGCAGGTTTGTATTGTGAGTTGGCACTACCAGGGCATATGAGCACCAAGCTCCCCCAGCTGCTGAACCCGATCTAGTCCTACGATGTGGAACATCTCCTCCAACATGTCCTCCTTCCAGTCTCTGCACATTGTCATGCTGGGCTTGGGGGACTCTGACCAGTTGGAAGAAGCCAAGACAGAGCCGCACATGGTTAATTTGCAGACAACCTGAGGACATCCCTCCTGGTCATCGCCAACAAGCAGGATCTACAGTACCCAAATCTCTGGCCATGTCAGAGATAGAGAGGCAGCTGTGAGGGCTCCTCCATCCTCCCTCTATGTCCGGTGCAGTCAGGAGGCGCTGTGTAAGCGGGACATGCGTAACTTACGTCCCCGATGTGCACCTTTGTCTGCTCCGGGGTCCTCACTGCACTGCTGAACGGTCTGCTACAGGTAGGCTGCTTCTATGCTTATGACCCGAGTATAAACCAAGGTCAGGTTTTAAAGGTATTTTTAAAACCTAAAAAGCTTGGTTTATACTCGAGTATATACGGTATGTTGGGTTGTGTGGTCACATTTGCACACAAAGGTGAGGGAAAGGGGGAGCATGGGGGAACTGACAGGAGAGGCACTGCAGCGGTGCAGGATCGTGGTTCGGCAAGTTGCGATTTCTCAGCTTAGGGGCAGAAACAGGAGCAAGTGCTCCTGTCTCGAATATAATTATAATTTTTAATAAGTGTCGTTTTGGTCAGTGAAATATTACTTTAAGACATAACAAACACATATCCCAAAGCTTACAGTATTTCTTGAAAATTTTGACTTTAAAACAATGCTGTAAGCTATAAATCATTGGCAGCTGTTTGAAGATCCCTGTGCTACCCTTATGGATGCATTACATGTTTGAATACAATCCTATTACACTCTTTTACAGATAACATAAGATATGAGTGGTACTTTAGTTACCTGTTGTGTTTATAATTTCTGGCCTCAGTAAGGGTTTTACTGCGGAGGCCCAAAGGTGAGGTGAACTTTTACTACTGGAATGACTTCTTTGCAATAGGAGCTCTTTGTACTCCCTCCAGTTTGAACATTTTTTCACCTTGGGGTCATTATTAATGCTGCTTTTATACTTGCGCTCCCAGTTTAACTGTTCTCGCTCTCTTTGAGATAGCTTTTCAGGACGCATGTTTAGTTTGAGCATCCAATGAGATATGTCCACCTCTCTTGCTGTTATATTCTCTGGAAGAAATGTGGGCTCTGGAAGTGGTAGTAGAGTGTAAGGGAGTTGGTGGCCACAATTGGGAAGGCAGATTTTAGAGAAGTCCCAGCGGTGTGTCCTTACAGTCTTCACTGGCCCTTCAACAGCAGAATTCCCACTTTTAGAACAATTTAGAATACAATCCTGAGTTTGTAACTGAACACCTGCCTCTTGGTTCACGGATATGTTTTGGTGGTCAGTACTCACTAGCTGACTATTACTTTGAATATCCTTGGTCCTTGCAACAGGATTAGAAGAAAATGTGTCTGTCTTAATGCTTGCCAAAGACCCTATTCCGATAAACATTACATTATCATTATCTTTTTCCATGTCTCTAACGGTGTCTAGCTTTATTTTGCTTTTCAATCTAGAAAGACAGAAACAAACATAAGTAATAACTTCAGCATAAATGGATAAATATTAAATAAAGTGCTAACACAGTGATCATCAGCAAGTCCCTTTTAAGCATGTCTTTTGCATCTTACTACTGGGACAGAGCATCATCGGGTGCATCATAAGCCCTGCCCCAAACTTCTTAAAGGGTATCTCCACTGATGGAAAAACGTTTTTTTTTTTTTAATCTATCTGATAGTACACCTTCCCCCAACCCCCCTCCTACTTTTATTATCTCAAAAAAGTCCTCTGTTTGTTTGAAGTAGCCAGGAGAAGTTCTGTTCGTTTCTGCTACTGTTCTGGGCAGTCTGTCAGTCAATGTGCATCATCACATGCATATTCATTATTTCTGCCACTCCCACCCCAGTGAAGCCAAATGTAAACAAAGCTTTTTCTACCTGTCTCTGCATGATCTATTGACAGCTGATAATGCAGGGAGAGACAAAGGAAAGATAGAAGCTTGTAACACACTGATATATTTATAAAGTCAAAAGTTAATAAGCTTTATAAAAACCATATTGGGGGGATAGATGGAATATATTTGATTTATATCAGAGGGGATGCTGGGAGTTTCACAAGCTGTATTGCAGTGCTTGCTGGGAGTGTCACGGAAGGTGTATTTTACAGGGCATGCTGGGAGTTTCATAGTTTCATAATCTTTTTATAATCTTAAAAACCTAACAGTTAAATAGTAACATAGTATTGGAGGTTATATAAAGACATACATCCATCTAGTCCAATCTTTATACCCTACCCATAATGTCTGTATAACAGTTACATAGTAACATAGTATTGGAGGTTGTATAAAGACATACATCCATCTAGTCCAACCTTTATACCCTACCCATAATGTCTGTATAACAGTTACATAGTAACATAGTATTGGAGGTTGTATAAAGACATACGTCCATCTAGTCGAACCTTTATACCCTACCCATAATGTCTGTATAACAGTTACATAGTAACACACTGTAGTATTGGAGGTTGAATAAAAACATATGTCTATTTAGTACAACCTTTATACCCTACCCATAATGTCTGACAGTGACATAGTAACATATTATTATAGATTTATATGGACTAATCTTATAAAAATCATATATACACATACAAATAAAAGGCAATCATATATGAAAATAAATGGTCATTAAAAAATACACACAATGAATAATAATTTAATGTGGATTAAATTATAAAATTCATTACTGTAGACTTTATAAATATTACAATAAAAAATGTATTGTCAATCAATAAAAATGAAATATATGTGCAATCTTAATTGTATACATGCAGTCATATATGCAAAGTGTATACAAAGTATTACAATATATATAAGAAAAAATAATATAATGTATATAGTGTATAATAAATTATTTATAGGAATATTTATTTTAAATAATGTGTATATAATATATATATAATATATATATAATATAAATTAAAAGCAATAGAGGTTTTCCTATAATTAGATTAACTGTAAATAGAAAAAAATATTTATATGTGCAATCATGCATGTATGATTCATGCATACTACACTGGCATATGTACAATGTTTGCAATGACAATGCCCACAAGAAAAAAAATATATATAAATATATATAAATGTATTTCATTATCTATATACACATAAGAAGATTTTTAGATTATTACTTTTGCAATTATTATTTAATAGGTTACATGTTCCTTTAAAATGACATATAAATGAAATATCCGTGCATAGAGGGACTATGCAGGCAAATAAATGGTTGGGTGTAGCCTGCCCCTGCCCCTAAGAAATAAAAATGCCCAAGACAGACCTGTTTTCGGCAGCACGAGTGAACAAGCACAGATAGCTCTTGTTGCCATGGGAACATGACGCCTACGTTCCCATTGGCGTCGGCAGTAGATGCAGGGTTAGCTTGTCCCGACTGAGGAAATGACTTAGCGCGCACGTCGGGCGAATAAGAGGCAGGCGGGCATGTCAAAGAGGGGGATCAGATGGCTGTACAGTGTTTAGGCAGCAGAAGCAGCAGATCGGAACAAATATGGCACAGATTAAGCTGAAATTCCGGGTATGAGTTAATGTTAATATAATCTGCTATATTAGCCAATGTCATATTTTTCAGTGGAGATACCCTTTAACCACATTTGAAAGGTAGCCACAAGCCTGAAAATGATAATTTCTTTCTTCCTATGGTGTCTAGAAGCACAGGAAAGCAGATATTCATTGCATAAATGTAACTAGCTTTAGAAATTATTGATTATTGGGGGTGGAGCTTATAACAGCATATAACACATTGCTATCAAAGAGACGATGCAGAGAAGGAAGTAAAAACGTACAATCTTATAACTTTGGTTTGACAACAGCTAGAGACATTATCCTATGCTTGATTATCTCTTGACCACCAGTATGGAGCCCACAGTTCCCCTTTGAAGATTGGTAATGTGTGTACCTAGCTAAAGCCAAGGGGAGGGCAGTTTGGATGAGGGCCCAGAAAGCTGTTATTTACTGCACTTGTATAGGTCTTCCTAATAATCTGGATACAGTTTTAAGATATAGATATGGTAACTATGAAAATATGTTTACATAAACAGTGGTTTGTTACCTCGGACTAGTACTTCTTTTGCGTTTGCGCGGAGGTTTGGTGAAGCTCTCCACATTTAGTTGTCTTTGATAAGAAGACAGAATAGAACTGTAGAATAAGAGAAAATTATGAAAGAAATTAGATTAAATATTTAATGCACTGTGCAGCATTATTACAGTGAAGTCATGATTTTGAAGTTTTTTCTGGATCTTGTTATCTTTTTGATTACCCCTATCTCATGTTTACTATGCACATGTCCACTACATACGTAAATCCTTATGCAGTAGCCTTTTATTCATCCATGGCTATATTGAACAGTGAAAATATCCAAGTGTCCAAGATACAAACATACCTATTTTGAATTGTCCAGGATGTTTCTGGACATAATCTGGAGCTACACAGGGTAATGCAACAACTTTACGTTCGCTATGCTTACTCCCTTCCATGTTCCTGCAATATACTATTCACTTTGTGTGTCATTGCCTCACAGGAGCATAGATCGCAATATGGATGTGTCTTGTCTGTGCCACATTTTATTTTACACAAAGTTTTGTGCTAAAAAGTAGTGCAAAACTTAACTAAAATGTGGGAGCACACTAACAATCTTTATAATAAGACTGACAGCATCTGAACGTTTGAACATTGCACTGCCACATTCCCTTTGGCTAACTCCCCATACTTTAGTACAGGGACATTTTTTGTCAGCTCCGAGCATATTTTTTTTGTCTGTGCATATGAGTAAGCACATGGGGTTAAAAAAAATATAGAAGCATGCACAAAAACACACCAATCCAGTTTATCTTGCTGAAGACATGTGGCAACTATATTAAACAAGCATAATTAAAAAGCCAGGTTTGATGTGGAAATTTAAACAAATATATAGACAAACATTATATACAATGAGGGACACACCCACATTTCTTTGTGCACAAAGGGGCGTACCCCTTAATCAGGTGCATAAAACATCATAACCTGTGGCTGGTTTAAATACCTTTACTCTTCCCTTGATTAGGAGGATTTTAGTGCCTCTATTAAAGTGCTTTACAAAAAGTGCTAGTGATAAAAAAATGCTTAAACTTTTCTTGCTTTAAAGTGCTATTATATACTTTTCTGTATTCACATTTTCATTTTATTTGTGTACAAGCTATTACTTGTTTAAAGTGTTTTAGTGCTGAATGTATGTTTTGTTAAAACATACATTATACAGATAATTTAAAAACCATCTCTATGAGAAAAAATAACTCCAAAAGGGAAGTATATTGGATACATCGCCTTAACACCATCCATCCACTGGGCTTAAATGAAGAACTAAATTTCAGAAGCTTTTTTTGATATAAAATAAATCACAAAATGAGTATAAATTAGCTTTATTAAAATGTATCACAACAAAGTCAAATTATAAAGAATTAAGGGCAAGCCACAGGTATGATGCTTTATGCATCTGATGTAGTACGCTCTCGAAACTTTGTGCACACATCTTTCAGATCTTCAAACCTAGACACAAACTGGACTCATGGGCGTGTTTGCATTAACCACTTAATTTACCGGAGATTAGTCATCAACAAGTTTCAACTTCATTGGAGCCATTGTCGTTTTATCCTTGAAGTATTGATGTAGGAATGCTATCTTATTATGAACACACATTTTTATGGAAAACAATTCATCAGATTGGCAATATTACTTAACAAATGGCCACAGACAGTCTCACCTGGGGTCAAACCGAGTCACAATGTAACCCAATCTCTTCAAATGACTGTAAACCTACAAAGAATTAATATGAATGATGTATGGAAAATGTGTATACATAAAAATTGATTGTTCCAAGAAATACAGAAAACTGAAAATTCAAATTGATCTAATATAATGCTAACCTATAAAAAAAACTTGATTTGGCTTTTGCAAATGTCTGTTAAATGGCACTAGTAGCTTTATTTAAATAAAATGAATTGAAATAAAAAGACAACATAGTAAAGCAAACAAAAAAAAGGGTATAATTATATATTATATATATATTAATATTATTGTAGATTTATATAGCGCCAACATCTTCCGTAGCGCTTTACAATTACATGTATACATTCACATCAGGCCCTGCCCCGAAGAGCTTACAATCTAAACACATTTATTTGACACATATAACCTATCAGCATGTCTTTATGATTGTGGGAAAAACCAGAGTGCCCGGAAGAAACCCACGCAAGCACGGGGAGAACATACAAACTCCTTGCAGATGTGTCCAAGTGCGGATTCGAATTCAAGACTTCAGCGCTACAAGGCATCAGTGCGACTGCAGGTGTGCATTGTACTTGTGTGAAATTGCACATTTAGCACTAACCTGATAGTGCAGGATGCTAAACTTTTGATCACCAAGTAGCATGTCATAAGCCTCCTGGACAGATAAAGGTAATCCACTGTGAAATAACTGTACAGCCCCCTGGAAAGTGAAAGGTCATTAAGTCCTAAGCAAACATGTACAACAAAGTATAAATTTACTTAAGAATAATTTTACAAAAAATTAAAGGGCATCTATAGTGAAAAAAACACATTGCCCCTTTGCAAAGTTAAATGCATGTACTCTGTGCTGCCTTAATCCTATCTCAGTCAGTGACTTTGTTTAACCATGTTGTCAGATCTCTGTACAGCAATCCCCCCTTCCCCCTCCCCTCTGTTACCTCCTCCATGTCTCAACTCCGGCTAACCGACAAGCTTATCATGTGCAGTAGGAGTTAAAAGTTCAACATCCTGAAAATGTGGGGTATTATAGAACACATGGAAAGAAAGTAAAAAAAAGTTAATTTTCCCACTATAGATGCCCTTTAACTAATTTCAGTGTTTTGTGGCACAAAATCAAACACACTTATAGGAGAACTTTAGTGTGATAAAAGTTTTTTTTTTTTTTTAAACCGTTCAAATAAAAAAGTACTTGGGGTCGGGGATATAGGACTGGTTATTTCTACCTCCCTATATTTTTTGGGAATCTGTCAGTCTTTGTCCTGGCTTTAGCACTATCTTTAATACAGAAATAGTCCAAGACTAACTTGGCAAATGAATACTGTACATGCTGTAGTGCCTCAACTAAACAATATTGTGAGGTAGAAATATTCAATTCTACCTCCCTGCCCCAGGTACTTCACATTTTAAAAAAAGTAAAATTTTGGAGTATAGTCATCCTTGGAAGATGATAAAATAAAAGCAGTAAAATAAATGAAAAAACATATTTTTATTCCATTGTAAAAAATACATTGCTGCATTAACTAAAACCCCAACATCCCTTTCTTTCCCTTGCCATCATCGGTCTGAAAACACACTTACTTATTGCATAGGGCCAACACAATCATTTAACCTGAATACCGAAAAAAACAACTCAAACAAAAAGACCAAAACAGTGACAAGCAGAGATGAACTTTAAAGCACAAACATAAATTCAATTTAATTTTTTGGTAAGAAATCCCCTTTCCCCTGGCTTGGGGCATGATACCAGATAATACCTACACACTCTAACAAGTAGAGTCCTTCTTCTGGCAGTAGACATTGTCTTCCTTGATCGGTGAACCCCATGGTCTGCCAGAATTTGCCCTGTAAAAGACAGAAAACCATTATAAGTTCAAAACACCAACACCAAACCCTTTAATAAAAACCATCTACTGTACCCAGCTCCTAGTCCCTACACCATGGGGCGTCCTCCATTTATAAAATCTGAGGCCAAAATCCCCAATTAGTCCTCCTGGGTTGGTGTTTTGAGTCCCGTCTGAGTCGTCTGGAGTCCTGATCTATTTTGGGGAGTGACTAGCTGTACACCTATATCTGTGATAGATGAAGATCCACATATCCCCTGCACGGTAGCTACTGTCCGCGTGGCGGGTGAAGAGTCCGCAGTTTGCTGTAAGCGCTGGGATAACATGGATCTAGCCTGTAACAGATGGACAAGCAGGTGGATTGAGGACATGGAGGAAAAGTCCCGCGTGGTGTGATGGTAGTATAAACCCATGGGATTTCAACTGCATTGTGCCTGTCTTCTGATTCGGTAGTATGATCTGTTCCATGCAATTGCTTATTGGGGACTCATTGCGTTATTTTGGCCTTGGATTTTATATATGGGGGATGCCCCATGGTGTAGAGACTAGGTGCTGGGTACAGTAGATATTTTTATTATAGGGTTTGGAGTTTTTTTTTTGTATGGTTAAATAAACTCATTAAAGCTGTTTAACAGTGTTGTGCTCCATTTTAGAGTACTTGGGTTGTTAACTACCTGCCGGGCTTTTTTGTTTATGTTGATTTTGCACTAGGAGTACCACCCTTAGAAGGGTGTCACACAACAGCATAAATCCTAAAGGCTTGTACACGCGTGCAATCGCGGGTCCCGACATGTGACGCAGGATGTGTACGAACGAAAGCTTCGGGCGATAATCGGCTCGTGTGTAGGTGCTTTATTGGCCGAAACGGTTGTTTGTTCGACCGACTTGGTGGATCTCCGAACTAAACGTTCCTTCGTACACATCGTGCGTCCCGGGTCTCACAGGGTGTAAAACACCATCAGAATTTACCTGCAGCCACAAGCACAATATTAAATCCCAGAATGTGAAGCTCTTGCAGCTTGCTATTATTTCCTCTATAAATTCTTTAGCAGCTCCAATATGAAAGCTTATAGGGGCCAAAAGAAAATTTCAGTCACAGCACTATTTTCCCACTAACCAACTTGGTGCCCTAGACATCCTCCCACCTACCCCCTCAAAACAGAAAAAAAAAACATTGGCCAGCTAAACTGTTGCAGCTGGGTTTCCCCACTCAATTCCTTTTGAGAGACTGTCAATGTTTCTGCGGATGCTTCTTTGTAGTGGGACCGCTTTAGTAGTTGGTAAGAGGCACACGCTGTACCAGGTAGCGCAGGCGGGTGTGTATACGTATATTTGTGTGTACACAGCATCACTGGCCATCAATGAAATATTATTTGAAGGTCGGAATAGGTTTTCAGTGGATGCATTGTAAGTGGCGCCAGTGTTCTCTCCAGAAATTTTGTCCAGCCAGGTGGCATGAAAAAGTAGCTGGGTGGGACAAAACATGGAAATTTGGTGAGATTTGAAATGATTAACTCTTTCAGTGCCAGCAGACTTTCTGGCTGAGGCCATACTAGATTGTGCAAACACGAGCGTGCGCGTTTAGGTCTGCTTGCGTATGCGTTGCATTGCAGCGGACACCAATTGAGGCGATGTGGCCACCACCATAAGCCAACACAACTGTGAGCTTTTAAAAGCGTGATTGGATCGCAATACCATTGCACTTAAAAGCACAGTTGTGTGGCCTAGCTCTCCAAAAATATTGGCATTAACACTTTCCCCAGAGTTGCCATTAACCCTTCAGTGCCAGCAGATTTCCCCAGAGTACTGCCATTACCACTTTTAGTGCCGGCAGAGTATTACCATTAACCCTTCAGTGCCAGCAGTTTCCTATTAATACTTTTAGTGCCAGCACTTTCCCAGAGTATTGCTATTAACACTTTCAGTGCCAGCAGAGTATTACATTTAATCCTTTCAGCTGCCAGCATTGAAATGATATACATTATGTACCTGCTTTCCATGTCTCCTCCATTGAATTGTTCACTCCTCACCTACTCTAAAGTTGGGTACACACCATACAATAATTCGGCCCGACCGACATTTCAGTGTTTTGGTCAGTCTGGTCAAATTATTGTATGGCGGCTTCGACCAATCGCCGACTGTTCCTCCGTCCAAATCGGACGGTTCGGAAAACCATGACCGATCGTGCAGTCCTCAATGACCAGTCATTGTAACTGTCGAAAGCGGCTGCTTTTGCTGCAACCAACAGTCCTTCCTCCTGGCAGGCCGGTCAAAAGTCTCGAACAGCCGGTCAGGAGAAAAAAAATTGTGTGTACCTAGCTTAAGTTCTAATTAGAGAGTTGGGTGGAAGGAAGAATAAGACAGGGATACTGATCTCATGGCTGCTAGTCACAGGGACCACTGTTAAAAAGCCTGGAGCACCTTTTACTTGCCGTTTTAGAACTGCTGTCCTCAGTTCTTTTAGCTGAGCTCATCCTCCTTCACCTTCAGCTTATTTGCAACATTGTTGCAGAGTAGTGGTAGCCGGGTTCAGGCTCTCTTCTCACTTAATGTTACAAATTACAGCAGCAAAATAAAGCAAGAAGTTCAAAAACAACAAGAAAAAGCTGACAGGGAGAACACTGGGCGCCCTAGTTCTTTGCCTAGGTGGCCTATGCCTAAAAATGGTTGGCATCAGCATTTTAAAATTTAAAGGGAATGTTCACCCCCCAATCATATGTTATGGGCAAGTATTATAGCTCTAAAACAAACCATATGAAAATCCATTCAGGTAAACTTGAGATACTAACTTTTTTGTATCAGCTTTTTGCAGACCAGGAGCATCTCTGTCTAAACCCAAGTTTTCATTAGTCACCTTGCGCCTATGCCTTATACGTTCCCATGCAGCCTGGATCCTCACGGTCAGCTGCTACTGTGACATAGGCAGGGGAGCCTTCCCCCCTCTCTCCTATCCCTCTGTAGCCATCTTTGCTGCCGAGAGCCCTACCTTTAAACATATGGTAGGGCACCCTAGCCCACCCCCAACTGCTAAGTTTGTTTGATAAAAATTGTGCAGAATGCGACTTACAATTCTTAGATGCCCCAGCGTTCTGTATTGCCGGCAGCCTCGTCTGTGATTGGCGGTTTGGCCCCGCTTGCAGTTCTGGCAAGCAGAGGGCTGAGATTAGAGCTAGGGTGCCCTATCATATGTTAAAAGTTTTCTTGTAGGGTTGACATACCCTTTAATTAAAGAATGGAGGTAAAGGAGCAAAGTCTTACCTCCAGTTTTTCTAATTAAACAGTCAGGAGGAAACACAGACAACTTACCCACGATCACAACTCCAGCACAGGCTTCTCTGACAGGTGCCTAATTGTTCCATGCTCCCTTGAACTATGCTCATACAGTTCAAGGGAATGTCAGTACTTGTCAGTAGAAGCAGCAGAGACAAGCAATCAAGGGTATGTTCTCTGTGCTCTCTCCTGGCTCCTGACTGTTTAATCCTTTACCTCCCATTCTTCAATTAAACTAAAAAATGGTAAATGTGAATTATCAGTTGAGATACCCTTTTAAAGCAAGGGGAAGGGACGCTTGTTGAATCATAGCCAAAGAAAGGTAGTTAAAGACAAAATATATGAATTTCAAATAACTAACCGTGGTTAAAAATAAACCACTTATTTAAAATTGATATGGAACATACCGCAGGGGATGTCAGCTCCACCAAATTTTCCTTGGGTTTCCAATTGCCTTTCACCAGGTTACCCCTAATAAAAAAAGAAAACCAGAATTATGGTTGGTAATAAAGAAATATCCTCTATAGGAAAAAAGTATAGTTATATGTAATATTCCCTCTTCTTTGGAAGGGTAAATACCAACCACTGGTTCTCATGTGCCAATAGTAAAACTCCATTTTCTCTCACGTTTTGGTATTGTATTTGAGGTGTGGCATTTTGTGGGGGTTTTTAAGGAGACGGGATCTCAAAAACTTTGCTCATGAGGCCTCTGTGCAGCCCCTGCACTCTGTAGCTGTAATCCCAATGCCTAAACATCTGATGATTAAAGGCCAGTAACCAAACAAGTATTGCAATAAACCCTTAATTTGCATCAAATGAGGACATATTTATTGTTAAAGGGAAACTGTAGTCTCTATACAAGTGGTCTTTATTAAAAAGATTACTCCAGGCCCATGCTTCTAAGCTTCAGTCTATCCAAAGCAAGCAATATAAAGGGTGTTTTCTCTTGCCAGTACGGTGATCTGTGACATCACCAGAATTGTCTGCCTCCAAGTTTTTTGTGGTGGGGCTTCTTACACAGAACATGCAACTGTCACAGAGACAGGACACACCAGGAACTGTAAATTTACAAGCCAATAACTTAAGATTCAGAGAAGCTAGAGGCTTGTTTGAAAGGCTAGAGGCTTGTTTGAAAGGCATGGAAGAGCTCCTGTATGGAGGCCACAGTTAAGCTTCATACACATGTGCCCTTTAAATTACGACTAAAATATAGCATTGAAAGTTGACACCTATATAGGCCGTATTCTTTTTTTGGATAGGCCTTCAGTCTGTTTTTTTCTTTCTGTATATCATTGGTAGTATGAAAATGCTGAACTAAATGGACACATCTTAATTATTTAGCCTACGTCACAATGTATGTTACAAATGCAAAACTCACAATCGCTCCACGCGTTCTTCTCTTAGCAGTTGCCAGTGCTCTGTGCGGCAAAGCTGCAGCTTTTCACACTGAATTTCGGACCCATCCGGTATAAAGTCTTTCTGCCCATGAGAACGCTGAGGGAGGCTCTTTTCACGATTCCGAGCAGAAAACAGTTCCTCTATACTGAAAAAAAAAAATGTAGATCGTTATTCGCATACAGTATTTTTTAGTGATTTCTTGCCACTGAAATTAGTATCAAAGTAACAACATCCACCAAACACACAGCAACACAGAATAATTTCCCCAATATACACCTAATATATGAAAAAAAAGTTTAAGAGGTGGTAGAAAACTACAGCAAGCAAAAAACTGCAACACCACAACATGTTTTAGACATGTTTCACTTTTTATGGACAAAATTTTGTGTTGGGTGGGGGACAGTCAAAGTTGCCCTTTAATATACTTCTGGTATTACACTACATTAATTTTGAGCCATTATATAACCTTGGTTTAATTTTATTTTAATTCACTATTCACATTGCAGACTGCATTTATGACCAGAGTATTGCACTGCTTAAAATATATAATTTAAACATCAGGCCTGTGCCCTAAATTAAGGCTGAGGCCACGCTATGCTAGACAGCATGCATTACCATCCATTTGTGCTGCGAAACGCATAATAGTCTGCAATCAGAGTGCATCTGGTCTACACAAAAATTGGTGATCACAGTCATGCAATGTGGCCTCCCAACATTGACATGTACTGCTTTGTGAATCTCATGTGCCAACGGATTACGATAGTTATCGCATGCCTAGCCGCAAGTGGTTGTTTTTTATTTATGCATGCAGAAGATTGCGCTTTTTACAATTTTTGGAAAAATAAATAAAAAGAAAAAACATATTAGAAATCTTGCACATCTGCAAATCCAACTTACACTGACATACACATTTGGCTTGATAAGGGTTACAGGGCACAGAACAAATAATTGGTTGTACAATTCTGAGTAACATCAGCTAATGGAAGTCCATGGAGTGCACAGGTTGGGAAGTTCTAATGGATTCATTTATATCACCCCCTGCCCTAAACATGTGGAAAGGAGAGTTTCTGTTCAACTGGAGACAGTGATGGCTGAATGACATGTGTGATCCGGAAATGCTGAATATTTGGTTTCCCCATATCATGTGTTACTTTTATTAATTACAAACTACAACTCCCTGAACCAAACGCTGTAAAATGTAGTTTTGGGGCTTATGGGTAATAGAACTGTCTCTATAGAAAATACAAGAAACAGCGCAAGAAGGGGCCCTGGTAACAGGCTTTTGTCCTGTCGCAGAACGGGGATAGGCGTGCTTCTATGCTCCAGGAAAGACCCAGGCTGCAGCGGCCTAACAACTCTCCCTGGTTTCCTTACCTCAGCATCAGGAAACTCCGTGCCGCCAGCTGGTCCCTCCCACGGCCTGACCAACGCTGAGCTTGTACCACAAGAGGGATCTGAAGGGGGATCCACCCGCTACCGCTCAGACCAATGAGCGCGGTACAGTCAGTGTCTCACCCCACGTGGGGCAGGTGGACCATCCCATTCATATTGTATTAACCCTGTAGTCATATTGTATTAACCCTGTATTCATATTGTGTTAACCCTGTATTCATATTGTGTTAACCCTGTATTCATATTGTATTATCCCTGTATTCATATTGTATTAACCCTGTATTCATATTGTATTATCCCTACATTCATATTGCATTAAAACAAGGTTGTTGTTTTTTTTTACAAAGTAATTAGAAACTTGAGACAGCCACTTGAGACAGACCCTTTAGGTTTTATTAGGCCACCTGATCCATTGTCCTGGGCAATTTTACTGTAAATATGTGGTTGCCTCATATTATCTTGTAAATAAATACATATAATTATCCCTCATTCTCAAGCATGTGTTTCTAAATGCCTTCAATACAGTAGAAGAAATAGAGGATCGCGCTCCAATCAAATTTAAGTCTTTATTGTGGATCACACACAAACACAACGTTTCGGGGGAATAACGTGCCCCTTCTTCATCACCTGAAGAAGGGGGCACGTTATTCCCCCGAAACATTGTGTTTGTGTGTGATGTGTGGTCCACAATAAAGACTTAAATTTGATTGGAGTGCGATCCTCTATTTCTTCCACTTTGTTGCAACAAGTTATGGTTGAGGGGAGAACCATTTGAGGTATCGGCACCCAGAGTTTGGACAAGAGTGCACCTCCAACTTTATTTCTTGCTCCTTCAATACAGTACATGTTTTGCTCAGACTAAGTAGTTCCCCTTGTACTCTTAATTGTCTCCTCCTTTCATCTGCCATGAGTTTTTGTGAAGTCAAGCATGCTCAGTAACTAAGTCAGCGCTGGGAGGGGTAATTTCCCACCAAGCAATTCACACAATCCATTTGTCACTATTTGAGTTACAGGAAAACTGCACACAGTAGAAAAGTTTATGATAATAAGGCACTTGATTGACGGATAAAATGTATGATGCTTTAGACTGAATATCTAACGAAATAGGGAACATATCCGCTAGTGATAGTTAGGAAGAATGATAGTTTATAGGGTTTTTTGCTAGTGAGAAAAAGCTAAAAAAGACAAAAAAATTAAGGTACAGGTCAATGCCAGGTAATCTGTACTGATCACCTAGGAATTGATCTGTGACAAAAATAAAAATCTGGATTTTGACTTGGAAAACAGGCACTTAATCTAAGTGTGTTACCTTTCCTAAACATTAGAGTATATAAGCACAGCACTATTACATAGCTGAAGGTATGTAGATTCCAAAAATATATATTTGCTCTTATGCAGGAGTCACTGTGCCATTCATGCATATACCATTTTTAATTAGGTTAGGTTAGGCTTTCATATTCATGTTGGTTTCTAATGCTGGCCATTACAATAGGCAGACATTAGATTGATTACCGTATATACTCGAGTATAAGTAGAGGTACCTATTTTTACCTGAAAAATTTGTAAAAACTGATTGACTCGGGTATAAGCCGAGGGTAAAAATTATGACCACTACTGCCTTCTAATTTAGTTTTGTTTTGTGCCTTAAGATGCCCTTTAAACGGACAGCAGAATTCCCATACAGTAATAGCCAAATCTAGTACCAGTAACCCCCAATTCCTTGGCACTCCAGATGTTTGGAAACTACAACTCCCAGCAAGCTTGCTGGGAATTGTAGTTTCACCCTTGGTTCTATGTCTGATTTTTTTATTTAAGAAAATAAGAAAAATATGGGGGCGGGGGATTTTCAATTTAATGGACAGCTGTGTTTTACTTACACTGCTCATAGAAATCTGCAGGTATGTAGTTTATTATAGTTATTTGGTAGGTATTTTAAGTTCTATGTTACCTGTCATGAGATCTTATACGTTTTTATTTTGTGTAATATTCTAGAAAGTTCTCTTTTAGTTTTGGGGCATATTTACAAATGTCTGGTATTGCTACACTTGGGGGAATCAAATCTTTCAGCAACAGCAATAAGTTTATGCGTAAGCATACGTTTTATACAAAAGAAAAGTAATGACATTTTGCAAATTTTACTTTTTTAGACATAATTTACTGAAAAATCCAGTGAAATCTCCTGAAAAATTACAAAGTCTGTTATTTTGTTAAAGTACAGTTTATGCAGGGGAAAAAAAATTAAAAATAAATAAATATATATATATATATATATATATATATATATATATATATACACAGTGGTTGGCAAAAGTATTCAGCCCCCTTGAAGTTTTCCACATTTTGTTACATTACTGCCACAAACATGAATCAATTTTATTGGAATTAAACGTGAAAGACCAATACAAAGTGGTGTACACGTGAGAAGTGGAACGAAAATCATACATGATTCCAAAAAATTTTAACAAATCAATAACTAAGTGGGGTGTGCGTAATTATTCAGCCCCCTGAGTCAATAGAACCACCTTTTGCTGCAATTACAGCTGCCAGTCTTTTAGGGTATGTCTCTATCAGCTTTGCACATCTAGAGACTGAAATCCTTGCTCATTCTTTGCAAAACAGCTCCAGCTCAGTCAGATTAGATGGACAGCGTTTGTGAACAGCAGTTTTCAGATCTTGCCACAGATTCTCGATTGGATTTAGATCTGGACTTTGACTGGGCCATTCTAACACATGGATATGTTTTGTTTTAAACCATTCCATTGTTGCCCTGGCTTTATGTTTAGGGTCGTTGCACTGCTGGAAGGTGAACCTCCGCCCCAGTCTCAAGTCTTGCTGACTCCAAGAGGTTTTCTTCCACGATTGCCCGGTGTTTGGCTCCATCCATCTTACCATTAACTCTGACCAGCTTCCCTGTCCCTGCTGAAGAGAAGCATCCCCAGAGCATTATGCTGCCACCACCATATTTGACAGTGGGGATGGTGTGTTCTGAGTAATGTGCAGTGTTAGTTTTTCGCTACACATAGCATTTTGCATTTTGGCCAAAATGTTCCATTTTGGTCTCATCTGACCAGAGCACCTCCTTCCGCATGTTTGCTGTGTCCCCCACATGGCTTGTGGCAAATTGCAAACGGGACTTCTTATGCTTTTCTGTTAACAATGGCTTTCTTCTTGCCACTCTTCCATAAAGGGCAACTTTGTGAAGTGCACGACTAATAGCTGTCCTATGGACAGATTTCCCCACCTGAGCTGTAGATCTCTACAGCTTGTCCAGAGTCACCATGGGCCTCTTGACTGCATTTCTGATCAGCGCTCTCCTTGTTCGGCCTGTGAGTTTAGGTGGACAGCCTTGTCCTGGTAGGTTTACAGTTGTGCCATACTCCTTCCATTTCTGAATGATCGCTTGAACAGTGCTCCGTGGGATGTAAATCTTTTTGTAGCCTAAGCTTGCTTTAAATTTCTCAATAACTTTATCCCTGACCTGTCTGGTGTGTTCTTTGGTTGCTCCCAAGATTCTCTTAGACAACCTCTGAGGCCGTCACAGAGCAGCTATATTTGTACTGACATTAGCATTAGTCATTAGCACTCATCAGGCACTGTCAATGGGCAACTGACTGCACTCAGACCAAAGGGGGCTGAATAATTACGCACACCCCACTTTGCAGTTATTGATTTGTTAAAAATGTTTGGAATCATGTATGATTTTCATTCCACTTCTCATGTGTACACCACTTTGTATGGCTCTTTCACCTGGAATTCCATTAAAATTGATTCATGTTTGTGGCAGCAATGTAACAAAATGTGGAAAACTTCAATGGGGACGAATACTTTTGCCAACCACTGTATATATATTTATATATATATATATTATATATATATATATATATATATATATATATATATATTGGTAGCGAGGCAGCACTCCAACTAGTCCATGTATACTTTGCCCGGGTGCATCCAAAGTGAAATGATAAATATAGGGTAAACGGAGCACTCCAGTAGACTTTGCAAACTTATTTTATTAATTAACACATCAACGCGTTTCAACCACCTGGTGGCTGTCTTCAGGATGCGCCATCTTGATTACACAGATACATATATAGGTAAGTACCTACCCCTACACACCCACAATACGCCCTTCACCACAATTAACCCATACTGTCACCCAATATTATGTGAATAAAAATGAGAATAGACCTAGACTACACTCTAGAAGAATATAAAAATATAAAAATGTACTCGTCTCTGAAATCCTAACAGAATATTTCAATTAACAAAAGGCCCCACTAGCACAATAGTAATATTACACTTATAGTCCCGACAAATCGTATCAAGTCGGGACTATAAGTGACTATAAGTGTAAAAGTTCTACCTAAGGAATCCATGAAAGCTTTAACCGAGTTATTGGTTAATTTACAGGCATTATTTGTGCATGGATTTTAATGGACATGTGTTGCAGACATAACCAGCACTGATTACCTCAATTGCGTTTAGCTGTGTCACAGACCTAATCAGTAAACCTGTCTTTTGATTGTGTTAAAGGGGAGGTTCAGTGCAAATACATATGCTTTTCAGAAAAAAGAGCAGTATTTTTTCATTCCAATGACCTTAATCTGCCAATTCAGCATTATGTCTGTGTATAAATAAATACTTGCAAAATAATAACTTCCTGTTTGCAGGACCCCTAGTAGAGACCGCTATGGTCTTGCCCTTGACCCAGCGCCTGGGTTGATTCAGTTGCTCAGTAGATATCTGAGCATGTTTGACCCATCCAACATCCAATCAGTAGGAATTACTGTTAGGAATATTCCAAGGTAGTGGTGCATCCTGGGAAGAAGGACCGTTGGAACCTGAAATGTCAGCTCACTAATGTCAACAGCAGGGAACAGCAAAGGGAATGAAATTAACTGATTTTTCAAAATGGTAGAGAATATGTAGAATAACTATGTATGCATTACACAAACTAACAATTTAACAAATATTGATAAATTCCACTGAACTGTCCCTTTAAGCTGTGTCACATTTCTAATCAGTGCTGATAACCTGTCTTGATTGCATCCAGCTATCAGACCTAATCAGTGCTGATTACCGGTCTCTTAATTGCATTCAGCTGTGCCACAGATCTAATCAGCACTGATTACCTGTCTCTTAATTGCATTCAAGCTGTTAAACAGACCTAATCAGCACTGATTACCTGTCTTTTGATTGTATTTAGCCGTGTCACAGGCGCAGGTTTTAAAACTCACACATTAATAGGGCTATGTGCAGCCTTTCAAGCCAAATTAAAACTTATACTTTCTCTTTTTAGTTAATACTTTAGTGGGTAACTCCAGATCCAAAATAACTTTACATACTCTGAAGGAACCCGTCCAAACCCCTCTTGCTTTGTAACCTTACCTTCCTCCGATGCGGAGTTACAAGAACTTACAAGGAGTTTACCCCCCCATCTCTTCCGGCTAATGACTGTCTGTCATGGCCGAGACAGCCTACACTGCACAGAAAGGACTTGCGTTGAGGGATTGTGGTTCTTGTAACTCAGCATGGGGGCATCAGAGAAAGTTTGCAACACAAGGGTTTTTTTTTGGGGGGGGGGGGTGATGCTTCAGAATATGTAACATTATTTGGGGGCTGAAGTTTCCCTTTAATGTGAATTAAAGCAATACAGACATATTTGTGCAATGTCTTAAACTTTGGGGGAACTACAAGTAAATGTACCTCAGCAAATGCATTTCTGCACACCCACATACTAGCACACTCACAATGATCTTGGGATGGCCTAGCCCATTCCTTAAATCGGGTGCCTGCAGGTAAATACCTTAACGTGTGTACCCGCAAGAAATACATGTACCTTAATTATATTAACTTATGTGTGTTTTAACTTCTGGGACCAATCGTCTCTCTGTGCGATTTATTAACATGGTTATCGACGCCCCTTCAACTTTCCCAACATCGCATTCATCTAAACGACAAGAACACCCGCCTGAAGGAAATAACGTTAAACTACGAATTCCGGAAGTACCATCTTCCGAACCGGAAGCCGTCAATCTCCTATTCTCGCCATAAGGCTTGCTGGGAAATCTCGTTCTTTCTTTCCGGCTTCTGAGCCAGCAGGTAATGGCGATGTAGATGTAGTTTCCTCTCTACTCAATCTTATTTTAATCTTCGCAGTGTGTAGCCATCCAAGTTTTGCGGTGATGTGTATACAACCTGTGGTCTCTGTTCTGTCTCTGAGAAATGTATGGCGGCTCCACAGCGTAACATTGTGTGGAAAATATCCGCCTAATCGTTCCTTGTGTCCTTTTAATAATGTTGCAGCGATCTTTGGTTGGCAATGTCGGGTACTGCACCCCCAACCGTACTGCAGGCACAAAATCATTAGTGTTATGTATTGTGAATTAAGTGAGTTACATAATAGTCACCATGGAACTTCTGTCACTGAGCTTAATTAAAGTATGGCCGGTTGTATTGGGAATATTACAGCATAGAATCCTGTGTTTAAAATAAAGCACCAATGCAAACCAATCCAGTGTGGTTTTTTTTGGGGGGGTTTATGAAAGATGGATTTGGTGCAAAGAAAAGTGATGTCAACAGAAACAGTGTTGTGCTCATCTTAATTATCTCTGTTCAGGGCCTCCAGGGTGGTGCCCAGAAATTATACTTTTGCTATATTTTTTTTTTTTTTTTTTCAGTGTAAGCCATCATGGGAGCCTACAAGTATATGCAGGAGCTATGGAGGAAGAAGCAGTCTGATGTGATGCGGTTTCTTCTACGTGTCCGCTGTTGGCAGTACCGCCAGTTGTCTGCCCTCCACAGAGCCCCACGGCCCACCCGGCCAGACAAGGCTCGTAGGCTTGGATACAAAGCCAAGCAGGGTAAGTCCATATCTAGTTCTTGCTACAGATGCAGTCACCTTTCAAGGACCGTTTGGGTGGCAGGCCTGTGTGTGTATATATAATTTTTTTTTTTTTTAATCTGGCACTATAGCCAGATTGGTTATCAATTAATTAGAAGCAGTTTATTGTAAACCAATTATTTAGGCTACTATCACACTGTTCAATCTACTGCGCCATTATAAATCACAAAAAAACATTTACCTAGTTTACAGAAATGCAATGAATTGTAAAATAAACCTTTTATTGCCGTTTAGCTGTGGCAGTAACTTATACTAGGTAACTGATTATTATTAAAATGTAGCACAATGCCTCTCGGATGGGAGAGTCCAAACCCTAGGAGGACCGGCACCTCCAACATAGACTAGATCCAAAACAGATCCTGACAACGGGCAGCTCATGACCCACCCCTCTACCACTACAAGAAAAGGTAACTGTTCAAATCCCAGTACTTTACCGGTCGCTGTTTCTCTGTTCCACCAGGACGTCCCCATTGCTCGGAAACTTATGCGGGGCGTGCTGCAACCAGAGGTCTGCATCCAATTATATTTCCACCGAACTTCTAAGTCGCGCACCATTCCTTCCGGTCTCACGAGTGCCGAAAGCACGGTCCAAAACGAGTATATTAAAAACACCTTTTTATTGCTGCATATTAAAAGCTCTCATGTCAATCCAAACAAGCCGGTCTGAGGTGTTTCGGATGACATTATCCTTACTCATATGATTAAGTGTCGTGTGTCGAAAAAAGTTTAATACAATCTTGTTTCTGACCGTGCTTTAGAAACTCGGGAGACTGGAAGGAATGATGCGCGACTTATAAGAAGTTTGGTGGAAATATCCAAAACGGACTAGTTGCCGGACGACTCTTTATCCAAATGCAGAAGCAAACTTTTATTCAACATAAATCACAGCATCAACTGTGCAACGGAGGAGAACATAGAAACAAACTCCCCAACACATTTTGTGACTAACAGGTCACTTCATCAGAGGGAACTGCTTTTATTTTTGCTTCTGCATTTGGTTGAAGTTATCCCACTTCTGGTCTTTGTTTTGTACCGATTATTGAAAGTGTGGAAATGTTTCCCCCTGACAGCGCCTGCTCCCTACTGGGTATGCTGGTACGGTGAAGGTAATCCGCCATGTGCTAGAAGCCTTAAGCACAGCTGATGTCTCATTGGATCTGCAACCATAAAATTTCTACATTAAGCCACAGAATAAGCTATAATCTACCTGTATTGTATGGATCTAAATTGTAAAAGGGGTCTTTTCATGCTAACTATGAAATGTCTGCCTCATGGTTGTGTTAATTGGCAAATGAGTAAGCTTGGGCATTTACTGCACAGTAGAAAATGTGAATCTGAGGTTAAGACAACCATGATAAGACAGTTGTTCTACAAGGCTCCCCTTAAAAATGCATATTAAGTGTTTGATTGCACCAGTTTTACATGTTTAAGCAATGTAATATTAAACTGCACATAATCTTTTCATCTGGGAGTGAGAAAAGGCTACCAATCTTTCAGTTCAATTGCATAGTCGGTGCCTAGTTAAGTCAAACTTCTAAACACAGCACATTTATTGACTGCTCTTATTGCCCCCATACCTTTTTTGTAGTTGAATGGTTTTAAATTGCATAAATCTTTTCTTTTCTAAAGGTTACGTAATCTACCGTGTTAGAGTCCGTCGTGGTGGGCGCAAACGTCCAGTGCCTAAGGGTGCAACCTATGGAAAACCTGTGCACCATGGGGTTAACCAGCTTAAGTTTGCCCGTAGCTTACAGTCTGTTGCTGAGGTAAGTTTTAATGGATTTGTTGTCTGTGTGACAGGCTTATGATTAAGGACCTAAAAGCGATCCGAAATGCGTTAAGTGTCTTTTGTTGATAGAAAAACGTATTTGCATGAAACGGTGAGATCTGAGTGATGTTTCCTGATTCTGGTGTATCAACACAATGTTTTTGATTGAATTTTTCGGTGGGATGCTAATATGAAATGTGACTGAAGCCCCTTTGCTATTTTTAAGTGTGTATACTGGACATATGAATTTGTTTAAAGGTACATTTATGTATTAGAATTTCTCTTTTGAGAGCGCTTTTTTTTTTTTTTTTTTTGTAATTAATCTAGTGAATTTTCTAAATTTTCATTGGCAAAGTAGCATTGTGAAATACGGATAGTATGGCACGACATGGTTTCTTCACAACCTGTTTCTATAAAAATTGGTATCCCCTATAATTAATGATGCTGAAAACTTCAGAGCCTGATCCCATGCATTTCATGCATATTCTTTTCACTCAAACACTGAAGTGGAAAAATCTTAAGTTTCAGTGGCTATATGTACTGAACTCTACATAATGTTTGTGCTAACCTGAATGTGATGTAAAATATCCACCTGGGAATAGCCTGGTGTTCCAAGGTTTTGTTGGTATCTGTCTTGCGGTTTGCTACACTCACCTAGCACCCAGCAAGAAATGGTTCTGAAGGATGGTGGTGTGCGTGATTGACACTTGAGATTTTGTATTCTTCTTTGGGGGTTTTCCGTTGGGGAGCTATAAATATCCACCTTCAGCTGGAATTTGCATAATGGGGATCACCTTTTTGCAGCTACAGAAATGTTTGATATCTTTGCTTTTACTGTGGTGCTTAGTTCTTTAGGGACTTGTAAAAAATGCAATCTTTCACTCCCTTTTGTAATCTAAAGTCCCTTCTCTAATGCTTCGTGCAGGGCGAGTGTTTTTTGGCAAATAAAACACCTGAAATGGATGTGCAATAAACCCATTTAAAACCACAGCAGTAGTGAAACCGGAGATGTAGCACCTGTTAGCAGAGCAATGTTTTGTTCCCCAAATCACTGCCTCCCAGTTCATTTTGGTAGCAAATCGTACTTGCTGTCTGACCAAATTACATCAGTTTTTAATTCAAATTTTATGGTAAACGAGCAGTTTACAAAGGTTTTCCAGATCTGAAGTGTTGTAAAATATGCACACAACACCCTCCTTGTAAAATAGGGTTTTTTTGTTTTTTTTTTGCAAATTTGCATTGGGACTTTTTGATGTTGGTTGACTACTCTGTATGAGGTTATAGCTGCCTGCTCTTTACTTTAGAGCACGATATTGACACAGTAAATGTGTAAAACCACAGGCCCTATTATAATAGCTATAATAGCTAGGACATGCATTTTGATTAGCATAACTGTAAAAGTATTTTTGAAAATTGTTTGGTAGTGGATGATAAATTTTATGTAACAGACTTGTTAACTTAACTTTAATACAATACAAGGAAGAGGTGCTTTAAAGAAATATTTGTGTTTTAGGAACGTGCTGGTCGTCACTGTGGAGGTCTGAGAGTTCTCAGCTCGTATTGGGTGGGTGAAGACTCAACTTACAAATTCTTTGAGGTTATCCTTATTGATACCTTCCACAAGGCTATCAGGCGCAACCCAGACACCCAATGGATCACAAAGCCAGTCCACAAGCACAGGGAGATGCGTGGGTTGACCTCCGCTGGCAAGAAAAGCCGTGGCCTTGGCAAAGGACACAAATTCCATCTCACAATTGGTGGCTCTCGTCGTGCTTGCTGGAGAAGGCGCAACACTCTTCAGCTTCGCCGTTACCGCTGATTGTTGTAAATTTGCTATAAAAATAAATTCTTGGAGTACCTATGTTTGCAGTGATTTATATTTGGAGCAAAATATTACTACCCACTAAACAGAGTTGTTAAATAAAAGTTCTTATCTTTAAAATGGTGCCCAAACCAATAAGATGTTATGATTTAACATTTAAAAACTATCTGATTGGGGCAAAATTAGCACCATTTAACGATCAAAACTTTAATTGAATCTTTTATTTAAACTAGGAAATTGAGAAAGCAAATAAACCTGCAGTGTACTTCTCTGTAACTAATCAATATGGTGTTTAAAAAAAAAAATGAAATACTAAGCTGTTATGTTTTTGTTTAAAGGACAACTAAAGCCACAGAACAACACTGAACCAGAACGCAGAACACCTTGATATAAAACCAGTAATCTGTGTCTTGTCTCATTTTCATACGGGTTCTGGGAAATTTACCTAAATAGCTTATGGTTTGTGTACTTCACAGCATTCTATCACACAATTTGGTCAATGACCATTATGTTCTGCACGTGCTCAGTCCTCAGCTATGGCAAACTTGTTACAGTTGGTCACCTATTAATACTCTCTAGCCAATCCTTTTACAGGACAGATAAAGCAAGGAAGCATGTGACTGAGGTCAGGAGGTGTGGTCTGACACTGCACATACACACAGATACTTCATCTAGTTCTTAACAGGCTTACATTTACTTTAATACAATTTACTTAAGTGGTATTTTATAGCTTGATGTTTTTAGGGAGTTTTTTAGATTCTGGAGTATAAAAAATGGGTTTAGTTCTCCTTTAATAGATCTCGCATGCTAACCAGATATTAGTACTTTGGACATGCCTCATGTTCTATTAAAAAGCATTTCCTCCTACAAACTCTTTAAAATTAAACCTACCGTAACTCTACAGACTCCTATGTAATTAAACAAATTTACAAACATCTTCTTTTACTACTACTGTCTGGGGGCTTGCAATTTCTAACATGTTCACCCATTACATTGCTGGCTTCTGATCACATAGCACATAAATCTTTAGTGGGTTGGATTATAATTTGCTTAAAGGGGAACTTAGCTGAAATAAGACTGAAGCTCCTATGAACAGATTTGTTTTTTACCTTTCTAACTCTCCAACTTGCCTGTCTCAGCCAGCAGCCATTAGTGAACTAGGCTAGAAAGACTGGCCCTCAATGCAATAGATTTATTTGGATCCATTTTCCCTTAGTCTTCCCACATGCTGCCCCTGGTAGTGTGTAATGGGGATTACATTATACACCATAAAGAGCAGCACAGGGGGAGACTAAGGGAAGTTCTGAAGTCACCCGGGTCTCCCTTACTGCACTGACAGAGGAAAGCTGGGTCCACTGTACAATCTGGTAAAAATGAGGGATGAAACAGATGGGGTGGGGGGCACTTGAATGGTGCCCCAATTGTCCTAGCTGCCTTAAAGTGTGCAGCAAAAGTACACAGATCATACATTGGACAATATGTTGCTTTAAAGATGAAATATTAGCCCACTTAAAGTATAAATGAAAGCAACTTATCCATATATCAGCACTTCACACCAAATGGGTCTAAAGAAATGTATACTTAGCTCCTGCATAGGGAAAACTAGTTGCATCTCCCATGTCACTACATGTGATGGCAGCAAAATGGTCAACACTGATGCAGAGGATGTTTGTTTGTTCCTCTGCAATGTTTGAGTAGCTGGGCACAGTTGTGCAGTGGGGAAGCTGTAACAGGTCTACCTTGTAGGCGGTACACTGAAAGACAGCCTTTCCAGCCTAGTTCACTAATAGCTGCTTACTGAGGCAGGCAAGTTGGATTTTGAAAATTGGCTCTGTCACATCTAGGTAAGACTGAATGCTATTATTTAAAGGGGAACTGTGGTCTCCAAATAAGTTGAGTTTAAATGAAAGGCCAGTTTCCTACCTTTAAAACGAGCCATCAACCACCTCTCTATGTGCTCCACAGCCCAAGATATAAAGAAATGACTGACCAAAAAGTTAATGGGTGGGAGGCTAACCTGTGACATTCCCAAGGCTTCTCCTGCACAGTGCTGCCGGCAAGCACAGCCTCAGACTCCCTCAGTGTGTGAGGGAGACAGGAAGTCCCTCCCCCTCTCTGCTGCGTGAAGGACCTGCAGCTGCAGAGAAGGTAAGGGAATCTACATCCCTTCTCTCTCACTATGTGAAAACAGCCTTTTCAGGCAGAGTTCTCACTCTGCCTGAAAAGGCGGTTTCCACAGTTTTCGGGAGGGCAGAGTGGCCCACAGCACCTGTGAGCGGGTGGGGCTTAGGCACCCGCAAGTGGGCGAGGCCACATGGGTCTGTAAGGGAATGGGCCATGGTGGGCCTGCAACTGGAGGGACCATGGGGTCCATGAGTGGGAGGGACCAGGGGGGCTGCAAAGGGGAGGAGACAGGACAGGTTTCGTAGCAGGAAGTGCAGGGGACCTGGTGATACTGCTGCCATATCACACACAAAAATGTAAATATCTTCAAAACTATGTAAAATAAACAATGGAAATAAATTGCGAAAACTCTCAGGAGAGCAACTCCTATCAATTTACCTAAAGTCGTTTTTGGACCACAGGTCCTCTTTAACCATAACTTGCTTGAAGACCACTGTTTTTTTCTGAGATTTTAACTCTTCTTTGCCTCATCTCAAGCAGTTTAACTAAAAGTTAGAAGAACTAGAGCAGATAAACAGCAGACACTGTAATTGTACATCAAACTGTGCAAAATACTTTTCTTTATGGAGCATAGGTGTGTGACCACCAAGTGACTCATTTAAAGTGGATAATGATACAAAAACATGGTACTGCATTAATTTAAAAAACTGGTGGTTTTAAAAATAAATATACATATGTGGACAGAAAGGAAAGCTAACGCAGTCGTGTAGTTCTTTAAATTTCCTGTATTTCTATTAACATACCAAATGTAGTCTTCAGCTGGTATAACATTGTGGATCATGTAAATGGCATTAGTCAATAAACACAATGTAATGTTCCATTTGATAGGCTTAGTTAGATGGTACAATTCCCAACCCACTGTGCGTAAATTTAGCACAGTGGGTTGGGAATTGTACCAAAATATGTTTATTACTCTGCATTTGGTTATTGACTCTTCTCCTCTATGCCACTGAGGGATGAGTGCTGGGGTTTTGGCACACAATACTAGGGAGGGTGGATACACAATGTCCATGAAGGAAGGACCTTTCCTAATCTTAAGAGGTCCAGATCTTTTGAATCATGGCTGCTAAAATGCTTAGGGCTAGGCCACACTGCTGCGATTTTTCTGCGCTTGCGGTTTTTTCAAATCATTGGAATCGTGGCAACGCACCGAAAAAGCGCGTTTTCAGGTGCAATTGCGATTTGCGTTCCGCATTTTAAATCACAATCGCATGCGTTTTCCAATACTTAAAGGGTAACTGTTTATTTATTTTACATAGTTTTGAAGATATTTACATTTATATGTGTGATATGGTTGCAGCATCAACAGATCCACTGCACTTCCTGCTTCCTGCACTGAAACCATGTGACAGTCCCTCTTCTGTGTTTCCTCCTCCTCGTGGGCTCCTCCCCTTGCAGCCCCTTGGGCCTTTTCCTTGCAGCCTCCCAGGGACCTTCCCACTCATGGCCCCGGGGCCCGCCCACTCTGGGGCCCCTCCCACATGGGAAAAGTGGGGAGGGGCCACAGGACCGACAAATGGCAAGGGTGGCACTCCTCAGGAAGGGGGCACATTTATACACCCCCCCCCCGAAACGTGAGATGTTGTGTGGTCTGTATTAATAAAAATTATTTGGAGTGCCACCCTTGCCATTTGTCGTTCCTGTGATACTTATCCACCAAGGGTTAGATTATTTTGAGGAATGAGCACCCACGCTTGGTACGAGTGCAGAGGACTTTGTGTTATTTTGAGGGGCCTCAGGACCCGCGAGTGTGCGGAGCCACAGAGTCTGTGAGTGGGAGGGGCCACGGGGCTGCAAGGGGAGGAGACACAGCCCACGATTGGGAAGGGCCAGCAAGTGGGAGGCATTTAAAAAAGCAGTGCTGTGGGCTTTGCTGTTCTCCCCACCCCCTCCTACCCTTCAGTCATGCACTGAGCATGTGCCAACCGCAGATTAGAGGAGGAAACAGTATTTCTGACCGCAGATTCAGAACCTCCCACCCCCTAACTTTCTGATCAGTGATTTCTTCATATTTTGGGCTGTGCAGCACGTAGAGAGGTGGTCGATGGCACGTTTTAAAGGTATGAACCTGGCCTTTCATTTAAAATAAACTTGTTTGGAGACCACAGTTTCCCCTTAATGATAAAACCGCATGCGCAAACGCATTTTACCTCACTCAGTGATTACCAATGCACCAAACAGTGACAGAAAATAATTCTGCTTACTGTGTTCTCACATTTTAAGTCTTCATTTGGACCCCAAAACCTGAAGGTACAACCAACATCAGTAAATTAGCTGCCTTAGAGAACTCGTACACTTCTGCGCATGTGATCACACACTGCTACACAAACATTTGTATAAACTATACTGCTAAACTTTTTTTTACACTGCTTCACGGTGTATGCTAGTGCATGCACATACTATGTACAGGAATAATACAAACACTGATACACTGCACAGTGCTACAGAAATATGCTTTGTTGGGCATATTGCATACACATATAATTACATCTACTTTTACATACACATACTGTCACGCACACATTCCCACTGGTGCACACTGGGAATTGTGTGTATGTTTAGCTATGTGTGGATACAGTTGATATAAAATCATTACACACACTGCTATAAAATTTCAGTGTTTTGTATAATAAAGGCAAGATGTTAAAAAGAAATGAAAAAAAGTTAATATAAAAATCTTTTCAAATCCTGGTTCTATTAGTGTTGCATCTCCGTAAATAATATTTCTCTATCAGCCTAAGGGGGACACAGGCACATTGGGGTAAAGTTCCTACTCCAAAGAGCAGACACTTTAAATTTCCTGGTCCCAACATGGCAGTGGTTACTATAGGGTTAACCCCCCGCTCCCAGGCGCAGGACAGGAAGTGTTAAATAGGCTCCCTCCCCCTCCTTACCCAGTCCTTTCCTGTCCCTCGCGCGATCAGGAGTGTTTTCCCCTGGATCTTCCTGCTGTGCCTCTCCCTCATGTCGTCGGCAGGCTGCTAAGGTCCCTATAGGGTCGCTAGCGCAGCCTTGGTTCCCCCGCATCAAGTCCGTCCTCGGATCTTTCATGCGGCCGCACTTCCGGGTTTCAGTCTCGCGAGAGCGTGACGTCACCGGACTTTAAATTTTTGGCGCGAGTCGCTTTTCCTCTGCTGTTTGTTCAGTCTGAGGTTTGCAGTGCGGATTTCTGCGGTGTTTTCTGCCTTTTTGGGCTGTTCTCCAGGTTTGTGTCTCCTGATAGACTCTCCTGGTGGCAGAAGGTTTGGGATTTCTCTTTGTCTGAGAATTAATATCTGTTTATTCCTTTCTAGCTGTGACATGAGTTCTAAGGGGCACAGGTCTAGGTCCAGATCCAGGGGGTAAGTAGATTCTTCGTTGGTATGTATGAAGGGGGGGGAATCGGATTTTCATTATTTCTTTTTTCTTTTGCAGTGATTCATCTCGCCACAGGGAAGAAGAGAGGAGACATAAAAGCAAAAGGGAATGCAAACTCTGTTCTAATCCAGCAGAAGCAGGGAAAAAGATGTGTTCAATGTGTTTGGAGGATTATCGTGGCAATTCAACTTCAAAGGATGAAATCACACAATGGGTTAAGGAATCCATGATGGAAGTTAGCCAGCACATGGTGTCACAAGTCACTCAATCAGTACTGGCAAGTTTGACCCCAACAGATATCAATGTAGTGCCGTCTGCTTCTACTGCAATCATATCACAGGAATCAGTAAAAAATCAAACCGAGTTAGATGCTGAAGTTGACCAGTCGATTTCGTCAGAGACCATTCAAAATCTGATAAAGGCTATGAGAGCTACCCTGGTTTCAGAACCAGAAGAGCTTCCCTCAACTTCCCAAGATAAGATGTTTGCAACACCAGCTCACAAGGCTTCGCTATTTGTCCATCAGAATATGGGAAATCTGATCCAAATGGAATGGGATGAACCAGATAAAAAATTCAATTTATCTGGAAATTTTACTTATAGATACCCCATTAGTGAAAGCGAAGCTAAATTCTGGGATAACCCACCTAAACTAGATGCGGCCATGTCCAGATTGTCAAAATTTACCATGTTACCCGTGGAAGATGGGGCTACATTGCGTGACGCCATGGACAGAAAGCAGGAGTCCATACTTAAGAAATCCTATCTGGTGGCTGGAGCTGCTCTTAGACCTGCAGTCGCTTCTATTGATATGGCCAAAGCTAGCGCAGTTTGGTTAAAGGAGGTTGAAGATGCAGTCACTAAGGATACGGATAAAGAAGTTATTATCCAAGCAATCAATGATATGTATAGCGACAGAGTTTTGCGCAGAAGCAGCCCTTGACAGTCTTAAATTAGCGGCCAAGAACATGGCGCTCTCGGTAGTTGCCAGAAGATCTCTATGACTTTGCTAATGGGCGGCCGATATGCCATCCAAGATGAGCTTAACCTCTCTTCCATTTCAAGGAGATCTTCTGTTTGGTAAGAGACTGGAAGAAGCTATCTCCAGAAACTCAGCTGAAAAGGGTACCTTTCTGCCCCAAAACAAAAGAACAAGGAAGTTCCCAGATAAGAAAAACTTTAGGGAAGCAAAGTTATATAAGCCAGGCAAGAATCTGGCTTTTCGTCCATGGAGAATTAACCAGAATCAGGGACATAAACAAAATCAGTCCTTTCGTTCTCAAAGACAGACCACCAAGCCTAATAGCGGAAAACAATTATGAAGGTGCGCGAGTCCAGCAGGGACAAGTAGGGGGACGTCTATCCCTATTCAAAACTGCCTGGGCTCATTACATCTCAGACGAATGGGTTCTTCAGACCATTTATTTCGGCTATCATCTTCAATTCGACCGGTTTCCTCGATCAAATTTCTTTCAAAGATCAAGGGAGCCAAGTTCGCGGATGGCGAGATTAAAACTCCAAGACACTTTGAAGGATCTCCTTTTCAGGAAGATCATAGAATCAGTTCCCCAGGGGGAAAAAGGAAAAGGGATTTATTCTCCATTATTCCTACTCCGAAAGACTTCAGGGGATTTCAGGGCTATTCTAGATTTAAAACATCTCAACACCTTTCTAAGAATACGTTCCTTCAAAATGGAGACATTAAGATCAGTCCTGCCACATCTAAGAAGGGGAGACTGGCTCCTAAAATAGATTTGAAGGACGCTTATTTACACATACCAATTTGCCAACCTCACAGAAGATTCCTGAGGTTTCATTGTCTAGGTCTTCACCTGCAATACAGAGCCTTGCCCTTCGGCCTGGCAACAGCCCCAAGGGTATTCTCCAAGATCCTGGCTCCAATAATTGCTTATTTAAGGCTTCAAAACATTCATCTTTTCTATTACCTAGACGACATTTTAATCAGAGCAAAAGACCCTCTAATGGCTCAAACTCATGGAAGTATGGTACTGAGATTTCTCCAACAACTAGGTTGGATGATAAACTGGGACAAATCCCAGCTCATCCCATGTCAGAGACTAGAGTTTCTAGGGGTTTTGTTGGATACTGAAACCTTCCAAATCTCTCTTCCTTCAGCAAAAAGAGAGGACATAATGAAATTGTGTTACAATATGAGAATCAAGGCTATTTCCACGACTTTGTTATGCCAACAATTGATAGGGAAAATGGTGGCAGCTTCACAAGCTGTCAGATGGGCAATGCACCATCTTCGTCCTCTTCAGTTAAATTTCCTCCACCAATGGGACAAGAGTCTCAATTCCCAACAATTGATATTCCTGAACCCAGGAACCATCCAGAGTCTTCAGTGGTGGACAATATCGGAGAATTATCATCCAATTCCCCTTACCGTACCCATTTGGGTAAGAATTACAACAGATGCCAGCCTAGTAGGATGGGGTGCACACTTACAGGACAAGTGGTGTCAAGGGGTTTGGGACAAGTCGATGAAAAACAAATCTATCAATTACAAAGAGCTCAAAGCCATTCAGTTGGCTCTTCTTCACTTCAAGCATGTGATCAGACAGAAACCAGTTCTAGTCATAGCAGACAACAAGACAGCCATCGCATATCTCAACAAGAGAGGAGGAACGAGGAGCAGTATTCTTTGTTCCCTAGCTTTAGAAATTCTAACATGGGCGGAGACTTGTTTGCAGGATCTGAGAGCTGTATACATCCCAAGCAAGCAAAACATTCAAGTGGATTATCTGAGCAGGGGCAAAATCAATCCAGGGGAGTGGTCCCTCAATCAGACAGTGTTTCAATCAATTGTGAAATTATGGGGTCTTCCCCAGATAGACCTTATGGCAACAACTTTGAACCACAAGGTTCAGGCATTTTGTACCAGATTCCCAGAGCCATCAGCATTTCAGGTGGATGCCTTCTCAATAACATGGAATCATGCTCTGGCATATCTATTTCCACCATTTCCAATAATATCCAAGGTGTTACAAAAGATCAGGAGAGATCGGTCTATAGTGATATTGATAGTTCCTTGGTGGCCCAGGAGGCCTTGGTTTCCTCTCCTCCTAGAGATGGCATTGAAGGGACCACTGTTTCTCCCTCATTGGAAAGATCTCCTGTCTCAGGGCCCCATTTTTCATCCCAAACCAACAGATTTGAATTTGACGGCTTGGCTCTTGAAAAGCAACACCTGAAGCAGATGGGTCTCTGCAATTCTACAATCTTAACTCTTATGAAGGCGAGGAAAAACTCTACCTCCCGTAAATATTATAAAACCTGGGAAATATTTTTGTCATGGTGTCTCTCCAAGGATCCACCTGTTTCTGATGTTTCGGAAATCCATATCATTGAATTTCTTCAATCAGGTTTAGACAGAGGTTTAGCAACTGCAACATTAAAATCTCAAGTTTCAGCTCTCTCAGTGTTATGGGGAATTAAATGGTTCTCTCAGCCTCTGGTCACAAGGTTTTTTCAAGCACTCAAGAGAATCAAGCCACCTTGCAGGAATAGAGTTCCCCCTTGGGATCTATCTTTAGTATTAAAGATCTTAGCAGAAGCTCCATTTGAACCTCTAGAAAATATTGCGCTCTATCTCTTAACATGGAAGACAGCTTTTCTACTTGCCATTACTTCAGGCAGAAGGGTGGCAGAAATCACAGAATTCAGAAGGTCTGAACCATACCTTACCTTCATGCAGGATCGTCTAATCCTCAGGTTACCTGAATCCTTCGTTCCGAAGGTAGTATCCAGTTTCCATGTTAATGAGGACGTAGTTCTCCCATCTTTTGAGTCTAATGAGGTATCGATCACTTTGCATAATCTCGACGTCACTAGATGTGTAAAAATTTACTTACAAAGAACATCATCATTCAGAAAGAGCGAATCATGACTTACCTTATACTCGGGTCACAAAAAGGGTCAACAACCATCAAAATCCTCTGTGGCAAGATGGATTACTTCCTGTATTAGGAAGGCATATACATTGTCTCAGCAGCAAGCCCCTTCGGTTAACGCCCATTCAACAAGAGCGGTGGCGGCATCTTGGGCCTATCAGGCTGGGGTTACACCAGAAGATATTTGCAAGGCAGCTACATGGAGTTCAGCCCATACTTTTGTTAAACACTATCAGCTGGACGTAGTTTCTGCCTCCTATGCAGAATTTGGGCGGAGAATTATTTCTTCTGCTATCCAATAAATTATTATTTTTCATCCCACCCCTTTGCTTGGCTTTGGTATATCCCTATAGTAACCACTGCCATGTTGGGACCAGGAAAACAGAAAATTTATCATACTTACCGTAATTTTCTTTTCCTGGACAACAACATGGCAGTGGTTACAACTCCCACCCTTTCCTGCTCTTGCTCGGTCCATCAGGACTGGGTAAGGAGGGGGAGGGAGCCTATTTAACACTTCCTGTCCTGCGGGGGGTTAACCCTATAGTAACCACTGCCATGTTGTTGTCCAGGAAAAGAAAATTACGGTAAGTATGATACATTTTCTGTTATCTCCATGTCCGTTATCCTGTGCTGCTTGACCGGCTGGCAAGGGGGTGGAGCTTATATCTTCCAGCTCCACATGGTGGCAGTCACCTTGGATTAAGCTCCTGCAGAGGAAACACCTTTCCAGCCCACAAGGATCTGATTGCCAAAGTCTCCTCCAGATAAGCAAAAATATTTTTCTTACTGCAGCAATGTCTGCTACAGAAAAAGCCTGCTCCAGATACCAAAAATGCAAGGAGCCAGTTGGGCCTGTAGTTCAGCACTACAATTGCAATACATGCAATGCCAAGTTGCCAACTGTTCACCCTGATCCATTATGTGGTTCATGCAGCAAGGCCCATGACCCATCCCATGAGCAAGCTGTCAGGCAGGACCAGGAAACTGAGTGGGCAAAATCCATCAGATCCTCCATAGATTCTCTTAGGAATCAAAACTCACAGTCTGTGGCACAGGCAGCTCCCGCGGTTCTCCCACAGGAGACTGAACCTGCTTGGGCTAGATCTCTAGCCGAAAAGATCTATATTGTCTGCTTCCCTATGCCAAATAGCACAACAAGGCACATACATAACGGTGAGAACTACCAAGTCAGTTTCAGAGCCCTCACCTTCCACCTCTCAGCTTGAAGCTGTTACTCTATCAGGGGAGGAGTACTCAGAGGAATGCGAGATAGACCCAGAGACAATAGCCGATAATTTTCATTATATAGATACGGTTGCTCTGATCAAGGGACCCTAAATATTTCTAGTACAGACACCAAGCACTTTTCTCCAGACAGAAGAAAAACTTTACGTTTCCTGTTTTATAAGCAGCTCAAGAAGATTGTCTCTGATGAGTGATCAATTCCAGAAAAACTGTTAAAGGTCAGCCTGCAGTTCCACAACTCCTTTCCATTCCCTGGGTGTGAATCATTGGGCTTGCCCACCCATAGTCGACCCTCCAGTGGCCAGGCTATCAAGGGCGACCTTTAGAGACCCTTTGGACTGCCGCACAGAGGTCTTGCTTTTACTTTGGTGGGAGCAGCAGTAAGGTCCGTTTTCTGCCTCAGCATGGGTGGCAAAAGCCTCAGAGGTCTGGCTTCAAGAGCTTACCTTTGAATGGCAACAAGATCAAAGATCCATTTGCTCACTGACAGCTGACAGATGCCGTAACGTATATATTGGGGACGCTGTGCGAGAAGAGGTCAGGTTAATAACACGTACCTCAGTTCCTTTGGAGAAGGTTCCTTTAGGTTAAGGCTTGGGTGGCTGATGCCTCCAATTGCCATGATCCCTAGGTTACTGAAGAAGGTCAAGATGGAGGTAGTCCCCACCATCTTCTTTGCCCCTTTTTGGCCCTGCAGAGCCTGGTTCTCAGACCTCCTAGGCATGGCATCCGACAGCCTGCAGCTTTCGGAATGACCCAACCTCCTGTCTCGGTCCTCTGTTCCATCAAGACTACCAACGTCTCCACGTAACGGCATGGAAATTTAACCTGAGATCCTAAGATTGCGGGGCATGACCAGGGCAGTGATTCTGACCATGCTTGCATCAAGAAAGCCTTCCTCAGCAAGGATCTATCACATTTGCCTTCCCAGGAGTGCGCCGACTCAACCTTGGGCCAGAGCCTCACATCTTAAAGGGGACAACATTGCCCCAATAGAAAAAGCACATTCACAAAGATACAAAAACTGTCTCATCTCTTCCTACTAGGCATCAGTTCCCATAATTCACCTTATCTGGGAACACCCAGCTAAGTGTACGCAGTACACTTTTCACAGGAAGCTGCAGTCTTGCTTCCTGGAAGCCGACAGCCAATCATGTTATGGCTCAGAGATTATCCTTCCCTCATTTTATGTGTAAACACATTACAAATGCACCTGTCCGTAACAATAATAAATTCCTTTGCTAAAAAAGGAAAGTTATCTTTGCAGTTTATTTCTTTGCTAGCATGGATGCATTTCACATTAACATTTCAGTAAAAAATAAAAGTAAGTCTGGGGAATTGAACCTGCAATATTTTATGCTGTGTCTTGCTAAAAAGTAGGAAAAAAACATGTACATGGCACTTTAAGTGTTCATATGGAGGCTTTTTAGCACTCTTAGAGGTGTGGCTAAACTTTCCATTTTGACTTTTTCATTGTAACATAGGGGTGTCGGGTCAGTAAGTATTGTTTATTAATTTATATATTTTGTTAATAAAGTAAATATTACTAACTATAAGTAGTACACACCTACATATACACCTTTCCTATATGCTATATAGTGTTATATACCCCACCTCATTAGTAGCTCCTAAAACTCAATGCAATCTCCGAACAAATCTAAATATTCAACACAACACCGCTACCTTTTTGGGTTTTGCTGTGTGTTATCTGTATATTAATTATAGAAAACATTGATATATTAAAGTTTTAAAAGCTTTAAAATTCTTTAGAAATACATGTGTTAAATATACATAAAGTGCAACCTAACATCTAGATAAGGCAGATATTATCCATATTATATTTGTTGTATAACACTATCACTTTATTCTGTTTTCTTTATCCATTTGTTCTGATGAATGTATGCAGATATTGAAATCCAGGGTTTTGAGTTCTCTTGATATATATTTCATAACATTGTACAGAGTGTTATATTCCAGTCCAAACACCACAGTGAAATACAAACACAGTGGCTCAAGGAAGAAGAGATCCATTGGATCTTTCTATAATAGAAATTACCATTCTGTCTTTTAATTCTCACCCTGCCCATTGACTCACAGCTGTCATCAAGGAGTCTGTTAGAGAGGGATCACTATTGAGAAATCTAAGGTCCTGTAAAGAACCCAGACTATCTTGCCATGTTTGAATCTTGTGTAGCCCTCTGGTTACACAGAATAGAAGTTTATTTATAGTCTGGATTGGTGCTACTGGAGTCCTGTATCTCCGCTATATGTGAGAGCAGGAATAACAGATTACCGTGCCTCCACCCAGGATTGAGACAGGCTCCCTGGGAACTTCCAGTAATTACTCTGTATTCAATTTATTCCACTGAACAGAATGGAAAAGTTTATTTAAGGCAGATATCAACTTTGTACCAGTACTTACAATCTGCCAGCCAGGAGTGAGTTTTGCAGAATCAGAAACTGATACAATGTATGCTGGATGATATTACTGGAGAGAAGTTTCCTGACAAGGGTTTCCTTCTTTCTGTTTACACCTTTATCATCGTCACTTTTTATCATACCAGTTCTCTCTTCCCCCTAATTTCCTAACTCCCTAGTTAGTTACCTGGCTCCTCCCCCTCACTTCCTAACTTCCTGATTACTTGGCCCCTCCTCCTCGCTTCCTAACTCACTGGTTACTTCTTGGTTACCTGGCTCCTGCCCCTCAATTCCTAGTCTAGACATTTTAAAGGGACACTATACTGAAAAAATGACTTTACCTCATCTTAATCTATCATTGAATACATGTACGTAGCACTTACTCTGATTTGCGTGTGTTGCTGCATGCCTACTATCCAGCACACATTTTGTTTAGGAGCAGTATCCTCCCTCCCTCTTTTAACCACTCCCACTTCCATTCGACCTAACTTTTGAGGTGGGTTTAACAGGAACGTTTAGTGGAAAATATCATTAATTTGGCTTGAAAAAGCCAAATTACTGTTCTTTCTATTTCTTCTTTTTTTTACTTTTTGAGCTAGAGACATGAAATTCGGTACAGACGTGCGGGGCATATAGAAGTGTGCTATCTTCTAGCTAAGGAATCCGCGGAAGTGTTACAGCGTTATCAGCGAATTTCCGGATATTTTTTACCATAATGGTAACAATCCTCAAATGTGGATATTTCAAAACAGTTTGTTTCATGGTCATAAATACAAATGGTGATACCCCCAACCCCCCACACAGACACCGGTACACCCACCTACTGACCTACCTTTCCATTCCCATGGAAGCTGTCAGGAAAGTGTGTAGTGACTTGGCAAGAATGGGTTAACTATTGGTATTAGTTCTTGCAAAAGACCAATAAAAATACCATTCCACCCTGGAACAGTCCTATTGTTTATATTACGATTAGTGAAGCATTGAACCAGATCTTCTTTTCCAGACAATGTGGGGCGGAACCGTTTACATGGAATTCTCTTCAGCTAGGGGTCTGGTGGGTATTTTAAGAGGTAATTTTAAGGACAACCGTACATGTAAAATAAATGTATTTCGGTATTGGAATATGTAAGACAGAAACCAATATTATACTTGTGAATGAAAAAGTAGGCCCATTAAAATGATACCCAACATGGAACCCTTATTCCCTTGCCAAGGCGAGTTATTAATATCTTGGGAAATATGGATTACACACAGGTCATGTTTGGTATTGGAGGATTTGATAATTAATACAGGAGAGGAATATGTGGTGAATATCCCAGTACAATGTACATATCTACATTTATATGGAATCTGCCTAACTGAGGGGGAATGAATGCTTTTGGCTAGTTGTAAATCTGGACATTCCTAGACAATCCCACCTCCTGTATAGCCAGAGAAGGGGGGTGGTTCATGAAATGGTTTAAAAATCCTTGTAGCCCCTATAACTTTGTTCATACTGAGGGGACATGCTAAAACCGTGTGTATGGACCCGATGTTTCTTCCCGCCCAGGATACAGGACTTCTTCTAGTGAATAGGGTCTGTGAATATTTTTATCCTTTTTATTTTATATAACTGTTGTACCTATTGTATGTCATTTTATTATAACACCATTTTCTTTTATTTTTGTATTATATGCACTGTCCACCTTTTGGAATATTAAATCTAAAATTTAATAAGTTTTGTCTTTGATGCTCTAAAAGAACTCAGTTAGCCTCTGATAAGTTTATATGTGGTTGAATGAAATGTTTTGCAGTGTAAATGCTAATTAACTCTGTGACTGCTTGTGAAGGACTGATGCTAATTAACCAGTTAGTTGCTGGAGTGAATGGTGTAGTGTTAACCATTTAGCTGCCAGGACAGGGGTGTGCATAGTCAGTGAGAGTCAAGAGTGTTTTTGGGGCGTCTTTAAGGCCATAAAGTGGTGGCAGCTTGCACCGATTAATTGGTCAGATCACGTGCCCAGCGAACTGGCGTTCGTGACAGAAGCCATATTTAAAGGGTAACTAAAAAAAAAATAATTTAGATTTATCCTCAATAAGACATAGTTTTATGGTTGTAAACACAAAAAAGACATACCCCCTCAACCAGACCCAGGTACACACACCTACTAATCTACTTATCCATTACTGTGGAAGCCATACTTAAAGGGTAACTAAAGTCAAAAAACTAATTTAGATTTATCCTCAATAAAAGATAGTTTTATGGTTGTAAACACAAAAAAAAGACATACCCCCTCAACCAGACCCAGGTACACACACCTACTGATCTACTTATCCATTACTGTGGCAGCCATACTTAAAGGGTAACTAAAGTCAAAAAAGCTAATTTTGATCAATAATCAAAAAAGTTTGTTTTTTAACCCCCAACATGGTACAGGTATACATACCTACTGACCTACCCCTCCATTACTGTTGCAGCCATACTTAAAGGGTAACTAAAGTCAAAAAAACTAATTTTGACCAATAATCAAAAGTTGTTTTTTTTTTTTATCTTCCAACCTGATCCAGGTACACACACTTTCTGACCCACCCTTCCATTTCCATAGCAGCCATATTTAAGGGTTATTATAGTCAAAAAAACACATTTTGACCAATCATCAAAAAAGTAAGTATTTTATCCCCCAACCTGATATGAATACACACACACCAACTGACCTACCTTTAATGCATGTGACATATTTAAATGGTAAGTAAAAAACAACAATGTCCTCTTCATTTGCATTATTGAGTTTTAAAATCTGCATAAATTCCCTTCCAAAATGCAGTCTTTCAAGCCAAATTCAAAGTTTATACTTATACTTTCCCTGTCTAGTTTATGTTGTGCATACCTAGTTAGTCTATATATTCTCTTCCATTTTGAAATATCAGTTGAATGTATACCCCTTGCTAATCCCTGCTGTTGACATTAGTGAGCTGCCATTTCAGGTTCTGTAACAGTCCTTCTCCTTCCCATGATTTAAAAGTATATGTATTTGCACTGAACTTCCCCTTTAAAGGAGGAAAAATCCCTCCACAGAGTATAAAATGAAATAGAGCATTTATTACAACAAAAGGTACTTCACTACCTCATCCTATTAAATTATTAATATTGGAAAAGAGGGAAAAACTGCCACTCCCATCATCCTTAGAAAAATGGGCAGAAACTTGTAGTTTCCTTTATCATGCAGATATCACTACTACAAACTTTCCATTTTGACTATTCCATATTAAAATATGGGTACCAGCAATGTAAGTACATTTCTAAACTTTAAATATTTTGTTATGTACTCAATATAAGTGAGTACTATACTTTATATACATATGTTTATGGTTACTTATATAGTAATAGTGAGAAATGCCCCACATGCATATACACCTTTTGTATATGCATCTCATTGATAACTCTTAAAAATTGAATGCAATCCCACTAATATGGGCAAAATGTGTTCCGTTTCTGCTTCTCCTTATTATCCTGGGGGAATTTATTGTAGTGCAAAGCAAATATATATTATGTGTTGCCATGCGTGTTTCATAAAATCCCTTTTGATAGGGTAAGATCTGGAATTTTCCCCTCACCTTCCCATCTTTCTTCCCATTTTCCTCCCACATTCCATATAAATGTCATGTTTTTAGAAAGTAGTAGAGAATTGTACCGTGTTAGCCATAGATGAAAGTGAAGACATCTTGGATATAAACTAAAAGGCATGATACAATACTGAATCTTAAAAAGCACTCTATTTTATACATACTAGAACAAAGACTTTCTGACATTACATAGATGTTATCTTTTGCACCCATGCCTGATTGGCAATGGCTGTCGTAAATAAAACAGTAAATACACATTCAATGATCACAGGCAGTAATAAAAGAATTAGCAAGGGTTAAACAAACAATCAGATACACTTCACCTCTAGTGTCTATGGAGGTTCTGGTATTAATGAGATATTTATGGGTTTGGGTGGTTTAGAGGAATTTAGTCTGATTAACTCTACATGACATTAAGATTAGAAACATAGTGACACATAAAGTTTAGATCTTTGTTGAGTTTTTTAGAAACACAGTCTAAGAAGTCACAGGTTAACCCTGACTTACTTGTGAAACAATACAAAGTAGTCTTTTGAGTTTATTGCTTTTTTGTTTGTTTGTTTGTTTCCATCATGTTTATAGAAAACTTTATATATAGCAGCTCTGATATTTTATTTACAAACCAGCGTGAATTGCTGACAGCCTACTTGATGTGAATTAGTTGACTGAAGCAGTCAAGTGATTTTACGGACATTTTTTCCTAGTAAAAGAAAAAGATTCTAAATGTACGACTTCTTCTGCATGTGCAGGCTTTAGAAACACACAGACCATTGGGCCACAGGTTCAAATCCCCCATTTTTTTTTTCCAAACAAAAGCTTTCCTTTTTACAAGACACATTACATGGGTTTGCAGGTTCGATTCCCCATTCCTACTTTTATTTTTTTACTAAAATGTTAATATACTGTTTCTTACATCCATACTAGCTAAGAAATAAACTGCACAGATTACTTTTCTTTTTTGTATGAAAAGCAAAGGAATTTATCATTGTTAGGTACAGGAGCATTTGTAATATGTTTACACAAAAACTGCATTGAAATCTGTATTCTGTTTCAGAGGGAGGGATGATCTCTGAGCTGTAACAGGAGTGGCTGTCGGCTTCCAGGATGCTGCATACACGTAGCTGGGTGTGCCCAGCTAAGGTGGATTATGGGAGTTGACCCCTAGTACCCAGCAACCAAAGCAAAGGGAGAGATGAGACAGCATTTGGTATATTTTTTGAATGTGCCCTGTCTATTGAGACAAAGTTGCCTGGAGACTTAATTCCCCTTTAAGGTTTAATTTATTCTTTTTGTCAGCATTTGAATTGACTCCACACCCCTTTTTCTTTATGGAGCTGTTTCATAGTTGGGTTCTTTCTCTTTTTCTAGATATTTATAGGTACTAGGTCTAGGGCACATTTAAGGGGCCCATTGCTCTAAAGGCATTAATGGTAAAAAATGGACGAAACTGGACAATTTTATTTTAGCAGCAATTTTGTGGAACTCTATTTAAGCAGTGTCCTACACTACAGCAAATAATTGTTTTGGAGGTAGAGATACCCTTTAAGCAAAACTTAACTGGGGTTTTGAGGTGTCCTGAATAACATATCAAACATTTTTATTAGGGGTGGACATATGACATATGTCATATATAAAATATACAGATAGGGCACTGGACACAAGGAGGGCCCTGGATACAAATAGGGCCCTGGACATAAGGAGGGCCTGCTTCCTTCCCCACCCCCAAAACTCAAAAGACACACACAAAACGTTTGGTCTCCCCACTCCCTCAGTGCTGCTGCTAAGATGCTGTGATTGTGATTCATGGTTGAAAGATTCACAGACACTGGACCCAGTGTCTGCACCTAACACAGTTGCGCCATGACCTAGCTGACATTAATATTCTCAGCCATAATGACCTCCTACACTGCGGCTCCTTCCTGCTTCTAATTGCTGCCAGTGCACCATGCAAGGAAAGCACTGCACATCGCGCATTGGCGTGAGGAGGGGGGGAAAAACAAAAAAAAAACAACACAATCTGACCGCGCCTTTCTCATTTTAGCAGGGACACGTGCCATGAGCAATATTTTCATATTGCTTGATGGCAGGAGCAGCCCTGACTTATTTATTTATGCACATACAAAATGCTTGGTGAGCAGATTAAGGTAATTGAAGTGTGAAAATTCTGCTTTTTTCATGAAAGCATATGTATTTGCAGCCGTGACAGTGATTGACGTGACACAATCACTGTCACGGCTGCCGGTCCAGCGCCCTCTGCTTGCTTCCATGCACAGAAAAGGCCCGGAAGACAAGCAGAAGGAAACCGTGGGAACAAGGGCTGGTAAGTATATTTAGCTGCCGATGTGAAGTGTATGAACCATGCAGGGTCGAGGTTTAGGGGCGGTTTCCAGTAGCCACGATAACCCTTGGTTGACAAAGGGGTAACGTTTACTCTGAGGTGTATGCTGCTGCATGCCTTCAATACAATACTGACCTAACTATTTTCCCACATATCAACTGTCAAAACTGCATACAGTATACAGCACAGCAACTGTCAAACCATTCCAGCTACAGCAAAACTGCTTACAGAAATTCTAAAACTTAAGATGTTTCATATTGGATATCTAATGAAATAGGGGGCAGATCATCAAAAACAAAAAAATGGTACAGTGATAGTTTCCATGAATTACAGTTTCCACTAATAGGCAACTTAAAAAAAATTAATTTTTTAAGACAGAAATAGTTGATAGCGGCTCTCAGTACATAGCTCTATTAGTATCATAAAGTACAGGACTTTGCTGTAACTGGAATGGAGTAACTGGAACTGAAAGAGTGGCAATTGGTATGTGTGAATTGCATGGCAGGAATTTCCCTCTCTCAGTGCTGGATGATAATGGTTACTGAGCATGGCTAGGTCAGAGGACAGGATTAAAATTATCACAAGAAGTAAAAAAAAATAAGTTTAGTTTTACTTTAAATGTATATTTTGATATTGTTGTTAAAGGTTTCAGTTAGCGTTTAGAATTAACACAATATTAGTATTTTTTAATACTATGGTTGGCGTGTGATTTTACAAATCAATGGAATATGTAACAATATGTAAAACCATATATGAATTTATTAGGCACTTTTCCTTTTATAAATTATAGCTATATCACTGCAAGCTTTAATGATTTTCTTCTACTAAACAGCAGGTATTGAACACAAATGATAATGTTAATACTGTCAGAGAAGTTTCAATAGGAAGCTTTACACAGTAACAGTAATTTGTAAGATAGGAAAATGAATTGATCTTTCCTGCATGTTTTTCTTGACAACATCAAACAATGGTATACTCCTACTTCTATCCTCATATTTCTAAATAACAGGTCTTTCTCATCTCTCCAAACCATCATGTAGTAGTCATCTGTAAATCTACAGGTTTCTTTTTTATAATTTTTGTAGCCTTTTAGCCAGGAAGAGATAAACCAGCACCCACCACTGCTCACTAATCAGCAATGACAAGGTTAAAGATAAAGTAAAAGTCACAAAGCATATGCAGATTTATATCTGACTATTAAGATTACCCATACATATTGGTAATATGTATGGGGCTAAAACGCCAGTGCACGGAGCTTCCTCATCGTATGTGCATAAGCTGAGATAGCCTTAATGTAGCCGTCTGTTAAAACACATCAACATAGCAAATAAGCAGGTTTATGAAATGGTTAATATTCCTTGCCAACTGATAATATTTTCATGCACTTTACCAGACCACCAGGAGAGCAGAGGATTGAGTGGCATAAACATTTGCTTGGTGGAAGACCTGACTCATTGAGCAAGAGGTTTAATTCATGGTGACCAACTGCTGTCAAAGCATAGGAAAAAGATGTGCTCATAGAGAAAGATCAATGGCTACACCTCAAACACAATATAGATAGCATATGGGGCTAGCCCCACTCAGGAGGAATATGCTAAAAATGTAACAGTATTTGAAATTATGAGAATGAGAAATTTAAAGCAGGCTTAGGCTACAAAAAGATTTCCAAAGCCTTGAACATCCTGTTCAAGCGATCATTCAGAAATGGAAGGAGTATGGCACAACTGTAAACCTACCAAGACAAGGCCGTCAAGAGGCCCATGGTGACTCTGGACGAGCTGCAGAGATCTACAGATCAGGTGGAGGAATCTGTCCATAGCACAACTGTTACTCGTGCACTCCACAAAGTTGCCCTTTATGGAAGAGTGGCAAGAAGAAAGCCATTGTTAACAGAAAAGCATAAGAAGTCCTGTTTGCAGTTTGCCACAAGCCATGTGGGGGACACAGCAAACATATGGAAGAAGGTGCTCTGGTCAGATGAGACCAAAATGGAACATTTTGGCCAAAATGCAAAATGCTATGTGTGGCGAAAAACTAACACTGCACATCACACAGAACACAACATCCCCACTGTCAAATATGGTGGGGCCAGCATCATGCTCTGGGGTGCTTCTCTTCAGCAGGGACAGGGAAGCTGGTCAGAGTTGATGGGAAGATGAATGGAGCCAAACACCGGGCAATACAAATACAGGGCAATCTTGAAAGAAAACCTCTTGGAGTCAGCAAAAGTCTTGAGACTGGGGCGTAGGTTCACCTTCCAGCAGGACAACGACCGTAAACATAAAGCCAGGGCAACAATGGAATGGTCTAAAACAAAACATATCCATGTGTTAGAATGGCCCAGTCAAAGTCCAGATCTAAATCCAATCGAGAATCTGTGGCAAGATCTGAAAACTGCTGTTCACAAACGCTGTCCATCTAATCTGACTGAGCTGGAGCTGTTTTGCAAAGAATGGGCAAGGATTTCAGTCTCTAGATGTGCAAAGCTGGTAGAGACATACCCTAAAAGACTGGCAGCTGTAATTGCAGCAAAAGGTGGTTCTACAAAGTATTGACTCAGGAGGCTGAATAATTACGCACACCCCACTTTGCAGTTATTGATTTGTTAAAAATGTTTGGAATCATGTATGATTTTGTTCCACTTCTCACGTGTACACCACTTTGTATTGGTCTTTCACATGGAATTCCAATAAAATTGATTCATGTTTGTGGCAGTAATGTGACAAAATGTGGAAAACTTCAAGGGGGCCGAATACTTTTGCCAACCACTGTATAGTCTGAAAAATTTCCAGCACCGACACAAAAGTGTTGTATTTCTGTCTCCCACTGTATATCATAGTACCTTTCTAGTGTGTGATTATTCGCACCGTAATTAAGTCCTGTTTACCCTGTTTCTGCTTCCTGGTTCTTCCACTTAGCAACTGTCAGTTATAGATTTGACAGCCAAATTGAATAAACTGGACAGGATGACTGATAATACAACCACATTTAAAGCCATAAGAGCAGCACAGGATGAGGTCATCTTTAATCTTAAATCTAGATACACTTCTGTTTCTGCTGAGATCCCCAGTTTGGACATTTACTATAAAAATTCTCTTGTAGATATCCAGAAATTGAGTGGGAAAAGAGTTCATATGAACAACTATTTACACCGCAGGGAACATCAAGCACTTAAAGAATTGATGGAGCTACCTTAAGTAATTATCAAGCCTACGAACAAAGGTGTGAATATTATCATTTGGCTATTGGCCAATTACTGAGTACTGTAAGGAAGTGTGGAAGCAATTGAACAATCCTGCTAATTACATCTCCTTCCCTTTAGATCCCACTGTAAAATACAAAAAGACACTACATGACATGATTACCAATGCAGTGGCAAACGGTATTATCACGAGTCGCAAAGCAATTTAATTAAAGGTAACCAATCCAGTTATACCTTCTTTTTATATTTTGCCCAAGAATCATAAGAACAAGGATGCCCCCAGTGGAAGAACCATTCCCTGGCATAGGAAGTTTCACGGAACCAGCCTGTCAGTACATTGACAGACATTTACAGTTACATGTTCTGACGTTGGATTCCTATGTTAGAGACTCTGGAGATTTCATACAAAAGATTCAAAACATCCAGGTGGATGAACATCATCTTCTCATCACCTGCGATGTTGAATCTCTGTACATCAACATTGTACACACCCAGGGGTATCTCCTCGAATCGTGGGAAAGGGAGGTGGTGTTCTCAGATGTGAATCTGTGCCATATGTCACATGTGGAGGGAAACCACTCAGGAGTTTGCTAACTTTCTAGGGATATTGAACACCAATTCCTTTAACATATTTCTCACATGTCATTAAGTGTTTTTGTCACTTGTTAACCGCTAAAAGACTAATTTTGCTTCCTCACTCTAATTCAAAACAACACATTTCAGGGAGATTGTATATTATTTCAGGGAGTCGGGGATCTGCCATTAAAATCAGGGAGACTCCCTGAACTTCAGGGAGAGGTGGGGTGCCTGAATTAACAAGGCTTTCCTAACAGATGTTCTCCCCCTCCTCCACTTTCAGTATCGGACCCATGTGGGAAGAGAGGAGAAACAGGAAAAAGTGTTGGCTCTCCTGAGCTAGCAGACCATGTGATTTATCTCTTTCCAGTCAGGCTCTACTGACCTGCATCTGAATTTGACCTGGAAAGTAATCCTGGCTCTGTCACCCCTGGGAATACTGGTCTTTTGATTGGCTGAAAAAGTTTTAAAGATGAGGGGGCAATCAAATTTAAGCATACTAGAATTTAACCCCTTTGTCACACATTCTGGCAGACTAGAGTGCCCTGTGACTGGCAGTATATTACCAGTTAAGCTACCTGTTACCTCCTGCAGTCCAAAAGGTAAAAGGCAGCATGTTATAATAGCTTGATGGTGTTTATTGTATTCTAAAATGTAAACAGTGTTTAGATTCAGATATTTTGTCAGTACCCTTTTGTCAGTATTTCTTTAATAGCTTTTTTTTAAAACCCATCTATTTGTATTTATAATATATAAGATAATACAGTCTGTTGAGATGGGATAGCCTGGAGACAGACAAGGGGGGAACATGGCCTGGAGATAGAAAGAGGGAGAAGGGAGGGTGATGAGGCAGCTCATTTTATTTCCATTAACCTTTATATTTTTGATATAATTTTATAGATGTTTAAATAAAGGATTGTATTTTATTAGCCACATCACAGCCAATGACTGGATGCGGTCCATAGAGGGCTGCACAGTTGGCTGTGGTTTTCGGAACAGTCGGTAACACCAGAAAAACCATGCAATTATTTTAGCCCGATCAACTGATACACTGAACTATTGGTTGATCGGGCCAAATAATGCATGGTGTGTACCCTGCTTAAATTGCTCAGTTTCCATGATGCATCCAGAAGAATAGCAGGCATACAGTAATGAATTCAAAGGGCAAAGTAGGATATAATCATCATATTTTAAAGAGGCCATTCATTCTAAAAGATGTTATTATGAGGGTGGAGTTGTCCTTTAAATCAGATTGAGGGTATAAAAGAAGTTTGACAATTTGTGGAGTAATGTATATGTCTTTTAAAATACAGCTACTCTTTTGGGGAGCCCCTCACAACTTAAACTGGCCCTGCTCCCAAAGGTTGAGTATAGCGGTTTAGGTCCTCACCCAGGGTACAGCAAATGAAGGAGGGGGGGGTTTAAACTTTTAGGTTCCCCTTTATAAACACGTGTTTTAAAGGGCATGTCCAGTCAAAAAATAACTTTAGCCATAAATGTTCTCCAACCCCCAAACCCCAGTTTCACATTATCAAAATTTACCAAAGATGCCTCTGAAGTTCATTACCTGACCCGGTCCCTCGCTGCTCCTCCTCTGCTCTGCGGCTGACAGCCGACCCACTTCCTGGTTGCGGCTGTCAGCCGTGACAAGGAAGAAGAGCGTCTGTCAGCGCAGAAGCCCTCTGCTTCTGTGTTTACTCAAAATGAGCTTGCAACAGGAGCAGGAGGTGGCACCTAGGCGGTGAGGGACCAGGTCAGGTTCATCCCTTTAGGGGCATAGTTGGAAATGATAGATAATGCGAAAGTGGGGTTTGGGGGGGTGGAGAATAATTATAGCTAAAGTAATTTTTTGGCTGGACATGCCCTTTAATTCAGAGCAATTCCTTGTTACAAATATAGGATTTTAATTGAATAATGAGCTGTTACATGCATATGGGTTTTGTGTAAAGTTGTAACTTTAAAAGACATGTATAAAGATTGCAATGAAAATGAATGGACTCGGTGAGAGATGATCAACCTCTCAATTAGAATTCTCGGTACCTGAAAGCGCTTGCAATGGCACCGTCTGCGCCTGAAGGTGGCGCGCTTTTCAGTCCAAGGTAATGGCTAAAATGCTAATCCATGTGAGGAGGGAGATCCCGCCCTGGTGAAGGCTGTCGCTGGGAAGAGCAAACAATAGTTCCAGCTTAAACGAGGGAACTGTCCACAGACACCAAGGACAGTTCCCAGAACATAGACTGGGCGAACTCTGGCGTTCTGGAGGGATAGGCACAGTGTATGGACCCCGGGGACAAGTGTCAAATCCATTCCCCCGACATGGTATTAGCAACAGAATGAGAAGCTAAGGGAAGGAGGGAGAGAAGGAGGGACAAGGGGGAGTGAGGACCCCGCACCAACACTCACCCCCATCAGCTTCATCCGTACAGCTGGTTATTCCTCTCCCACCGAAACAACCAGACGGCAGAATGCAACACAGCACGGGTGAGTGGGACAGGAACAGACTGTGGTGACCTGTTATACTGTATGTACGGTACTGCGTTATACTACTGTATGTAAGGTACCGCGTTGTAATACCGTATTGTTCTGTATATAAAGTACCACGTTATAATACTGTATTATTCTGTATATAAAGTGCCGCGTTATAATACTGTATGTACGGTACCGTGTGTGCTGCATCGTTCTGTTAACATTAAGGGGTAAGGTTGGTTACATATAACGTCTATTCCAATATCAGTTTCCTTTCTGTGGAACGTTGTTTTGGAGTTGGGGTACATTGTGATACAGTAAGTGGGTTACTGGGAGGGGTGCCCGCTGTTACATTTCCTCCTCTCCAAGAGCTTCTGTCATCCGGAGCCGCCTCACATGTACTGGGCGCCCTAGCCATGTGTGGCTCGTGTTTACGTTCTGCTTCTCGGTTCATTGGATTGGCTTATCTGAGCACTGACGTAGCGATTACATAATACGGGGAGGCCTCTGAGTGCCAGTCCACGTGAGTTTCCCAGAGGGAACGCGGTTTTCGTGACCTACTTTCTAGCAACGCATGGACTCCAGCCAATTAACTATGGACCAACCAGCTTCGGGCGTGGGGCGCCTGCTAGATCCGCCCTGTGATCGTAAGCGTAGAGTTAGGACCAGGGTAGATGGTTGTTCTGGGATGGATGCTGGTTAGGCTGACACGTGGGTTGGAGGAGGGGTACACGTGGGGCAAGAATAAAGTGGGCGTGGCATGTACGTTTAGTCATCTGGGCTAAGGACGGGGTTAGTCTGACCTCTAGCGGATCGAGGAGTTTTTACTGAACAAAAAAAAAAAGAACTAAGGCTAGGGATGGCAAACGTGTGGCCCTCCCCCGAAGGAAACTGTAGGTAAGTAAATTAAGAGTTGGAAAGAAAACCCAGGGGTGAGGACAGTGTGGTTTAGCTCGTTACCCTGGGTGCTATGGAGGGCAGGAGCAGGGTCTAGGCGACTATAATTGTTCTTTAAAGGGACACTAAACTGGTAATTATAAGTACCTAAAATCCATTTCTGTTATTCACAGGAAGATAACACTTAGTCCCACCTCCCTGTGAATAATAGAACTCCCAAGGGACACTGCCGAACTTACCTTACCTGCGCCCCACTTGCGGCTTCTCCTTAGCTGTCAGCCGCGCTGCCCAATCATGCGCCTATCTTTTGTATTGCCACACATGAGCCGAAGATAGGCGCTTGGTCGGGACATCGCTCCTGACAGCTGAGAAGGAGCTGAGTGGAACGCTGGTAAGGTAAGTAGATTTTATGTACTTAACTGTCTTAAGAGTACATAAAATCTGTTTCGTGTCCATTTAACTTTTTGAAACTGCATTTTGCATCCTTATTTTTTAATTTCAATTTAACTTTATATTCCAATGTTTCCTGTTATAGTCCCTGCATTACAGTTTGTTTTCTTTGTTGCCTATTGTTTTGCATGCAGGCAATCACTTCTTTCCTAAGCTAAGGGGTCCTAAGCTAACATTTGCATGCAATGTTTTCCTAGTTGTAAAATGTGACCAGAACGATGAACAGAAGTTAGTCTGAAAGTAGCCTTAGGGATACTACAGGCACAGTTAAATTAACATTCTCCTGGTCTCTTAAGAAGGGGGGGGGGGGGTATAATTTCATATACCTTTAACTGCCCATTCAGTGATTCCTCTGCATAAATGAAAGCTTCCAAAGTAATGCCAGACCCATAATATTGTCCATTATGGTCTCAGTCCCTGGTTTGATTCTGTTGCTCATTAGAAATCTAAGGATGTTTGACCCATCCAACAGCAAATCAGAAGAAATTACTGTTAGGAACAGTTTAAGGAATTGTGCAAATAGAAGGGATGTTGCAGACCCTGAATTGTCAGCTCACTACTCACAACAGCAAAACATGGCAAACAGTTTGTAATTTTCAAAAATGAAGACAATATATAGAATACCTAGGCTTGTATTATATAGATAATTGAAATAATTGTTTTTACTCTGAACATCCTTTAAGTTGCATTGATCAGAATTGTTCTGTTTTTATACTGGGTAATAAACCCAGGCGTCATAGTGTCAGAGTCCTTTATTTTTAAACTTAAAGTTTATAGGTTAAGGGTTTGTAATGGACCACAATCCACTAAAGCAGAAAACAGGCCTCACACATAGGTCAAAATACAGCAATTATCAGCCCTAGCTTAGGGAACTTTCGACTGGCTGAGGCCACAGTATGTGCATGTGTGTTTCCGTCCATTTGCAATTCGATCCGTGTAATAGTACGCAATTAGAGAGAATTGTATAGCAGGGCAGAGCATGCAATGGGACCACCCATATTGACATGCACTGTGCTGCAATTCTTATGCACTAACAGATTGCAAGCGTTCGTTGACGCATGAGAAATCACGCTAAGATTTTTCTGCAATGGATTTAAAAAAAAAAAAGTTTGCTTCCAGAAGTCTAAAAAAGTCAGTATTATTTAAAGGATTGTAACATGTTTGATGCTATATGTATTACATATATATTGTCAGTAGACATGGACTGTTTCCCAAGATGCAGAGAAAAAATGAAAATTGAAAAAAAAATAATCTGAGACACTGTATACATTGAGGATCTGAACTAATGCATACCCTTCAACATTACCCCTATAATATGTACACTTATAGAAACAACAATAGTGCAGAGCTGCAAGAAGAGGATAATGTAGTGAACCTGATCTGAGCACAGCTCTCTGCAATGTATTGCTCAATAGTGTACCTATTTAAAGGTGAATGTTAGAGGGTAGGCTAATGTATTTGCCACACAGTATAGCAGTATAGCAAGCAGTCACTGGAGGATTACATACCAATACCTGTATTGGCATGTTCAGTAATGTATATTAATAACAAAACATAATTTATGTGTGCTGATCATACAATAAATGAGCTCCAGGCTATCTTTTATTACTGCTTTGGGTGCATGGCAGTACTTTTTGTGCCACAAATTGTCTCTTTAAGGGACATGTCCACTGCCAAAACTAAAATTTGCCCCATTTCTAGGCCCTACTGTGAAATGTTCAAAAATCTTTACCTTACTTTTCAGATGCTTATGGTTCTCCTGTAGTGCCTGTACAAAGTCCAAAAAAGTGAAGAGTAAGAGCTGTCTGTGTGTCATCCAGTGCCTGCTACTTCCTTGTTATCCTGGAGGACTCTGCCATGCACTGGGGAGCCCTCCCACCCTCCTTTTCCCTCCATGCTGTCATCATCGTTTACCTATAAAATAACTTTCCTGTAGCCAGCCATAGACGCAGATGATGGTCCGGCCCCTGTTGCTTCTTCCGGGAAAGGAGTAGCAACAGAGGCAAAGAGCCGAGGGACCAAAGTATGGTAAATTGATTTCTGGAGCTTTTCTTGACATAAAAAACCTTGGAAGGGGTCTAGACTACAGCTAAACTTTGAAAATGCAGCAAAATACGGTTTGTAAAGGAAAAATGCAGATGTAGCATCAATAGTATTATGGGTAGCAAATCATAGATTTAATATTATCTTCACCTCATTAGAACAGCATAAAATGTTATGCTGTGCAACAGTTTGGGTCCAAAATGATCTTGCCTTTTTATGCTTTTCAGTGAAGATAATTTTGAAGAAGTCCTGCTCGTTTTTTTAGACCATGGCATGTATATATGGTAAATACATGAGGCTTCAGCTGGAAGGACCAGCTGAATCATGTAATACAAAACACATTATGATTCAGTAAAGCATTTATAGTCTTTAAAGTAAAAGCTGAATTAGGTATAGTGGGAGCAAGGATGGACAGGTCCAGAAACCAATGCGCATAAAACACATCTACCAACTAACTTTTAAAAAAGGTTGTCTATCAATGTCAATAAAACTGGCCTTGAAAGCTATAATTGTCTGACTGTCTTGTGTCAAAAAATAATTTGTTAACTTCTGATATGAGATTAGAAGAGGCTTTTTGTTTCTGAACATAGAGTACACTTGACATTGAGAATTCTCTGCACTTTTTCTTTAACACATAATCATGAACAGTACAGCTGAGCAAAAAAAAACCCAAATCAAAACACGTGTGTCTGCCCATTTTATCTTGTCTGAACAGAGCACAAGGTAGTGCTTAGCAAAACGTGTTTTTTCAATTATACAATTATATAACATCTGATCTTAAATCAGCTAAAGAAATTGTGTTCCCTTATTATTGAAATAACTCAAACAAAAAGAAAATTATTAAATGGCAGTATGGAGATGTAGCAAGGTTGAGATGACCAAATTCATTTTATTGAGATTACAAAAGTAGATTAGTCAGCTATGAAGCTACATACCAATTTGCTAATGATTAGAGACAATCAAAGCTAGTCATCACCTAACACCACTGAAAGGTAATGTTAAGCAGTAATGACAGAAATATAAACCAGTAATGACAGTCTTAGTGCACCACAATGTATATAATAAAAAAACAGGGTTCTACAAAACTAGTTATGTCAGAAAGAGCTAAGCATTGTGCTTTGATAATGCAACACTTTAGTAAATGACCATCACAGTAGCTTGCTGACTTCACTAATTAATGGAGAAGTAATCAGGTACTAACTTTTTCTCTCTCCCACCCCATCCCATACCAGATTACCTCATATTCCCAGCATCCCGTATGAAATTAATCTTAGATCACTTTTTCAACCATCCCTCTCAGACTCAGACACAAAAAAATCTTTATTAAAAACAACACAAGTTCCCCTGGCTTTTTTACAGTATTGTGGGAAGAGGATCAGGGAGGAAGTGGGTGTGTCTGCTACCATGATGATGCACATTGAGTGACAGCACTCCCAGCACAGGGGAAGACACACCCCCAGGAACCAGCACAACTTTCCCATGCTGCTGCAAACAAACAAAGGGGAATTCTGGTGGAAAAAAGGTAGGGAGCAGCCAGAGGGAGAAAAAGTTTACTTGCTGATTTTTATTATTAACCTTAAAGGGTATGTACACTGGCAAACAAAAAAAGTACTTTATTGAAGGCAGGCAGCAACACATAGACCTCTATTTACACATATTTATTTATAGATTAAGATAACGCAAGTCATTTTTTCAGTATAGATACACTTTAAAAAATGTTCTAAAATAAATATTTTTTATATTCAAGATAATGTTTGTGACACAAAAACACAGACCTATCAACATAGAATTTTGTTGTTTTATGTATAGATTTAAAATGTAGTTTTACAATCTGTTTATGTGAATAACAAACTAAAAATGGTGTATTTTAAGTACAAAAAAGTACAGGAACTGGAAATGCAGGGTCTCTAATACTAATGATATTTTCTGATTAATTTTTAGGCAGCGTCATTACTTACATAAGTTCCTCCAGCTCAGCCTCCAGTCCTTCTTCCTGCCATAGTGAGAGTTCAGAAAGCAGTTTCCAGTCATCACCCTCCTCTCGGCCTTCGTCCCCCAGCAGCTCCTCTTCAGAGGGAAGCAGTGGAGGAAGCATTGGTACTGGCAGCGACAGAAGTACCATTTCCAAGCAAAACATGGTCTGCATCCCGAGTGAATCCCAGAGAAATCAGCATGTCGACACTTTGTGTATAAAGACCACATACACCAGCACAGCAGTCTTAACTAAAGGAGGATGCACATCTAGTATGTACACTTGTATCTGTTCTGTAGGACTGGCACTTTTCAATGATTTTGAATAGCCAAGTATTTTTAAAGGGCATATCCACCCCCAAAGATTTAACCCTATACTGGCCTACTCTGTAGTTTAAAATAAACCTTACCTTACATCTCTGCTCCTTATTGTTCTCCTGCTATGCCTTGTTAAAGTCCAGGAACCTGAAGAGTCCAAGCTGTCCTTGCTGCTTTTTCGTCCTCAATAATGGATATGAGCAGCCCCCCCACACCCTCCGGATCCATCCTCAGCCATCTTTGCACCTAGTGTGAAATCCTTTGGGGGTAAGGTAGGTAACCCCTGCCCACCCCCAACTGCCGCAATATTTCTTAAAGTGTAACTGTGGTCTTGAATTCTTTAGAACTAGTAAACATATAAAAAGCCTTCCATCGTATTTTCAAAATAAAATCTAACTCACATCTCTAGATCAAGATATTGCTGTAAACGTTCAGCAATATTACTTCCTGCTTGAACACTTCCTGTTTTCAGCCATGTGACCAGCTTGTAGACCTGTGACCGACAAAAAAAAAAAACTATTGCTACACTCTAAATAGATAATGTATAAAAATCTTTTATTACATACTATATCTGGGATATCAAAAATGTAAAAAAATATACAGCTACCCTCTCTTATAGTATATTCGTAGTCGTATAGTCATAGGTAGCATAAAGATTGCCTCATATAGAAAGTGTACCTATCACCATGTCATCCATCCAGTCAAAAGTATATAGTCCTTATAGGGGTTCAACATTCGCCTTGGGATCAGGCTAGGTGTTCACGTCTCCTGCCGTGGACACAGCAGGAGCAAAACGCGTTCCTACCTAGCTGCCTTTTAAGCTGCTCCCCTCTCTTCATGATAGCCCCTTCGAACACACCTAGCCTGATCCCAAAGCAAATGTTTTTTTGTTTTGTGTGTTGATTAGCCCCATATATGCACCTCCCCTATTATAGGGTTTATTGACTAGTGCCCTGTCTGTTCGTAGTTTATGTAGTCATGTATACTTGGGATAGGAATGTAGGATTGGTAATTCCTACCTCCCATTATTGTTTCTGTAAGGAGCACCAGCCCAAAGAAAACTGACTCTGCCAGTCTTCCTCCTGGCTTCAGCACTATCTTTAAAACAGGTATAATCCAGGACTAACCTGGCAAATGAAAACTGATAGTGCTGTAGCTCCTCGACGAAATGATATTGTGAGGTAGGAATAATCAATCCTATCTCCCTGCCCCAGGTACTTTCCTTTTTTAAATGGATATGCTTTAAAGGTTCGTACACGTGCAATCGCGGGTCCCGACGCACGATGTGTACGACCGTTCATTTCGGCCCGTGTATGGGCCCTTTATGGGCCAAAACGGCTGTTCGGTCGGGGATCGTTGCCCGACCGACAGGGCGGTCTCTCTGAACGACTGGCCGATAAAGGGCCCATACACCGGCCGATTATCGGCGGAAATGAACGTTCATACACATCGTGGGTCGGGATCTGCAATCTCATGTGTGTACAAACCTTAAAGGGCATGTCCACCCCCAAAACTATAATCCCCCCAACTACTGGCCCCATCTTGTAGTGTAGTTTAATCCTTACCTTACATTCCAGCTCCATATGGTTCTCCTGTAGTCCCCCCCCCCAAAGTCCCAAAAACTGCCCACCAGGAGGATAGCAGGACTCTGCCTCCTACCTGGCCTCCGGGAGACGTTTGGCATGCGTACTGCAGCCCTTCTCCCCCTCCCTCTCCCTCCCTCTAAGGATTCCCTCCCCCTAGCGTAAATCCCTTTAGCTATAGGATTCCCCCTGTCCCCCCAGCCCCAACCGCTATATTTATATGCTTAGAAAGCTCCCAAAACTTTACTTACCTTCCCTCTTTCCCCCGCCGAAATGAACACCCGGCAGCCGCGTCCGTGATTGGCTGCCGCTAAGCCAATCACAGACGCGACTGCCTGTCCCGCTCCTCTGCTTGCATTTTCTTGCAAGCAGAGGGCCGGCAGTGTGGTGGAGGAAAGAGGGGAGGTAAGTAAAGTTTGGGGAGCTTTCTAAAAATATAAATATAGTGGTTGGGGCTGGGGGGATGGGCAATCATATAGCAAAATTTTGTTTTTAGGGTGGACATACCCTTTAAGTCTTAACTGAGCAAGCTTCTCCCCTGGGGCCGACGGGCGGGGCAGAGGTCAGGTGATGTCACTCAAAATACTGGAAGCAGGAAGTTTAAACATTCACCCCAAAGATTGCTCATTTTAAAGGAAATACAAAAGGCTTTCATTTAAGCCTAACTTGTTTTGAGACCACAAATCTTTACTTACAGAGCCTTCTCTCCCATGGCGTTTCCAATGACGTCAGCCGCGTCTGTGATTGGCTGCCTCTTAGCCATTCACAGACATGGCTGACGGTCTGGCCCCTGCTTGCAACTTCCTGCAGGCAGCCGGATTGGATCGCTGCAGAAGAGAAGGTTGTGTAAGTAGAAATCTGGGATTTTTTTAAAAGAAATATTGCGGTGGTTGGGGGTGGGTTTTGGGGGTGGACATGCCCTTAAACATTTACTGATTAAATTGTATATAAATATGTGAAATAATAGCACATAAGGCTACTCTTGTAAATGCAGTATTGTCAATTAAGGTGAGCCTATAGTGTGAATACATTTCTTGTGTTGCATTCAGTTACATTTAAAAGCCAAAACAGCTAATCTTCTACAGGGATGATTTAAAGAGTAACATAAATTCCGTAAGGTGCCTTACCCTTCCAGCATCCATTTTTAAAGGGAATGTTCAGTGGAAATTATCATTATTTTTAAAATTCTTAGTTTATATTATGTATACCTAGTAATTTTACGTATTCTCTTCCATTTTGAAAAATCACTTGAATTTATACCTCTTGCTATTCCCTGATGTTTACATTAGTAAGCTGACATTTTAGGTTCTGTAACGGTCCTTCTTCTTCCCAGAATGCACACTAACATGGAGTATTCCTAACAGTAATTTCTACTATACTGATATATGCTCAGATCTCTACTAAACAACTGAATCAACCCAGGCTTGGTCAAGGGCAAGACCATAACAATCTCTATTAGGGGTCCTGCAAACAGGAAGTCAGTATTTTTGAAGCATTTATTTATACACAGACAAAATGCTGAATGGGCAGGTTAAGGTCATTAGGATGGAAAAATGCTGCTTTTTTTCTTGAAAGCTTAAAGTATTTTCACTGAACTTCCCTTTTAAGCCCCTCTTAATATTTTCGGTTCTTTGTATAGGGTGGGGGGGGGGGCAACACCATTTTGTTGAAAGGGTAACTGTAGTCTCCATACAAGTTTACTTTATTGAAAAGCGCTCTTTCCAAAGTCATCTCACCTACAGAGTTATCCAACAGTGTCCCTGCTGAGTCTCTTGTTTTAAAACCTCCAACTAATTTTTCTGTGTATTTCCCACGTTTAGCACAATCATATCATCTGTTTTCAATGATATAGCCTGTCAAAATCATTAACCATTAACATAACTTCTGTTTACTCACCCAGAGGTTTAATATTCAGAGGGTTGATATACACCCAGACTCTCAATTACTGATACATAAATCAATATTCAATTAAAAAAAAAAAGTGGAAAGTTCTCCTTGTGCTGTATCTTAGGTGCAAGGTGGACTATAAAGGAGAGTTATACATTTTGATTCAACATGGGAACACATGCTTTAAACAGTATCGCCACTGCTAAAATCACTTTTTTTAAAATTCAGTTTTATTGAAGAACGGGAGGTAAAGGAGTTGTGTCTTACCTCCTGTTCTTCAATAAAACGTTCAGGACCTGGGAACGAGCACATAGCGTACTAAGTCTATCGGGAATTGTCTGAGGACACGGTGGAGGGGCAAGAGACCGGGTAAGTTCTGTAACTTGGTTCCCGGCTTCTGAAGGTTTATTAAAGAACAGAAGGTAAGACACAGATCTTTTACCTCCTGTTTTTCAATAAAACTGAATTGAAAAAAGTAATTTTAGCAGTGGAGATTCCCTTTTTATATTTTGGAGCACATGTCATTTTTAACTACAGTTAAAAAAAACATTAGTGCATATAAAATATTGAACATGCCATTCAGAGACATAGAAATTACGAAATACAGTATATCAAACAATAGTTAACAACAATAGTAAGTATTTCCATTGAGAACATACTCCTGAGGATGTAGACACCTCCCTAGACCCATAAAGAAAAAGTAGTCCTATTATGTGCAAATAAATGCAACCACGGGGAACTTAATACAAGTATGCCAGAGTATTATTGCCAGTGCATATTGGGCATCATACAGAAAAACATTGCATATCAAGTATTGTCACAAATCCATGAAGCATCTACACATTTAATTCAGGCACACAATAAGCATTGTGTCTATATAAACGGGGGGGGGGGGGGAGAAGCCGGCTATTTCTCTATCAACCTCAGGGGGTTAAGTTTCTACCCCAAGGAGCGGACACTTTCAATTCTTAAGAAATTAGTGTTTGGCCCCCCTCTTGATACTTCTCAAGAGGAGGGTCAGGTGTCGTAGTGGGCTGACACAAGATCCCCTGACGTGTTTCATCCTTAGACAAGGACTTACAGGGAGATTCAATAAAAGTTCTTATTAAAAATGGGGATAATTTTGCCCCAACCAAACAGATCTTATTTAAAATTTGAAAGCTAACATCTGGGGCAAAATTAGCACCATTTTTAACGATAAGAACTTTTATTATATCTCCCTGTTAATATTTTAATCATTTAACCTTGGTGTACCCATTTGGGTGGGATAATTTATAGGGGGATACTTTAATCCTCACTATCCCCCAGCTCAGGTGAGAGGACACCTGCGCTTTTTCCATACACGATGGAGACACCCAAACAAATATGCCTGGACACTGCGTGTGTTAGAACACGTTTACAGGATCGAGTTTACCACCAGACCCCCACCTCATTTTCTTTCCTCTAGGCTCCCAAGGTGTCCCATAAAAAGAAAAGCGCTAGACCAGGCGATTCTCTCTCTCCTAGCGGGGGAACTGATTGCCCCCATTGCACAACCTCAGAGATTCCGTGGGTTTTACTCAAACCTGTTCCTAGTGCCCAAGAAGGAGGGACTCTTCAGACCAGCAGTGGACTTAAAGTCACGTTCAGAAGTTTTACTTAAAAATGGAGTCTCTTCGTTCGGCCATTCTGACTTTAGGAAGAGATTTCCTAGCATCACTGGATATCAAAGATGCATATATCCATATCCCCATTTGGCCGGGTCATCACAAATTTCTCATGTTTTCGGTGGGCCAAGCCCATTTCCAATTTACTGCTCTATCGTTCGGCCTGGCACCAGCGCCTTGTGTATTTACCAAAATCATGGCATGCCAGGCGGCATTCATATGCCTCCAGAACATCATCTTCTTGGCATACCTGGATGACATCCTGATCAAGGCCCCTTCCTATGCGCTTGCGCAAACCCAGGTAGCCAAGTGCATCAAATCCTAGCCCAATTCCAGGGTTACATTCCTGCCCTCTCAGCGATCTTTATCTCGGGTTTCCTGCACAATCAAGCAGACTTTCTCAGCCGCCACATTTTGGACCCGGGCGATTGGGCCCCTCACCCGGAAGTCTTTGAACAACTGGTACATCACTGGGGCCTCCCAGATACAGACATTATGGCATCCAGACTCAACCGCACAGTGCCAACCTTCTGCTCCAAGAACATTTGGGATGGACACCCTGGTTCTTTCCTGGAGATTCAGTCTCGTTTATGCCTCTAATTGCCATGATCCCCAGGTTATTGAAGAAGGTCAAGATGAAGGGAGTCCCCACCATCTTCCTCGCCGCTTTTTGGCCCCGCTGAGCCAGGTTCTTGGAACCAGAACGACCAGACCTCCTGTCTCAAGGTCCTCTGTTCCATTAAGACATCACTGTCTTCACCTGCTGGCGTGGAAACTGAATCCGAAATGTTAAGTTTGAGGGGCATTCCCTCGGAAGTGATTCTGACCATGCTTGCAGCCAGAAAGCCCTCCTCAGCAAGGATCTATTTTAGAGTCTGGCAACTCTATGCATCTTGGTGTAAGGAACATGGCCTCCCTCTGAGGTTGTTTGTGCTTTCTAGAATTCTCCGTTTCTTGCAATCAGGGGTGGAAAAGGGTCTCTCTCTTTAACTGTTCTAAAGGGGTAGGTATCGGCGCTGTCTGTTTTTTTATTCATCACAGGCTGGCTCAGAGAAGGGACTTACACACCTTTCTGCAAGGGGTGGCTCACATTCCCCCTTCCAGGAGAACGCTGACTCAACCAGGGAACCTTCCTTTAGTCCTTAAGGCCCTCAGGTTGCCCCCAAGCCTTTAGAGTCGATTTCCTTGACTCTCTTGTCCTGGAAAACCGTTTTACTGTTGGCTATTTCCATGATATGCAGAGCCTCATAATTAGCCCTGTATGTAGACACTGTCTGTTTATGTTTCTTGCCTGACTGAGCAATTCTCAGAACTCACACTCCTACCAAAGGTGGTCTCCGCCTTCCATTTTGACCAGGACATTCTTGTCCCTTCCTTTTAGCCTTGTGCTTCCTCTCGCTAGGAAAAAGAGCTTCACTGTTTAGATGTGGTCAGGGCTCTTCGTATTTACATTGCCCAAACTAATGACATTAGATCTTCTCAGGCTCTTTTTGTCCTCTTGGCAGGCTAGACGGGGTTCTTGAGCCTTGCGAGATGGATTAGATCAGCCATCCTATGCTGTTACCATCTTGCTGGGGCTCCTCCTCCAAGGTGGGTTGCAGCCCATTCTACAAGAGCCATGGGTGCTTTATGGGCTGCCTGCAAGGGGACCTCGTGGATCAGATCTGTCAGGCTGCAACTTGGTCATCTGTTTCGACATTTATAAGATTTTACAGACTTCATGTCTTTGCCTCTGCAGAGGTTTCATTGGGAAGTTCTGTGTTGCAGGCTGCAGAGGGTTATCCCCCCCCCCCCCCTCATTTGTGCTACTAGGGCATTGGGACATCCCCGGTGTGCCTTGGCCCCCCTGAGGCTGATAGACAAAAGAGAATTTTTATACTTACATAAAATGCTTTTCTCTGAAGCCAAAGGGGGACCCAGGCACAACCCTCCCAGTCAGCATCACCTCACTGGCAGTTTCTTTCTGTAGTTTGGCTTGTTGGCCTTATTTCTTAAGAATTTAAAGTGTCCTCTTCTTGGGGTAGGAACTTAACTCCAGTGTGCCTGAGTTCATCTTTGGCTTCAGAGAAAAGCATTTTATGTAAGTTTAAAATTCTCTTTATCTGCACTGCAGATCCCATAATTCTTACAATTGACACTTGTAATGTCAGTTTGAATACTTTATATTTTTAGGTTTTAAGATTTAATAGGATGTTATTTCATTGGAATGCCATGGAAATCTTAATGAGTCTTGCCTTAAAATTCTTTGTGTACAATGAATATTAAGGAAACAACTGCTTGTAACTTAACCATAATATATGTTTTGGTTGTTACCTTAGGAATCAGTGGCATGATTCTGCTGTGTAAAGTGTGTGGAGATGTGGCATCTGGGTTTCATTATGGAGTTCATGCTTGTGAAGGATGTAAGGTAATTAAATATTACTGTCTCTGAAATTTAAATACGGATTTTAATGAAAAATGTTATTCATGTTATTTTGATCAAGCTTAAAAATTAGGTCAGACATTGTGATATTAATGTTACCATGGTTGTATGTCCTTATGTTAACATGGTTTGGTATGTCAATACAAATTTCAAAAGAACAAATTAATTAAACAGTTCCAAGCACTCATGAGCTTATCACTTAGTTTGTGGTGTAGTATTTTTTTTTTCATTTTTTGTATGTTTTTGTGTTAATTTGAGACTTCAATTCCATGTCTTAGTTCTGTGTGAGACCCCCACAAAGCTGGTCTCAGTAAACCTACAGTATGAATGCAGCCATTTATGACATATCCTCCCCTCATTTGTAAGATGATGCCAAGTGCTAGTTTTGATTATTTTATGTACAAACATTTTCTTTTTTTGAAGGGTTTCTTCCGAAGGAGCATACAACAGAACATTCAATACAAAAAGTGCCTAAAGAATGAAAACTGCTCCATCATACGGATTAATCGGAACAGATGCCAGCAATGCCGTTTTAAAAAGTGCTTGTCTGTTGGAATGTCCAGAGATGGTAATTTTATTTAACTTTAGGAGAGACAACATTTCTTCCAGCCTTGTCCCATCAGATGAGATATAGAAATACATACAAAAATTAGAAGCCCTAGTGCACATCCAATTAATTTGCTTACTTTTACTTGTAATGCGACTTAAAAAGCCCGCCCTTCTCTCTGGATAAATTAAAGCAATTAGTACAATAACTTGGCCAAATTATTTTAAGCCCAGCAACCACTTCACGGTTTACTTTATTCTGCTGGGTCCTAACTTTTAACCTTTTTTACCTTAGTAACTATTTACCTTCTTAGGAGATGTAATACTCAAACATTGTCTTTATATCAGTACCTGCCTTTTATGAGATGAAAGTCCCTGTTGCTCTTTCGCTTGCATTCTTGGGACTAACTCTCCAGCTTTGAGTACTTGAACACATGACCCACTGTGGGTGGAGTACACATTTCCCAGAGGCTTGGTTAAACCCCAAATGCAACAAGCAATTTATATATAGAAATGGGAATCCCATTTCTATATATATATATTGCAAGTTATAGGAATACCCTTTTTCCTCAGGTTCATCAGTTCATCAGTGACCATAAGTTTGTTTTTTTATAATTTTATCAAACCTTCTGTACTTTTTTAAAATATACCATTTTGTCTTGGCCACAATTTTAAATATATTTTAGTGATAATTTATTTTTATTACATCATTAGAAATGTTTTTTTTTTTTTTTACAACATTGCAAACATGGTGGCCTACTTCAATGGTGCAGATGCTATAATGGGTTACCCTTTGCCCACTTTCAACTCTATGATGCAAATTGCAAAAATAAAGATTAAAGGGGAAGTTCAGTGCAAATACATATACTTTTAAGAAAAAAGTAGTGTTTTTTTTTCCTTAGTGACATTAACCTGCCTAGTCAGCATTTTGTCTTTGTATAAAGAAATGCTTCCAAAATATTGACTTCCTGTTAGGACCCCTAATAGAGACCATTATAGTCTTGCCATTGAAAAAATAAAAGCCTAGTGCACATTATTATTATTACATACACAGGTAATACATAATACAAGTAAACAGAGTGTGAAGTTTCTTACAGCAATACCGTGATAAAATATTGCTTACATTTTATGTTACCATTGTATTGTGACTTTAAAAGCCTGCCCGAAATTAAAGGGCATGTCCACCCCCCAAACTATAATTTAACCGACTACTGGCCCCACTATACAGTTTGAAAAAATCCTTACCTTACATTTGTGCTCCTTATGGTTGTTCTGCATTGATTGTCCAAAGTCCAGGAAACCGAAAGGTAGTGGCTGTCTTCCTGCTCAAAACTGCTCAAATGTCTCTGCTTCCTGTTTTGCCTCCGGGAGAATATTGACATGCGCTGTGGAGCCCTTTCCCCCTCCCTCCCACCATCCAGATCCATCCTTCTTTACCGTCCCACCTAGCGTTAAATGGTTTTAGGGTATGATAGCTCCTTCCCGCCCACCTCTAACCGCCATATTATTTCAATTAAAAAGCATTACTTACAGCCCTTTGTTCTCGCACCACTTTCCATGACATCAGACACATCTGTGATTGGCTGCATCTTAGCCAATCACAGACGCGGCTGATGGACCGGCCCCCTACTTGCAAGTCCCGGCAAGCAGGGAGCCGGAACAAAGGGATGTGGGAGTGAAGGGCTGTAAGTGTCGATCTAAATGCTTTTTTTATTGAAATAACCTGGCAGTTGGGGGTGGGCAGAGCGGAACTTTCATACAATGAATAGTGATTTTTTTTGGTGGACATGCCCTTTAAAGCTCTTACTTGGCCTAATTATTTTAAGTCCAGCAACCACTTCAAGGTTTCCTTAATTCTGTTAGGTCCTAACTTTTGATCTTTTTTACCTTTTTTTGTAACTTTTTACCTTCTTAGGAGACATATTTCTCAAACCTTTTCTTTATATTGGTACCTGCCTTTTATGAGATGATAGTCCCTGCTGCTCATTCGTTTGCTTTCTTGAGACTAGCTCTCCAGCTAGTCTCAAGAAAGATGAAATGACCCACTTTCCGTGGAGTACACATTTCCCAGAGGCTTGGTCAAACCTCCAATGCAACAAGCAAAATATAAATTGAAATAGGATATTATACATCCACACAAAGTGCACCTAGTGTCTTAATTTACTCAAAACATGCAAAAATTTGAAAAAATAGGCATAGGTCTTGCCATGGACCCAGCTCCTTGGTTGATTTAGTTGCTCAGTAGAGATCTGAGCATGTTTGACCCATCCAAGAGCCAATCAGTAGAAATTACTGTTAGGAACATTCCGCGTTAGTGTCCATTCTGTGAAGAAGAAGTACTGTTACATACCCTGAAATGCAAACTTGCATAGTTAAAGTGAAACCTGAAGCGGTCTTGACCTGTCACTGCAGCCGGTGGATTGCGAGCAAGGTAAATTTACTCACCTTCGTATCTGGCTCCTGTACAGGGTGTTGAAGATGTAAAGTATAGCTCCTTTACCCCCTGTTCTTTAATCATTGTATTAAAGGAATAAGCAATTTTTTTAGTGAACTATTCCTTAAAACAACACACAATTCTGTTACATTGAATTTGTTGCATCAGGGTTTATTGTAAACCCTGATTATTGTGAAAATGAGACTTCAGGCTTAAAATGTTCTTCATATAATAACTATGAAAGGTGTTTCTTTTTTCAACAAGAAATGCTTTTTCTCTATAATATAATCTTCATTGTGTCCTTACAGCTGTCCGTTTTGGCCGTATTCCAAAGCGTGAAAAGCAGAGGATGCTGATGGAAATGCAAACAGCTATGAAAACTATGATGAGTAGCCAGTTTAGTGGATCTGCTCTTCAGGAAACACTTCCAGATTACCCACCACCTCAATCTCTGCCTCTGCTACATCCAGTGCCAGAGAAGCTGCTACCCAAAGCTTATAATTATCCACAAAACAAAGACTTTACTCCACCTTTGCCTCCTTCTCTTCCTCAAGGTCCGCCGGGTATATCTTTCGATGTTAGCAAGGATGATGTTATTGGTACTGTAACCAGAGCTCACAAAGAAAGTTTTATGTATAACCAAGAGCCCTTGGAAACCACAGGTCGGCAACAAGATGAAATAAATTATCATGTTTTGCACAGTCACAATGACCATGTGAAAAATGTACTCTGTGTTGCTCAGTGTCCAGTTAATAAAAGAAGAGAGTATCTTAACGAGCCTCCTAATGGAAAGAACATCATGTGCTATACAAATGGCTATGTCGGCTGCTTTAACAATGGACACAACATTTCAAATGGCTTTTCTCACAAAGGATACAGCCAAGATAAAATGCTTGAAGTCTCCCCAATTAAATTAAATGGTTATCCATGCAACAGAGGAAGGAGAATGCATCTGGTATACATGATTTTTTTTAGTAAAATTTTTTTTATTCTCTCAGTACTAATGTCTTAATTGTAATTGGTGCTATGGCAGTTACTGTTAAAGTAAAAAACCTAACAAAACAAGGCAGGTAACTGTGCATGCTCCGCTTCTTATGGGGGATAATGGCAGCAAGGCTGTGCACTGCCAATGGTGATGTCAGCCTCATCAGCAATTTCAAAACCTGTAAAAGTCCAGAGCCAGTTTACAGTAAAGAGTTAAGAGATCCCAGGTGAACCCCTTCCTTATTTTCTGTTAAGTTTTTCATTAGACATTTTCACACTCATGCAATGTTGTGCAAAAAGTATTCACACCTTGTTTTTCACACCCTCCATTTAAAAAAAATTAACTTTAATGGGGTGAATATAAAGGAGGCATTAAAAAGTATGTTTTAAACCCCCAACGTTTTCACCACAAAGGAGCTGAACAGTCATTAAATCAACACATTTTTTTTTTTGCTTTATGTTTGTAAACATTACCTAACATTTTAGCATTACGGATTATTGTGTGCAGTTCATTAATAAAATTATATAGCAAAATCACATTTATCACAAAATGCAAAGGAAAGTAGATACATAGCAAAACACTGTATGCTTGTACACACAATGGAAAGTAAGAGATCCATTAAGAGAAATAAAATCCTGTTATTTTGGGGCCAGAATTGTAACAATTTGTAAGTTCGTGTCAACAGCAGACACTGCTGTTGACCCTGTAGTTTGTAGCTACTTCTCCCTTGTAGAGAGCTACATACGATATTTTCTAAAAGGGCAACATGTTTATCAAGTCTTATTATTAATTACCAGGTATGCCCAATGAGTATGTCTCCATTTATGGACCCAAATAAATCAGGTCCTCAAATCTGGGAGGAGTTTTCCATGAGTTTTACTCCTGCAGTAAAAGAAGTAGTTGAATTTGCAAAGGGCATTCCAGGATTTAAAGACCTTTCGCAGCATGACCAGGTCAACTTGCTGAAGGCTGGAACATTTGAGGTGAGCAGCACATGTCATGTTAGACTATGGTATGATTGCTTATAAAAAATGTAAAGGGGGTGAAAGCCAAAATAGACACACACACCCCTCCCATTAGCTGTACCCAGGTAGAGGACCTTCTCCTCACCCCGGATACTGCTAGTTCTGCTCTAAGAGGTGTATTTTTCTTTTAAATGTATGCAGATAATAACACCCAAAACCTTATCAAGGAAACAATCTCACAGTTTTTATATAAAAGGTTATTATTGGTAATTCAGGATCATTCAACCACCCAGACTGATATTTTGGTTAAATATTGTCTTCAGTAGGTCTGGCATCAGGAATGTGGGCCCATGTGTGCCTACCCTTTCTGTGTAATATAAGGAACTAAAAAATCACTAGACTTTCATATAGTCGTGGAACTCCATTTCTTTATCCTTATTTTGCACATTAAATGAGTTTGTTGCCTCATGTAGTATATACAAGGTGTAGTTTGTACTTTTTACATTTTGTAGCATGCTTGCATTCTGGAGCAAAGGAAATTTTGCAGTGATCCTGCCCTATTTTAACATATAAGGATATTAGAAGACACCATGGAGTTTCATGACCATATAAAAGTGAAACAGGTCTGTGGCTAAAAGCCTATGAGTCCACCCCAAATAAAAATTAATGTAGGAAATGCCTGAAAACCTTACAAGGTTTAAATCACTGAAAGCTGTCCCCAAATGTACTTACCAGCCTTTGTTTCCTCGCTGCCTTCTTCCTGTCTTCCGTGACAGGAAGAAGGGGCTGGACCGTCATCCAGTCCTGTGATTGGCTAAAGCACAATGTCTTAGCAAATCAGAGGATTGTGCCAGATGTAATTTTTTTGCCTGCAGATCGTACAATCAGATTGTATCATCTATGGCCTCCATAAGCCTAGGCGTATACTGGTCAAATAAAGCAAAGTATTCTATATTTTGGTTGTGTGTCAGTCGGAAAACTGACCATTATAGGCTGCACCATCTGTTATTATACGATATGTCAGATCACTTAGGCCAACCAAATTTGCCTTATCAACTAAAATATTGGTTATGGTGGTTGATTGAACAAATTATCAACCCATGTATGCTTAACCAAAAGAATATTATATCAAGTATCTAAGAGCTTATAAGACTTGAAAGCTTTCACTTGTTTATGATAAAAATGAAGTGACATTATACAAACTGATTTGATTTATCTATTCATGTGTATAGTATTATTGAACCATTTATTTAAGGTAGAACAGACTTGCATCTCAACTTTCTGACAACCACCTGGCCCAATCATTTTGTGATCGACATTACACCTGCAATGTTATTTACAAACCATGATCCTCCCAAAAAACTTAGCAGGAATATCCGAAGGTAAAATTGCTGATCGACTCTGTATTATGACTGGTTTAACGTTCATGCAGAAACATTGATTGTCTGGTACTCTGATTGATTTAAAGGGCATGACTGCCCCTAGAACACAAATCTATACCTACCTTTTCTACCAAACCCAGAGATTGTTACAGTTACTTACCACCCCATGGTCACAGAAGCCTCATTTTAACCTTTCTCTGCTGTGCAAGCTCAGAGAGCTTTTACAGAGGAGGCAAGCAGGTATGTTAGTCAATGCTGCAACCCAAAAGAAAGCCACCATCTGTGTTAGATGGCAGCTTTCTTGCGGTGGAGAAAGGTAAGAAATATGAGCCTCGGGGAAAGTGGAGAGGTTAGTAACTATACTAATCTTGGGGATTGGGGGGGTGGAGAGGGTTCTGGGGGTGGATATGCTATTTATGGTATGTTAACTTTTGCTTCTCATATAATATGTTTTATTTAAACTTATAACATCTTTTTCCCCAGGTACTGATGGTTCGGTTTGCTTCACTATTTAATGCAAAGGAGCGTACTGTCACTTTTCTTAGTGGGAATAAGTATGGCATTGATGAGTTACGATCAATGGGAGCTGGGGATCTGCTGAATTCTATATTTGATTTCAGTGAAAAACTCAGTGCTCTACAGCTTAGTGAGGAAGAGATGAGTTTGTTTACAGCAGTTGTTCTCGTGTCAGCTGGTAAGCAATAGCATTTCATTTTTCTGTTAAATCCACAATATAATATTTTTTCTATTCTATTGTTCCTTTCAAAATATGTGGAGCTATAGGGGTCTTTGTATAAAAGTATTATACACAATTAATAAAGTGGTTAATTATGTTGATATCTGTTTAAAAGATTTCATTTAAACTATGTGTTGCAAAAGTAAAAATCATTAAAGGACAATTATAGTCCTAAAAAGAACACCTCTCCTTAAAGGAGAATAAAAGTTCAGGTCACTCTTCATGTAATGAGGGTGTGTTATTGTTGGTGCTTCTCCTCCTCTTGTTTCCAAGCTTCTCTGCTGCTGGGAACACTTCCATGTGAGCTAAATCATTCTTTGGAACACTCCCTATAGACTTAAATAGGACTTCTCTCACCACCAGCAAAGGGCCATGGGAAGCATCAATTATTAGAATGGTTTTAAAGTATTTGTTAGCTTTCAAAAATAAAAATATATAGCAAATAAGATCATGATTACATGGGAGATTACCTGAACTTAAAGGGTATGTACACTGTAAAACCAAATTTGGCTTACTAATTAGCCATGGCTTTAAATATAAAGGTGTATAATTTTATTTGTTATATGCCCCTCCCATATCCTTAACTCCTTTAATGTTGCTTGCTTCCTCCTCTGAAATGCCGTTTTTAGCTCCACCCCACAAGATTGTGCGAATCTCCAACATCTTCCTGTGTCTGGAAAGTTTGCAGCTATTTGTAATGCACACATGCGTCATGACGTTAATGCACAGGCGTCACAGTGGCGTGATGATGTCATATGCGCACATGCTCTTTGCAACATCACCGCGACACGCACGCACACTACAAAAAACTGCAAACTTTCCAGACAAAGGAAAATGTTGAAGATTTGCAATCTCGTGAGTGTGGAGCTAAAACAGCATTTCTGAGGAAGCCAGCAACATTCAAGGAGTAAAGGTAGGCTATGGGAGGGGAATAGCCACAGCTATCCAGTAAGCTAACTTGTTTTTACATTGTACATATCCTTTAATTTATTATTAGACTTTCATTCTCCTTTAAAAGTACCCATGGTGAGGACCTAAAGTCCTTACCCCTGAGTACAGTCTTTAGGTCCTGATATACATACTGAACTATAATTTCTCTTACTGGTCCAGTCTAACTCCACCTCACAGACTGTCAGTGGCAATCTAGAGGGTTTTACCCACAGCTCTAAACTGAGCTCAACTCCATGCAGAGTGCATCTGTGTAAAAAAGTGCATATATGTAAAGCTTATTAAGACAACACAGTGCCCTGTAGCTTCATTGTTTCTTGTTAAAGTCTCATTAGAGGAACGCAAAACTGTATCTTTAAGTACAGTAGATCTGTATCTATTATTTATAGGGAGGTGAGACCGCTTATTCACACCTCCCTGTGAATAATAGAACGCCCAGGGAGCACTGCAACACTTACATTACCGGCGCTTCACTCGCGGCTCCTACTCAGCTGACAGGCGTGCTGTCCCCATCGTGCACCTATCTTTTGTATTGGCGCACATGCTCCCTGCAGCTAGTTATTGAACTTATTTACGTATGGGCAGACATTTGGACTTGTGTAAAGGGACAGTCTATTAAAATTATTGTGTTTGTGTTATTTTGGATAAATTTGTTATAGAAGCACTTAGGGGGTTATTCAATAAAAGGTCTTATCGTTTAAAATGGTGGTAATTTTGCCCCAACCAATCAGATGTTAGCTATCAAATGTTACATAAGTTCTGATTGGTTGGGGCAAAATTAGCACCATTTTAAACGATAAGAACTTTTATTGAATCTCCCTGTAAGTTGCCTGTACTGCTGGTTGGAACCATAAAAAACAGTTATTTAAACTTCACTGCCCCAAGCATCAAAAGCCAGACTGACCGGCAGAAAACCCACAGGTGCTTTATAGAAGAATTAAACTAGAAGTCATTTCACAGTCAATTCCTTTATAATTCAAGGAAAGGAATTATTTTCCCAAATACTGTTTCCAGCTAATGCTGGAACCAAGACGCATCTGCACATATATGTTATAGGCTGGTATCACAAGGGGAACTTACGGTAAGATATTTTACTTCTTGATCATACAAACTCATATTTACATCATGTTTGATATCTTTGGATTGTATAAAACTAGTGGATCACAAAATCATTAATATTTTGTATGTGGCATGTATGGTACTCAATGTATGGGCTAGAGGGAAAATAGAGCTCAAAAGTTTCCCTGCAAAAAGCAGGCTACACCTCTCAGGGAGGGAACAAACCCACCCTCTAGGGACAAAATCCTTCCCTAATCCAGGAGAGGGCATAAAATAGGGTTCCAGGCAGAAAGCAGGAGTTTGCCATTTTACCCTCTGCATGGATATGCCAGAGCCAATTGGGCGGACTGTATATTGGCTACAGTTCTGGAGTATCATATTGGACTTTGTCATTTTTCCCCCATATTGGAGAACTTTTTATGCACTCTTTTGTACTTTAATTAAATGATTTCAAATCATTTAAAAGGCTAATTGTCCTATTCTGAGTATATCTCAAAATGAACCTTACTTGTTTTAGAAAATAACGCTACCTTGTAGTAATTATTATTTAGATATATAGATCTGTGTATAGTGATAGAGTTGAATAATCCTTTCCTTACAGGATCTTTAGAATTTAGGGGTGTGTATAACCTCTTAGATATTTTGACCTGGTCATTTCGGTGTCTCGGAAAGTGGTGGCAGTTTACTGTATAAAGATTAAGAAATGTTTTAGTGTGTGCTGTCTAATTATGTTCACTACCCCTCCTTCTCCGTTCTGTTTTATTTGACTTTTCAGTTAGTTGGAGTACATTTTCCGATAACTGACCGGAACGGAGTGGGGGGTGACATTACTGAATTGGTATCCTGTTATAGTTGCAAAACATTTTTGTTGTACTTGGGCACCCCCTTTAATGTATGGAATATTATAAGACACCATTATGAAAAATATTTCAGTATGGGCAAAGACATATGTGTGGGGGTTATGAGGGTTATTTATGTGGGTATGTGTACATTCTTTATAAATATTATTACTGGAGATTATTTATCACCAGCCACTGTTAGGTCATCCCTCCAGTTCACCAGCCATTGTTAGGTCAGCCCTCCATTTCACCAGCCACTGTTGACTTTACAGTGGCTGGCGAACTGTAGGGCAGACTTAACCATGGCTTTTATGACAGCTGTTTTTTAACACACGAGTAGAAAACTGCGGTCAGTTATAACATATACTGATATGCATTAATATGATTTAATTTAGGCTAAATTTCCATGAAGTTAATTGTGAATATGCTTGTGTTATTTGTGTCTTTAATCCTTTAATATTTTATTTACTGTCTGACTGAAATATCTTAAAATCTCGGCAGAATGCACTGCTGCCTTTTTATTGTACCTTTGCATGCAAAATTTTGGGCATCGTTGCTAAAAATTTCTTACATTGAGCATATTTGAACTGATCACCAAAAGGCATTAAGTTAAAGATGGAACACTTCTTAAATATTTTAGCAAAATTACATTTTTTTTTTATTGTTTAAAAGTAAAGAATGGCCTGAAGCAAATTTTTGGGCACCTGAAATGGTCAGTACATAGTAAAACTTTATTTGACATAGCTCGTAAACATTTTTTTGTAGACAGTTCAGTTCTTACTTGGAGGATTTTTGGTTCTAATCCGGCAAGATTCTTGGGTTGTTTAGCTTGCACTGCTCCTTTGAGATCTATACACATACCAGTATTTTCAATTATGTATAAACCTGGAGAGGCTTACGGTATTGATATAGTAAAACCCATCAGATTGCAGCTCTTGACTTCCTCTTGGACTTCCTCCAAAATGCATCAGGTGCATTTGAATGTTCATTTGCTTTTCTAGCAATATTTTTGAATGTTGTCTTGGTCATCTAGACTCTCCATCATTACTTTTTACTGCCTTCTCTTTTAAAAAAAAAAAATTATTGCAATTTTAAAATAAACAGAAATATAAACACAGTGTAATGTGGAACTAAACTGTAAATAATAGCTTGCGACCCGGCATTTAAATGGTTACTGTGGCCCAAAAATGACTTTAGGTAAAGTGATATTAATTGCAATTTACTGTACTTTTTACCGTTTTTTTACATAGTTTTGAAGATATTTAGATTTTTATATGTGACATGAGAGCTGCATCACTAGATATTCTGCACTTGAAACCATGCGACTATCCCTCTTACCTGTGTTTCTTCTTCTTCCATTAAAAAAAACCAACATTTGCATGTAGACTGTGCTGTTATTCCCCCTCATTCTTCCATTCAGTCAGTGTAACTCAACCTCTTCCTAGTTTCTTATATTTTCTCCTGCACTTAGCATGTGCCAACCACAGATTAGGATGAACTAGTTTTTGTGACCCTAGATTCAGAACCTCCCAACCCCTAACTTTCTGTTCTGTAGGAACCTGGCCTTGCATTTAAAATCAAATTGTTTTTAGACCACAGTTCCCCTTTAAGAATTTAAATTCAAGGACTATACATATGCACATTTTGTCATCTGCATCTCCTGGACTTTCTTAATGATGATTGGGATCAATCCATAGTTCAATAAGCTAATTAGGGCCTGAAAACTTTGTTAAAGGATTAGTACACTCTAAAATCAAATTAAGTGTACTTGGAAGCTGTAGCTTTAACTAACCATCTCCTTTTTTTTCTTCTAGGTCCCTTCTGAGCCTACCTGTGCTCATGTAAACTTCCTGACATCTTGGATATTGTTTGCAGTCATCTAAGCTCCACCCCCTGAGACTTGTAGGATCTCCTTCCACAGTGTGTCAGAAAATGCAGGGTCAGCTTGTGTGACATCTTCGTGTTGTGCCGTGCTGTCACAAGCACGGTGCAGCGTGATGATGTTACACGTGCACGGAGCAAGCTGACTGCATTTTCTGACACACACTGTGGAAGGAGATCCTTCAAGTCTTGCAAACAATATCCAAGATGTCGGGAACTTTATATGAGCACAGGTAGGCTCAGAAGGGAGATGGAAAAAAAAGGGAGATGCTTAGTTAAAGCTAGAGCTTCCAATTACACTTAATTTGTTTTTAGAGTACTTATCCTTTAAAGGGCATGTCCACCCCCAAAACTATAATCCCCCCAACTACTGGCCCCATCATGTAGTGTAGTTTAATCCATACCTCACATCCCAGCTCCATATGGTTCTCCTGTAGTCCCCCCCCCAAAGTCCCAAAAACTGCCCACCAGGAGGATAGCAGGACTCTGCCTCCTACCTGGCCTCCGGGAGAAGTTTTGGCATGCGTACTGCAGCCCTTCTCCCCTCCCTCTCCCTACCTCTAAGGATTCCCTCCCCGTAGCGTAAATCCCTTTAGCTATAATTCCCCCTGTCCCCCCCAGCCCCAACCCCTATATTTATATCCTTAGAAAGCTCCCCAAACTTTACTTACCTTCCCTCTTTCCCCTGCCGAAATGAACACCCGGCAGCCGCATCCGTGATTGGCTGCCGCTCAGCCCACAGACGCGACTGCCGGTCCCGCCTCTCTGCTTGCATTTTCTCACATGCAGAGGGCCAGCAGTGCGGCGGAGGAAAGAGGGGAGGTAAGTAAAGTTTGGGGAGCTTTCTAAAATATAAATATAGCGTTGGGGCTGGGGGGACAGGGGCAATCATATAGCAAAATTTGTTTTTTAGGGTGGACATACCCTTTAAAGGGTATCTCCACTGATGTAAAAACATTTTTTTTTCTTTTTTCTATCTGATAGTACACCTTCCCCCAACCCTCCCCCTACCTTTATTATCTCCAAAAAATGTTCGTTTCTTTGCAGCAGCCAGGGGAAGTTCTGCTCGTTTCTGCTACTGTGCTGGGCAGGCTGTCGTCAATGTGCATCATCACATGATATTCATGATTTCTCCACACCCACTTAACCCCAGTGATGCCTGATGTATGGTTATTTTACAGACACCTGTTCCCTTTCATCCAGTGAGTTTTAAGGTTTATAAAGCAGACAGAAGTTTTTATGAATCATTTAAGTAGAATTGTGCACTGAAGTTTGTGTTATGGTTGTTACACTGTGACAGTTCACATAATCTGACCTTTCATACATGGAACTCTCCAGGATGTTAGTTACGTAGGGTGATTATCCAGATTAGCTTCTCTAGGATGAACTAGCAACTGGTATCCTGCCCCATTCCTCCCTGCCCTGTTCAGTGTTTGGTCTATAAAGCAATGACCAGGAAACAAGAGGGGACGTGTCTTTAGCCTAAATTGGCAGCCAGTGTCCTGTGACATTTCCAGGATCTCCATGCCCAGTAAGTTTCATTTGCACTCGAGGCAGTTAATGCTCCAGGGCCCCCCGACCCCTAGGTGCTGGATATTGGCTGAGAAACAATGTAAGTTACCTCACAGGTGGCTGGTCTCTTCCTGGGAGCGCTCACACAGGAGGAGAGGGATCTGCACACAGCTCTTTTCCTGTTTCACAAGGCACAGCTTCCCCGGCAGCCTGACCACCCCCCCCCATACTTCTTACAATAGCAGTTCCAGGATCCCGAGGATGCACTGACTGACCATTCCTCAGCTGTGTAACAGGAGAAAAGCGTTGCCTTTATTGACTTGCCTTCTCATCCCGATCTCTCTGTAACGCTGGCCCTGGTGAACAGCGGCAGCACTGGTAGCCATGGGAACAAGACGCTACTGTTCCCATTGGCTGACAGACAATAAGTTGAGGTTACTTTCATCCCACCGACTACGGAAGTCCGTTCTGCGCATGCGCGAAATTGTGAACGCGCGTCGGGAGGTTCTCTGGCTGGCGTGAACAAAAATGACGCGGATCTGATGCCTGTATGCATACAGGCATCTGAAGCTAAATATCGTTGGCTGTATTGCTCTGAGGAGGCTATAATTCAGGGTAGGTGGCTAACTTTAATAACTGTACTATTGAAGGCTAAATTGATTTTTGCAGTGGAGATACCCTTTAAAGTTACAGTATTTGAGAACTGAAATGTATTTGGGTGTCCAAACTTTTGCTTGGTGATCCCTTCCTATTTTTACTCTGCAGTAATGCAAAACAAAAACAATAAATAATTCTTAAATTAAATGCTGAAAAGAATTGAGTAATCTTAGACTTTAAGCCTTTTAGTTTTTTGTTCATCTTCTCATTTTCAGCAAGGGTGTACATATGTCTGTGCAATTAACAATAATATTATTTGAAGGATATGGACAGACAGCAGCTTCTGTACCCTGAGTTAGCTGTAACCAGCCTTAGTGTCTACATATGGTTAATCCTATATAAGAACATGCAGTTCGACGGACGCAACACACTACCCGGATGGGGGGAGATGGGGGAGAGTTGCGTTGCAGGAGGGACAGGATTTTTGAAAGAATCGGGGATACTGGTATTAAATAAGGCATAGAAAGATCCATGTTTTCTTCCTAAACAAGAACAATATAAACTATGTCTAAGAAACACTGAGGAACGCTTGGTCTCTGTCACATGTAACATTTTCAAGATGAACTTTGCTCCAGTGAATGTATATGCTAGCATAAAAAAATGAACCACATTTTTACATTACCCTACACCCTATTACATTGCCCCAGGGATGAAAGGTACACCTTTTGTCCCACACGAAAGTAATCAATTTAAAGGGCATGTCCACCCCCAAAACTAAAATTGAACCCACTACTGGACCCACTGTGTAGTTTAAAAAAATCCTTACCTTTCATCCCTGTATGAAAGGTTTCTGCCTCCTCCTTGTCCAGTGGCAAGCGCAGGGGAGCCCTTTCCCTACCCCCCTCCCTCCCTCCTGATCCCTCCCTGGCTGCCCTTTACCTAGTCTAAAATGTTTTATATAAAATGAAGGGCATCCCTGCCCACACCCAAAATCTATATTAGTAAAAAATAATCCAAACTCTACTTACAGCCCTTCACTCCCACGGCATTCTCTAATGCCAGCAGACACGGCTGTGCTTAGCTGCCTCTCAACCAATCACAGCCACTGGTGCCAGTCCGGGCCCTGTTTGCTAGTTCTGACAAGCAGGCAGCCAGATCAGAGCACCACTGTAGCGAGGGGCTGTAAGTACTCTTCGGATTCTTTTTTTAGATGCCCTACATTTTATGAAAAATTAAATAGCGGGTGGAGATACCCTTTAAACACCCTCTTAGTTTTATTAAAAATGGTTGAGTTTTAGTCTGGGCTAGGGTTCAGGTTTCATGTGTAATGATACACCTGCTACAACCTCTGGTTTAATATTTGTTGAATTTTGAATGTTGGTGTGGTCAGGATTCCATCACTTCCTGACCTGTATCCCCATCCCACCACTAAGTAAATTATAACTTGTTTATTAGGTTTAAAAGATACATTACTGAGAAATAAATTTATCTGTAAAACCTAAGACATTTGTTATTAACCCCATTTTTAAAATCTCCAATTTCTTTTTTTTTGCTTTAGACCGATCTGGTTTGAAAATGTAATTCAGTTGAAGCACTACAAGAGACATTGATTCGTGCTCTAAGGACTCTTATCATGAAGAACCACCACAATGAAGCATCTTACTTTAACAAACTTCTACTTAAGTTACCTTATCTGCGCTCTCTTAATAACATGCACTCTGAAGAGCTTCTGGCCTTCAAAATTCACCCATAGGCCTGCTATTGATTTGTTTTGTTGATATTTTTTGCGTTTTTTATGACAAATATAATATTCATAGATTAAGGCCAAATTTGGTGGTGTAGCCACGAGCATAGCACCTAAATAAGTCATCACAAAGTTCTGACGCCTTATAATTTAAAGCAGGCAAACAAAGCTTATATATATAATATTATCAGGTGTCACATGCTCATGTGGAATAGTAGTGATAGCAGTGTTTACCTTCAGAAATTTACATTAATGTCATGTATGTCAAAATGCGGTTTGTTACTAAAGAAAATAAGTATTTAATACCAACCACCGAGGAGTGTAGGTGAAACAGTGGGTATAGTAGCCCATTTATTATTATTATTATTATTGATTTGTATAGCGCCAACATCTTTATCAGAGACAAGGAAGAGCCAAATGTTTCTGGGGGGCATAGACTTTATTTTACAGGAAGAAGGGTGCCTATGTCTCCCAATAAATGCTGGGTCTGCCTTGTCTCTATCGAATTCGATTTTAGTTCCCTCTGCTTCACCTACACTGCTGTGACTTTTTGGGTAAAATGGGACCTTACTGCGTTTGTTTGTCCCAGGAACTTAACACATACTTTGTATTTGTCACCAGTAAGTCATTAAATAATACCGGATCAAATTGCAGGTCCCAAACACAACTAAAATGTTAAGTAGTGTTTGCATTAAGAACATCTCAATGTATTGTTTTAAGCACTTAAACGAGTAACATAATAGTAGGAATCTGTTACTTCACCAAAATTGCTTGAAGGAGTACTGTTGTTATAGCAGTAAAATTAATAAGATGAATTGTATTACAAGGTTTTTTTAAGTAGAATTACTATTTCTTTATCTTATATTTGACCTCTTAAAGTAATATATACATTTCATGTTAAAATATTATATTGTATTTCTTAATGCTTTACTAGTTATTATGATATGTGCCTCTACTGAATTAATCTGTATATTTTACTGTCATACAGATACCTGGCCCTTGTGTATTTGAAATATCCTGTAAACTTCCTCACAATATTTTAAACCGTAAAGGAAGTTGCCACACATAGACTACAAAATGTACAAATGTCTGGATCTATCATTACACTTCATAATTTTATTATTATTTTATAAAGAAAATAGGAAATTCTTTGTGCTGCATAATATTATTACCCAGAAACCTCCAGACTCAACTTGCAATTAAGTTGCAAACTCAATGGCAAAATAAGGACTATTGAAATGACAGCAATAATTAATCCAGGCAGAAATCCAATAACCAATTTATACCTTAAAACCACTATTGGTGGCTTTTTGGTGAGGAAGACTACTGTCAATTTTTTTTTTTTTTTTTTTTTTTTTTTTTATCTGTTCTATGGCAGGGCATTGAAAAAAAAATAACGATTGAGGTCTTTGTAACACATTATATAGTGTTTTTACATGTTCTGTAGTTACAGGGGTTATTTCTGATTTTAAACGCACAAATGTGGTCTACGAATATTTGTTTTGTTTTTGTTGTAACTGTTAGCTTATTTGAATATGCTGCCCATCCACCTAAGACAGAAAATTAGTTGTTATTTTAAGGGCTTTGCTGATGAAGCCTGCTAGTTCACTAAGAAAACACTTTTTCAGCATCTTACTTTAAAATAAATGACTATGATTTTTTATGGTATACATTACAATAGAGTCAAGTAAAAGAACCTTCTCAGACTGTTAAGATAAAGTTAAAAGAGAACTTAACCACAAAACCTAGTGGGAAGATCAGGTAGCACCTGGGTCACTACCTTAAACTTTCCAAAAGAAAAGTTTTATAAACTGGACTGATGAGTACTTCAAAAAGTCTGAAAAGCTTTAATCAACACAACATGTTTGCACACTTGATAAATTAAAATCCAAATTCTTTTTATTGAGAAAAAAAAAAAAAGGAAAAAAAAAAAAAAAAAAAAAAAAAAAAAAAAAAAAAAAAAAAAAAAAAAAAAAAAAATTTATAAAGCAATGTTTGCAGACATTTTGGAGTCCCCCGTCAGTCCTTAGTAACCTCTTTCTCCATGCTTATTGTACTTTTTAAAATTTGGGGGGCAAAAAACTGGGTACTACTGAGAAAGCTAATTTAGAGATTACAGGACTTATGTTGATGCATATCGTCACATTTTTAGCGAGCAAGCACAGGCGGACACAAAGATGAGCTCTCAAAATAGAACTTTTAAAAAGGGCCAGTACTTCCTATATAAATCTACACTTACCTTCCTTAAGCCAATAAAAGAAGACCGAAAAAGTTACTTACTGGCACAATGTTGCTGAAGAAATATCTGTGCATTCAATTAGATCAACTGGACTTGAAATGTAGTTCTTGAAGACGTTTCGCAGTCATCCAACTGCTTCTCAATTCAAAATGACTTGTACAAAATCTGTGGCAATTATGTACCCTGGAAAATCCCAATTAGCATATACACCGCCAGGTGTTAAGGGTGTGATTGGATAGTGGCTAAGAGGTGTTATAGGAATGCCCAGAGTAAGGTGTTAAAACAGCATTGTACATGGCAGACAGTTGGTGTCGAACCCCCCCACTTCTATTTAGGCTTGGTTTCTTTATTTTCACATTAATGGCCTCCTTAACACCTCTCTTGAACCAGTCACGTTCCTTCGCCAGTATATTAACATTACAATCTTCAAAGGTATGTCCTTTATCCTTAAGATGCAGATACATGGCTGAGTCCTGACCAACTGTCTGCCATGTACAAAGCTGTTTTAACACCTTACTCTGGGCGTTCCTATAACACCTCTTAGCCACTATCCAATCACACCCTTAACACCTGGCTGTGATATGCTAATTGGGATTTTCCAGGGTACATAATTGCCACAGATTCTTGTACAAGTCATTCTGTCATCAAGTCCAGTTGATCTAATTGAATACAACAGATATACCATGACCTGCACCCCACACACTTTTTATATATATATACATTATATTACACCAAACCTATTAAATATATATATATATATATATATATATATATATAGATATATATATATACACACACACACACACACTTATATATAAATAAATATATATATACACACACTTATATATATAAATAAAAACACACACACACACACACACACTTATTATAAGACCCTTCACCAGGGTCTTCCCTTGAAACTGTACTTCTAGTTGAGGTACTGCAGCCTGATCTCAATTTAGATCATGCTGCAGTACCTGTATAGCACAAGCTGTCAAGCTGACAGCTTTACGATACATTTTGTGAATGGAACTCAAAGTTCCATTCACAAATAGGATTTTGGATTTTTTCTAAGTCTTTGCTACTTAGCGAAGACTTAGAAAAAAAATGGGGACAGAGATCAAAATTTGGTGATCACTTCTGATCACCAAATTATTGATCTTTGCCAATGAATGAAAAATCACTTCCTGGAAAATGATTTCCGGGAAGTGATTTTTCCGATCGGATTTCGAATTGGAAAACGGGCATTTATGCCGTATTCCAAGTTCGGTATCATTCCCTAAGATGATTTGATGACATCTTTGGGAATGATCCCCCAAAAAAAGGGAAATGCACACAAATAAAATCTTAAAGTGATACACACACCTTTTTTTTTTTTAACCTAAAACTATAAATTATCAAAAAAAATGTCTTCTCCAAGCTTCCCCATGTCCCCGGTGATATCGCTAAAGTAAAGCGGATCATTATTTGTTCGATTTCAAGGAAACTAAGCCTATTTTAGTAGGGAATTTTGCAGAGTACCAAAAAAGACCGTTTAACTTTTAGGATCAGTAAAAGTGTGCAAGAACTTGTGGGACTCTCCGTACTAACTCGATTTTCACTAAAATAACCACTAATAGGTGTGGGGGGGTGGTTTGTGGCGTTTTTTTTATATTTTTTCTTGTAATTGCAATTGCACATGGATCCCCTTGAGCTAGTTCGTGGCCCCGTCTCTGTTTGCACACCACCCATAATGGCATACCGTTTGATTCAGGACATGTGGGAGATTGCCGTTTAGTGGGTTTTTTACTTGCCAAGTGGGTTTAGGTAGGATTTCAACCATTGGTCCACTTATTTTATTTTTTTTCACAAAATCTCCTAAAAGCAACGGACTTCTTTGGATCAGGGGTCTGGAATTCTTCATGTAGTATGAAGCATGGCATGGTAACGTAGCTGAAAGGTGTGTAGATTCCAAAAATATATAGTTTGGGGGGGAATTTCCATGTTTTGGGACTGTTTCCTTAGAAAGTGTAGGCTGTTCAAATTACAGAGCACTTTGATTCTTTCTTGTATTGCATTTGTGCATGCGTCCCACTTGAGCTAGTTGGTGGCCACGTCTCTGTGTGGCATCCACGCATATGGCATAACGTTTGATTCAGAACATGTGGGAGATTGATATTTAGGGGGGGTTTTTTGTGGGGGGGGGGGCATTTCCAAGTTTGGGGCTGTTTGAAATTACAGAGCACTTTGATTTTTTTTCTTGTTATTACACTTGTGCATGCGTCCGATTTGAGCTAGTTGGTGGCCACGTCTCTGTGTACATCCACGCATATGGCATACTGTTTGATTCAGAACATGTGGAGAGTGATATTTAGTGGGGGGTTATTTGTGGGGGCATTTTCCAAGTTTGGGGCTGTTTGAAATTACAGAGCACTTTGATTTTTTCTTGTAATTACACTTGTGCGTGCGTCCGATTTGAGCTAGTTGGTGGCCACGTCTCTGTGTAGCATCCACGCATATGGCATACTTTTGATTTAGAACATGTGGGAGAGTGATATTTAGTGGGGGGGGTTATTTGGGGGGCATTTCCAAGTTTTGGGGCTGTTTGAAATTACAGAGAACTTTGATTTTTTCTTGTAATTACACTTGTGCATGTGTCCCATTTGAGCTACTTGGTGGCCACGTCTCTGTGTGCACGCACACATATGGCATACCGTTTGATGCAGGACATGTGGGAGATTGACATTTAGTGGGTTTTTTTTGCTTGTCAAAGGGTTTAGGTAGGATTTCAACCTTGAATCACTTATTTTATTTTTCACAAAACCTGCTAAAAAAACGGATTTCTTTGGATCATGGGTCTGGAATTCTTCATGTAGTGCATGAAGATGCATCGTAACGTAGCTGAAGGTGTGTAGATTCCAAAATATATAGTTTGTGGGGGGAATTTACCTGTTTGGAGACTGTTTCCTTAGAAAAAAGTGTAGCTGTTCAAATTCCAGAGCACTTTGATTCTTTTCTTGTAATTGCATTTGTGCATGCCTCCCATTTGAGCTAGTTGGTGGCCACGTCTCGTGTTGCATCCACGCATATTGCATACGTTTGATTCAGAACATGTGGGGATTGATATTTAGTGGGTGGGTTTATTTTGGGGGGCATTTCCAAGTTTTGGGGCTGTTTGAAATTACAGACAACTTTGACTTTTTTCTTGTAATTACACTGTGCATGTGTCCCATTTGCTAGTTGGTGGGGCCACTTCCTGTGTGCCCCACACATATGGCATACCGTTTGATGCGGATATGTGGGAGATTGACATTTAGTGGGTTTTTTTGCTTGTCAAAAGGGTTTAGGTAGGATTTCAACCCTTGAATCATCTTATTTTATTTTTCCACAAAACCTCCTAAAAACACGGATTTCTTTGGATCAGTGGGTCTGGAATTCTTCATGTATGCATGAAGCAGGCATCGTAACGTAGCTAAAGGTGTGTAGATTCCAAAATATATATGTTTGTGGGGGGAATTTACCTGTTTGGAGACTGTTTCTTAGAAAAATGTAGGGCTTTTCAAATTACAGAGCACTTTGATTCTTTCTTGTAATTGCATTTGTGCATGCGTCCCATTTGAGCTAGTTGTTGGGCCACCTCTCTGTGTGCATCCACACATAGGGCATACCGTTTGATTCAGAACATGTGGGAGATTGATATTTATTTGGGGTTTTATTGTGGGGGGGCATTTCCAAGTTTTGGGGCTGTTTGAAATTACAGAGCACTTTGATTTTTTTCTTGTAATTACACTTGTGCATGGTCCCATTTGAGCTAGTTTGGTGTGCCATGTCCCTGTGTAATCCCCGCATATGGCAATACCGTTTTGATCAGGGCTTTGGAGTTGATAATTTGACAAGTTTTTTTAATGACATGGAAATTTGCCATGATTTTTAAACTTTTGAATTGTATTTTTATACATTTTTCCTGAAAATCTGGTAAAAGAATTACATAAACTGCGCCCACACCATTGGTGGTATGCATAAAGGAATCACACCATTGTGTAGCTGAAGGTTGTGTAGATTCCAGAATATATGTTTGGGGGGTGTATTTCTAATATAGGGGTGTTTAGTCTGACAAATCTAAAAGTTGCTGTAATTGGCCATTGTTCATTGCTCACTTTGTGGCTAGTTGATTCCACGTTTGCGTGTGTAACCATACTAGGGCATCCGTTTGATTTCGGACATTTGGGAGATTGATTTTGGTAACTTTTTTTTACATTACTTGGGATTTTGGCATGATTTCTACCTTTGAGATTGTTTTTTTCAATTGTTTAGAAATCTGCTAAAACTGTGAACTTCTACGAAGAACTGCGCCCACACCATTGAGGTACGAATGAACAACTACAAATTTTCGTAGATAAGGTGTGAGATTCGAGAAATATATGGTTTTGTGGGGGTTGTTTTTGTGGGGAAAAATTGCAGACTGTTCAAATTCAGATTTGACTGAATATTTTTCCGTTTCTGATGCCGTGTGGCATTGTTGTCACTTTGGTCTTTTGCTTCCACGTCCACGTGTGAACCACACATAGGCATACCGTTTGATCAGGACATTTGGGAGATTGATATTTAGTAGCTTTTTTTTTACATTCCATGGGTTTTGGCATGATTTCTACCTTTTGAAGTTGTTTTTGTTCATTTTTTTCAGACAAATGCGAATTTCTACGAAGAACTGCGCCCACACCATTGATGGTATGAATGAAACAACTACAGCGTTACGTAGCTGAAGGTATGTATTCTGAGAATATATAGTTTTGTGGGGGTATTTCCAAGTTAAGAGGGGTGTTCATTTGGAAAAATCTGGGAAAATGCTGTTATTGGCTCCTGCACATTGTTTTACATTTTGACTATTCGCTTCCACGTCCGTGTGTGTAAACCCACACATATGGCATACCGTTGATTCAGGACATTTAGGAGATTGATATTTGGTAAGTTTTTTTTTTACATTACATGGGGTCTTGGTGTGATTTTGTAACTTGAAATGTATTTTTCTCTATTTTTCCAGAAAAAAAAATTCTTCTAACGAGAACTGCGCGCCCACCCCATGATGTGTATGAATGAACGACTACAGTGCTCATAGCTGAAGGTGTGTAGATTTGAGATATCTAGTTTGTGGGGGTATTTCTGATTATCAGGTGTTTTTGTGGAAAAACTGCAGACTGTCCAAATTCGGAGTTGGTAATATTTTTCGCTGTTTCTCAACATCATGCATTGTCTCACATGTGGCTTTTCTCTTCCACGTCCGCATGTGGTTACCACACATATGGCATACCGTTTGATTCAGACATTTGGGAGATTATATTTAGTAACTTTTTTTTCAGATTTCATAGGTTTTTTTGGCATGATTACCTCTACTTGAAGGTGTTTTTTTGTTAATTTTTTCAGAAAAGTGCGAACTTCCTACGAAGAACTGCGCCCACACCATTGGATGGTATGAATGAACGAACTACAGTGCACATAGCGAAGGTGTGTAGATTTCAGAATATATAATTTTGGGGTTTATTTCGAGTTACCGGGGTTTTTTGTGGAAAAACTGCAGACTGTCAAATTCGGAGTTTCTAAATATTTTCGCCGTTCGAGCCATCGTGCATTGTCCACTTTGTGGGCTTTTTCGCTCCACGTCGCATGTGTAACCACACAATGGGCATACCGTTTGATTCAGGACATTTGGGAGATTAATTTGGTAACTTTTTTTACATTCCATGGGGTTTTGGCATGATTTCTACCTTTTGAACGTTGTTTGATGTTATTTTTTGAAAATCTGGTAAAAGTGCAAACTTCTACGAAGACCTGCGCCCACACCATTGATGATATGAATGAACGAACTAAACGCGTTACAATAGCTGAAGGTGTGTAGATTTCAGGAATATATAGTTTGTGGGGGGTATTTCTTGAGTTGGGGGGTGTTTTGTGGAAAAACTGCAGACTGTTCAAATACAAAACTGGAAATTTTTTTTTTTGCTGCTACTGACATTTGGCACTGGTCACGCTGTGGGTTGGTTGGTAGCCATGTCTCTGGGTACACACATGAATGGGCATACCGTTTTATTCGGGAGGGGTTAGGCTTTCATATTTGAGATGCGTTTGAACTTTCCTCCACAGTTTTTCTGAAAATTCGCATTGATTTTGTCTCTGATTTTACAGTTGAGGAAAAAAATGAAAATGTGAGAAAGTAACTTAACATTGAGAAGAGCTCGTCCGGTATCTGCATTTTGATCGAAACTAACCTCACTCGTAAAATCCTGTGGGTGTGTAGTTTCTCAAAATATCCTCACTTGTGGGGATATTTTGTAATTGGTAGATCTTCTAGTTACTGTCATAGTGGTTAGACATTACAATCTCACTTGTGGGGATTTATAGTTATTTGGTAGATATCTATGAGACTGTCAGTAGTGGTTAAACTACAATCTCACTTGTGGATATTTAGTTAATTTGGTAGATATTCTATGATACTGTCAGAGTGGTTATACATTACATCTCACTTGTGTGTATATCATAGTTAATTTGGTAGATATCAGGATAACTGTCAGTAGTTGTTATACATACATCTCATCTTGTGGGGATATTATAGTTAATTTGGTAGATATTCTATGTAACTGTCAGTATGGTTAACATTACAATCTCACTTGTGGGGATATTATCAGTTAATTTGGTAGATATTCTATGTTAACAGTCAGAGTGTTTATACATTCTCTCAGTCTTGTGGGATATTATAGTTATTTGGTAGATTCTTGATAACCGTACAGTAGTGGTTATACATTACATCTCACTTGTGGGATATTAGGTTATTTGTAGATATCTATGATACGTCAGTAGTGGTTATACATACAATCTCATTTGTGGGATATTAGTACAATTGTGGTAGTATATTCTATGATAACTCGTCATAGTGTTTATACATTACAATCTCACTTGTGGGGATATATAGTAATTGGTAGATATTCTATGATAACCATCTAGTGGTTTACATTACAATCTCACTGTGGGGATATTTAGTTAATTTGGTAGATATTCTATGATAACGTCAGTAGTGGTTATACATTACAATCTCTGTGGGGATATTATAGTTACTTTGGTAGATATTCTATGATAACTGTCCTGTAGTGGTTATACATTACAATCTCACTTGTGGGGATATATAGTTAATTTGCGTAGATATCTATGATACCGTCATAGTGGTTTACATTACAATCTCACTTGTTGGGGATATTATAGTTATTTGGTAATATTCATGATAACCTGACAGTGTGGGTTATAACAATAATCTCACTTGGGGGATATTATAGTTTAAATTTGGTAGATATTCTATGATAACCACAGTAGTGGTTATATACATCTCACTTGTGGGGATTTTATAGTTAATTTGGTAGATATTCTATGATAACGTCAGTAGTGGTTATACATTACAATCTCACTTGTGGGGATATTATAGTTAATTTTTGGTAGTAATTCTATGAATAACTGTCAGTAGTGGTTATACATTACAATCCTCCTTGTGGGGATATTATAGTTTATTGGTAGATTATTCTATGATAACTGTCAGTAGTGGTTATACTTACAGTCTCTTGGTGGGGATATTATAGTTAATTGGTAGATATTCGATGATAACTGTCAGTAGTTGGTTATTACATTACAATTCTCACTTGTGGGGATAGTATAGTTAATTTGGTAGATATTCTATGATAACCGTCAGTAGGGTATACATTACAATCTCACTTGTGGGGATATTTATGTTAATTGGTAGATATTCTATGATAACCTGTCATAGTGGTTATACATTACATCTCACTTGTGGGATATTATAGTTTAATTTGGTAGATATTCTATGATAAACTGTCAGTAGTGGTATACATTACAATCTCACTGTGGGGATATTTTAGATAATTTGGTAGATATTCTATGTTAACTGTCAGTAGTGGTTAGACATTTTAATTTGGTGTAAATATTCTTGAAGGAGCGTTTTAGTTTGGGGGGGTTCTCCTGTACAGGAAAAGTGGGGTACCACATATATTGGTATCGTTGTACTCGGGAGTATCTGAGCTTTTAGAAACAGTAAGATTTTGTTGTGTGTAACCTTAAGATAACTATAAGTAAAATGGGAAAAAATCCATGAAATTTGCAAATTTTTCATTTTGTTTTACATATTTTCCCATAATTCCAGTAAAATTTCCAGAAAAGTTACAAAATTCTGTTACCATGTTAAAGTACTTTGTGCTGAAAAACAATGTATAATATTCGATTTACTGCAAGGTTCCTACTGTAAAATTAGTCTAAAGTGATGCGGGGCAAAAATCCTGAAAATTCTTATGGCAGTTAACGCAAAAAAAAAATGAAAATCTCCTGGCAGTGAAAGGGTTAAACCATGTGTTAAAAACAACACCAAAAAAGAAAGCAAACAGAAAGTCTGTTCGTAGCAAACTATTTTATTACTTGGGAGGAACAGCCCAAGAAATCATTAGTACGCGCCGGCTCCCTTGCACTCCTGGCTGTTTTTGTTGCCATGTACAAGAATCTGTGGCAATTATGTCCCTGGAAAAATCCCAATTAGCATATCACAGCCAGGTGTTAAGGGTGTGATTGGATAGTGGCTAAGAGTGTTATAGGAACGCCCAGTTAAGGTGTTAGTTAAAACAGCATTGACAGGGCAGACAGTTGGTGTCGAACCCCCCACTGGGGTCTTAAATGGTCCACTATACTGATTCAAAACACTTACATTATCTGAAACCACAATTTGAGAGAAGTAAGCAGTATTCCCTTATTTATCTGTGCTTGCTTAGTCATAACATTATTTATTGTTTAGTGAGTGCCCCTAATCCCCCCACCCTCCCTACTCACTGCCTCTTGAGTGTCTGCGACACTTATAAGTTCTGCACAGCCTCACCATGGAACACTGCTCTGATTTACACATCTTCCTCTCTCCTTCTATCTTGTATGCTGATTCTCTCAGTTGTTGCAGAAGTGGGCTGGCAGACAGCCAAAGATCCCAGAAAGTCAGGGATGGGAAACATATTACAATTTCTGCTCCTGGGAGTGACAGATCTGAAAATAGGTTGAAATAGTATAGAAGTCACCTAAAGCATGGTTGATAAAGCTCCGTAATCACCTGTTCAGGAGAGAAATACATCCGGTTGCCATTCTCTGACTAAACATGGTGACTTCTATACCATTGACCAGACCTGAACCTATTGACTGGTAGATATATGGATCCTTATATGAAGCATTAGTCAATTTTAAATGTTTATATGGGAATGGAAAGGTAGGTCAGTAGGTGGTGTACCTGGGTCTGTGTGGGGGGATTGGGGGTATCACCATTTGTATTTATGACCATGAAAACACTTGTTTTGAAATATCCACATTGAGGATTGTTACCATTATAGTCTATGGGAGAAAATGTCCAAATTTCATTGATAACACCGTAACGCTTCCGCGGATCCTATCTAGAACGTAGCCCATTTCCTATATGCCCTGCACCTCATAAACGGTGGGAGGAGATACAGTCCAAAAAAAGTGGAAGAATAAAACGGAAGAAAAAGAAGAAATAATAGAAATAGAAGAACAGTAATTTGGCTCTTCAAGCCAATTTAAATAAGTAAAAGAAGTCAACATATATATATATAAATACAGTATGCATGTCTTTGAGATACCCCATAAGCCCACCCCTGGTATGACATACCTGAGAGGCAGGGGACAACCAACTTCCTGGACAACTTTTGTAAACTTCTAAGTAAAAGGACAATGAGCAGGAGGTGGTCCATTATTTCCCTCAAGACTGAGCTCTCCCGGGACAAATACGGTCATTGCGGTGCCTACTTATCACATTGCCTAAAAAACATTGAGTTTTCCATAGAAGGAACACCAAGCAATATCCCTTAAACTTTGGGGACAGCACTAAGAGAACCCCATACTCAATAATTTGGGTTGGCCAGTCTTTTAGACCAGCAGCTCATGAAATAGGAAGTCAAGACCCTCTGTCATGGCCCTCCTAGTGAGGATTAATTTCTTCCATTTCCACTTGCAAACTTCCTCATGGCTTTCAGGGCTCCTGCCAATAGGAGGGGAGAGGGAACCTTGATGATTCTGCAGACTCTTTACCAAGCCGCCCTTCATCCAAGACCCAAGAAATGGAGTGACTCAGTCTCTTAAGATCTCTACCCACAAAGGAGGCTTCTCTTCGAGGAGGTTTGCAAAGTGTACATGTTCACAAAGAACATGGAGGGTTTAGCATGCCCAACCCCTCCCCCTTCCTTTGTCAGTAGGCCGAACACTCCTAATTAGGTTCAGCTTGTTTCCCCATAAAAGCAAAAAAAAAACAAACTATTGATTATCGGCGTAAAACTTCATCTGCAAAAGGCACACAGTACTTACATACAGAAACAGTGGGACCAGGTAAGTCTTGATCAATGAAACTCTTTCACTCAGAGTGTAAGGTCTCCCTTCTCCTGATCCACACTGGTGTTATTGTGTATAGTGTAGAATTATATAATCCTTATTTACCACAACCAGGAAAGTTCAACCAACCAGTCCTTTTTTCGGAGATGAAGAGTTTTTAAGAGTTCAGGGCCAGAGATATCAAGTTAAAATATATATTTACAGCAGGTGAGGTGTACAAAGGTATATGTGCAATTCCTTTTCTTCCTTCTATTTCCCGTCCATATTCCTAGCAGACTCTCTCTCTGTCCAGTTGAATACAACACAAACCCCCTGACCCCCATGGGAAAGGATTGATATGTTACTATCAGATAACTGTGTTAGAGGTTTGTTCCTAGATGTAGTACAAACATTCCCTATTGGAAAAACAGATCGCCCTCCATAAGATGACTGTTTGATAATAACAGATGTATCTATAGTACACGAGGTTATTGAAATGCAAAAAACCAACAAAGGAACTGAAATAGAGACAAAAGCAGATGACAAACTCCTCAGACCTCCCTTGCTCTAACCCAACATGGAGGAGCCTGTCAATGACCTGCTGCCTATCTGGAGAAGGGCCCTTCCCCGACCACTTCACAGATGTTGTGCATTAAGACAGAACAGTCCTCCGGTAGCAGAATGAGTGGCTCGGCAGCGGACCGCGTATGATGTAGGTTTGGTCCCTGCAGGGAAACTGGAGGCTGCTTAGCGGAAAAGATTGAACCTTCGCTTAACTGGGAAAAGATGAACCAGCAGATCTTACAGGGGGGACAACACAGACTGGGACAGGGGGAGCTTAGGACACAGACACTGGGGCTGACACAGTGGGAGATTGGGAGACGACACAGCAGGAGCAGGGGCAGGGAAACAGGTGCTGGGCCAGCAGGGAGCCGGTGATCACACTTACCACACTTGCAGGGTTATTCAATAAAGGTCTATCGTTAAAATTGTGCTAATTTTGCACCAACCATCAGATCTTATTTAACATTTGAAAGCTAACATCTGATTGGTTGGGGCAAAATTAGCACCATTTTATTTTATTGAAAAACCCTGTAAGTCCCTTGAATGTCTCACTATCTCAAACTCGCCACCCCTTTAAGATCTTTCTGCACAGAGATGACTGCAGGGGATTTCACATTCACTCCAGGCTGCTTTAACTGCAAACGAGACTGTTGCTTGTATGATTTTGCGAGTGGGACAACACTCCGACAGGCCCCCTGCCCTGCTTGTCATAGGAGCCTCTCTGCTGGACATAATCCAGGCGCTTCACATACCTCCTTACTCATCTTCCTTACCCACTGCCTTGCACTTCACATTCCCAGTATTGGACTCAATGGTGGGAACCAAGATGGCCGCCTCCTCTTGCAGCATGGCTCCTGTCAATCACCACCTCAAGGAACAGCCAGGACAGGATCTTCCTTCTGCCAGGTGGCACTTTTGGGGTTCCAGCAGCTGGGAAACTTTTCCGACTTCCCCATCACTTCCATCCCACAGCACATCCCTGGGGTTGTTTGTTCAAAATCAGTGGCAGACACACGCTGAACTCTCCCCCGCTGACCTTCCTTGTCCCCTCTGAAATGCTCTCCCACATCGTAGCTCCCTCATGGGTCATGCTTTATGTAAAGGTTTTCTCTCCATGGTAGGGCCTCATGCTTTTTTCCACTCAGAGTACATCCCGATGCGTAAAAAATCTCTCTTTTGCTTGATTGTAGCCAAAATTTTAACTTTCATTTCTACCACATATTGTTTAGGCCCTCACAAGGCTAGCAAATCGGATTCCCAGTCTCAGTTGTGTTTTGGACCAGGGACCCAGCAAGAAGGCCCTAGATTTAAATGTAGCCAGAACCAGTGGCTCTTTGGGCCATTGCAGGCCCAGAACAGTGAACCAAAGTTGGATCACAGGCACTGTTGGAGCTTAAGAGCACACAAAACACACCTACTCTCCAATAGTATGTTAATATGATCGTTAGACATTACATATGGGTAGTTGTGGTGAATGTGGACACAAAACCCTGAGTATGTTGAATTAGGGAGGGTTTTAGGTTGGCAGGGACGTAATGTCTTATAACCAACTAGTTTACAGAACTGTTATATACGGACATTAGTATAAAACTACTAGATACTATCGTCCCAATATAGTTATATGTCTGTTAACAGACATATGGGTAGGTATAGTGGAATAGATGGACGTGCTTATCAACCTCCAATACTTGTTACTATGTAACTGTTAAGACATATGGGAGGGTATAAGGTTGGACTAGATGGACGTATGTCTTTATAAACCTCCAATACTATGTTACACATGTAACTGTTAACGGAGACATTAGGGTAGGGATATAAAGTTTGGACTAGATGGACGTATGTCTTTATACAACCCTCCAATACATGTTACTATGTAACTGTATACAGACATTATGGGTCAGGGTATGAAGGTTGGATAGATGGACGTATGTCTTTATACAACTCCAATACTATGTGACTATGTAACTGTTATATAGACATTATGGGTAGGGTATAAATGGTGGACTAGATGGACCTGGATGTCTTTATACAACTCCAATACTATGTTACATGTAACTGTTATACAGACATTACGGGTAGGATATTAAAGGTTGGACTAGATGGACTATGTCTTTATACAACTCCAATACTATGTTTACTATGTAGCTGTTATACGAAGACATGATGGGTAGGGTTAAAGGTTGGACTAGATGGACGTATGTCTTTATACAACCTCCAATACTATGTTACTATGTAACTGTTATACAGACATTATGGTAAGTTGTAAAGGTTGGACTAGATGGACGTATGTCTTTATACAACCTCCAATCTATGTTACTATGTAACTGTTTACAGACACTTATGGGTAAAGTTGTAAAGGTTGGACTAGATGGACGGATGTCTTTATACAACCTCCAATACTATGTTTACTAGTAACTGTTAACAGACATTATGGGTAGGGTAAAGGTTGGACTAGATGGACGTTGTCTTATACAACCTCCAATACTATGTTACTATGTAACTGTTATACAGACATTATGGGTAAAGTGTAAAGGTTGGACTAGTGGACGTATGTCTTTATACAACCTCCAATTACTATGTTACTATGTAACTGTTATACAGACATTATGGGTAGGGTATAAAGGTTGGACTAGATATGGTTGACTCTCTTATACAAACCTCCAATACTATGTTACTATAACTGTATACAGACATTATGGGGTAGGGTATAAAGGTTGGACTAGATGGACGTATGTCTTTATACAACCTCCAATACTATTTACTATGTAACTGTTATACAGACATTATGGGTAGGGTATAAAAGGTTGGACTAGATGGACGATGTCTTTATACACCTCCTTAATACTATGTTACTATGTAACTGTTAACAGACATTATGGGTAGGGTATAAAGGTTGGACTAGATGGAAGTATAGTCTTTATACAACCTATCCAATACTATTACTATTAACGTGTTACAGACATTATGGTAGGGTATAAAGGTTGGACCGAAGGACGTATGTCTTTATACAACCTCCAATACTATGTTACTATGTAACTGTTTATCAACAACATTATGGGTAGGGGTATAAAGGTTGGACTAGATGGACGTTATGTCTTTATACAACCTATCAATACGATTTACTATGTAACTGTTATACAGACATTATGGGTAGGTTAAAGGTTGGACTAGATGAACGTATGTCTTTATAACCTCCAATACTATGTTACTATGTAACGTTATACAGACATTATGGGTAGGGTATAAAGGTTGGACTAGATGAACGTTATTCTTATACAACCTCCAATACTATGTTTACTATGTAACCGTTATACAGACATTATGGGTAGGGTTAAAGGTGGACTAGATGACGTATGTCTTATACAACCTCCATACTGTGTTACTATGTAAACTGTTATACAGACCTTATGGTAGGGTATAAAGGTTGGACTAGATGGACGTATGTCTTTACACAACCCAATACTGTGTTACTATGTAACTGTTATACGACATTATGGTAGGGTATAAAGGTTGGACAGATGGACGTGTGTTTTATTACAACCTCCAATACTATGTCATATATGTAACTGTTTATACAGACATATGGGTAGGGTATAAAGGTGGACTAGATGAACGTATTTCTTATACAACCTCCAATACTAGTTATATGTACTGGTTATACAGACATTATGGGTAGGGGTATAAAGGTTGGACTGATGGACGTATGTCTTTATACAACCCCAAACTGTGTTACTAGTAACTGTTTATACAGACATTATGGGTAGGGTATAAAGGTTGGACTAGATGGACTATGTCTTATACAATCCTCCAATACTGTGTTACTATGTATGTTATCAGACATTATGGTAGGGTATAATGTGTTGGACTAGATGGACGTATGTCTTTATAAACCTCCAATACTATGTTACAAGTAACTTTATACAGACATTATGGGTAGGGTATAAAGGTTGGACGTATGTCTTTATACAACCTCCAGTACTATGTTACTATGTAACCTGTTATACAGACATTATGGGTAGGGTATAAAGGTTGGACTAGATGGACGTATGTCTTTATACAAACCTCCAATACTATATTACAATGTAACGTTAGTATAGACATTATGGGTAGGGTATAAAGGGTCGGACTAGATGATTATATGTCTTATACAACCTCCAATACTATGTTATTATGTACTGTTAGACAGACATTATGGGTAGGGTATAAAGGTTGGACTAGATGGACGTATGTCTTTATACAACCTCCAATACTATGTTACTATGTACTGTTATACAGACATTATGGGTAGGGTATAAAGGTTGGACTGATGGACGTATGTCTTTATACAACCTCCAATACTTTGTTACTATGTAACTGTTATAATAGACATTATGGGTAGGGTATAAAGGTTGGACTAGATGGAAGTATGTCTTTATACAACCCCAATACTATGTTTCTATGTAACTGTTATAGACATTATGGGTAGGGTTAAAAGGTTGGACTAGATGGACGTATGTCTTTATACAACCTCCAATACTATGTACTATGTAACTGTATACGACATTATGGGTAGGGTATAAAGGTTGGACTAGATGGACGTATGTCTTATAACAACCTCCAATACTATGTTTACTATGTACTGTTATAGCAGACATTATATTGTAGGGTAAAAGGTTGGACTAGATGAAGTATTTCTTTATACAACCTCCAATGCTGTGTTACTATGTAACTGTTTAGACAGACATTATGGGTAGGGTATAAAGGTTGGACTAGATGGATGTATGTCTTTATACAACCTCCAATAACTGTGTTACTATGTAAACTGTTATACAGACATTATGAGTAGGGGTATAAAGTTGGACTAGATGGACGTATGTCTTTATACAACCTCCAATACTATATTACTAGTAACTGTTATACAGACTTATGGGTAGTGTATAAAGGTTGGACTAGATGGACATATGTCTTTAACAACTCCAATACCTATGTTAACAATGTAACTGTTATATAGACATTATGGGTAGGGTATAAGGTCGGACTAGATGAATGATGTCTTTATCACAACCTCCAATAGTATGTTTACTCATGTAACTGTTAGACAGCACATTAGAGGTAGTGGTACAAAGTTGGATCTAGATGATTATGTCTTCTACAACTCCAATTAACTATGGTTACTAGATATGTTATACAGACTTATGAGTAAGGATTAAAGGTTGGGACTAGTGGAGGTATGTCTTATAACAACCTCCAATACTATGTTACAATTAACTGTTATATAGACATGGGAGGGCGGCGCCGCGGTCAACCAATCACAGCCACTGGTGCCAGTCGGGCCCTGTTTGCTAGTTCTGACAAGCAGGCAGCCAGATCAGAGCACCACTGTAGCGAGGGGCTGTAAGTACTCTTCGGATTCTTTTTTAGATGCCCTACATTTTATGAAAAATTAAATAGCGGGTGGAGATACCCTTTAAACACCCTCTTTAGTTTATTAAAAATGGTTGAGTTTAGTCTGGGACTAGGGGTTGCAGGTTTCATGTGTAATGGATACACCTGCTACAACCTTGGTTTAATATTTGGATTGAATTTTGAAATGTTGGTGTGGTCAGGATTCCATCACTTCCTTGACCTGTATCCCCATACCACCACTAAGTAAATTATAACTTGTATTTATTAGGTTTAAAAGATACATTACTGAGAAATAAATTTATCTGTAAAACCTAAGACATTTGTTATTAACCCCATTTTTAAAATCTCCAATTTCTTTTTTTTTGCTTTAGACCGATCTGGTATTGAAAATGTAAATTCAGTTGAAGCACTACAAGAGACATTGATTCGTGCTCTAAGGACTCTTATCATGAAGAACCCCACAATGAAGCATCTACTTTTACCAAACTTCTACTTAAGTTACCTGATCTGCGCTCTCTTAATAACATGCACTCTGAAGAGCTTCTGGCCTTCAAAATTCACCCATAGGCCTGCTATTGATTTGTTTTGTTGATATTTTTTGCGTTTTTTATGACAATTATATTCATAGATTAAGGCCAAATTGGTGGTGTAGCCACGAGCATAGCACCTAAATAAGTCATCACAAAGTTCTGACGCCTTATAATTTAAAGCAGGCAAACAAAGTTTATATATATATTATCAGGTGTCACTGCTATGTGGAATAGTAGTGATAGCAGTGTTTACCTTCAGAAATTTACATTAATGTCTGTATGTCAAAATGCGGTTTGTTACTAAAGAAAATAAGTATTTAATACCAACCACCGAGGAGTGTAGGGAAACAGTGGGTATAGTAGCCCATTTATTATTATTATATTATTGATTTGTATAGCGCCAACATCTTTATCAGAGACAAGGAAGAGCCAAAAGTTTCTGGGGGGCATAGACTTTATTTACAGGAAGAAGGGTGCCTATGTCTCCCAATAAATGCTGGGTCTGCCTTGTCTCTATCGAATTCGATTTTAGTTCCCTCTGCTTCACCTACACTGCTGTGACTTTTTGGGTAAAATGGGACCTTACTGCGTTTGTTTGTCCCAGGAACTTAACACATACTTTGTATTTGTCACCAGTAAGTCATTAAATAATACCGGATCAATTGCAGGTCCCAAACACAACTAAAATGTTAAGTGTGTTTGCATTAAGAACATCCTCAATGTATTGTTTTAAGCACTTAAACGAGTAACATAATAGTAGGAATCTGTTACTTCACCAAAATTGCTTGAAGGAGTACTGTTGTTATAGCAGTAAAATTAATAAGATGAATTGTATTACAAGGTTTTTTTAAGTAGAATTACTTTTCTTTATCTTATATTTGACCTCTTAAAGTAATATATACATTTCATGTTAAAATATATATTGTATTTCTTAATGCTTTACTAGTTATTATGATATGTGCCTCTACTGAATTAATCTGTATATTTACTGTCATACAGATACCTGGCCCTTGTGTATTTGAAATATCCTGTAAACTTCCTCACAATATTTTAAACCGTAAAGGAAGTTGCCACACATAGATACAAAATGTACAAATGTCTGGATCTATCATTACACTCATAATTTTATTATTATTTTATAAAGAAAATAGGAAATTCTTTGTGCTGCATAATATTATTACCCAGAAACCTCCAGACTCAACTTGCAATTAAGTTGCAAACTCAATGGCAAATAAGGACTATTGAAATGACAGCAATATTAATCCAGCAGAAATCCAATAACCAATTTATACCTTAAAACCACTATTGGTGGTTTTTGGTGAGGAAGACTACTGTCACGTTTCAAATTGCCTATTAAAACTTATCTTTTCTGTTCTATGGCAGGGCATTGAAAAAAAAATAACGATTGAGGTCTTTGTAACACATTATATAGTGTTTTACATGTTCTGTAGTACAGGGGTTATTTCTGATTTTAAACGCACAAATGTGGTCTACGAATATTTGTTTGTTTTTGTTGTAACTGTTAGCTTATTTGATATGCTGCCCATCCACCTAAGACAGAAAATTAGTTGTTATTTTAAGGGCTTTGCTGATGAAGCCTGCTAGTTCACTAAGAAAACACTTTTTCAGCATCTTACTTTAAAATAAATGACTATGATTTTTTATGGTATACATTACAATAGAGTCAAGTAAAAGAACCTTCTCAGACTGTTAAGATAAAGTTAAAAGAGAACTTAACCACAAAACCTAGGGGGAGAAGGTAGCACCTGGGTCACTACCTTAAACTTTCCAAAAGAAAATGTTATAAACTGGACTGATGAGTACTTCAAAAAGTCTGAAAAGCTTTAATCAACACAACATGTTTGCACACTTGATAAAAAATCCAAATTCTGTTTATTGAGTAAAGCAATGTTTGCAGACATTTTTGAGTCCCCGTCAGTCCTTAGTAGACCTCTTTCTCCATGCATTATTGTACTTTTTAAAATTTGGGGGGCAAAAACTGGGTACTACTGAGAAAGCTAATTTAGAGATTACAGGACTAATGTTGATGCATATCGTCACATTTTTAGCGAGCAAGCACAGGCGGACACAAAGATGAGCTCTCAAAATAGAACTTTTAAAAAGGGCCAGTACTTTCTATATAAATCTACACTTACCTTCCTTAAGCCAATAAAAGAAGACCGAAAAAGTTACTTACTTGCACAATGTTGCTGAGAAATATCTGTTGCATTCAATTAATAACTGGACTTGAATGTAGTTCTTGAAGACGTTTCGCTAGTCATCCAACTGGCTTTCTCAATTCAGAATGACTTGTACAAGAATTGTGGCAATTATGTACCTGGAAAATCCCAATTAGCATATCACAGCCAGGTGTTAAGGGTGTGATTGGATAGTGGCTAAGAGGTGTTATAGGAATGCCCAGAGTAAGGTGTTAAAACAGCATGTTACATGGCAGACAGTTGGTGTCGAACCCCCCCACTTCTATTTAGGCTTGGTTTCTTTATTTCACATTAATGGCCTCCTTAACACCTCTCTTGAACCAGTCACGTTCCTTCGCCAGTTATTAACATTACAATCTTCAAAGGTTGTCCTTTATCCTTAAGATGCAGATACATGGCTGAGTCCTGACCAACTGTCTGCCATGTACAAAGCTGTTTAAAACCTTACTCTGGGCGTTCTATAAACCTCTTAGCCACTATCCAATCACACCCTTAACACCTGGCTGTGATATGCTAATTGGGATTTTCCAGGGTACATAATTGCCACAGATTCTTGTACAAGTCATTTGTCATCTCAAGTCCAGTTGATCTAATTGAATACAACAGATATACCATGACCTGGATGAATGAGAACCTTCACAAGCATATGTTGCTGAAGAAAGATATACAGAATAAATACAGAATATTTAATTTCAGACTTCTAGTAATATTCTATTGCTATGTTATTGTTTTAGGCTATTATGTAATATTTGTTACATTGTAGTAGTTGGCGGAATGTTCTGAATGTTTATTTTACATGTATTTCTCTACAGAACCCTTATTTTTTTACAACCGATTCACTCTTTTTAAACTTTTTTTTTTGTACTGTAATCACAAATTATAGGCTTTAATTCATCTGTGTTATGATTATTTTTTATTTCTCTGCAGGAATACATCTTATAAATTTGATGTATTCTCTGTGTTTAATGAATCTTCTAAATCTTGTTGAATTAGAATTAAGTTACTCAAAGTACCTCCAGGCTGTGTTGTGCTTAGGGTTGTTGTGTACACGTGCATTCATATAATTTTCAGTTGGTATAGTTGTCATTAATACATGTGCTTGTAGATGTGCTGTTTGTGTATGGATTTTTCTGAATTTGAATTTCTCAGTAGGGCTCTGTGGGCAAGTGACTTGAGAAATGGCTGGTTTTGTTTGTATTGTACAGATTATGCCAAAATATTGCTTTTGTGCATAAAGGCTAAGCCTTCAACAAGATGTTATCTTGATTAATATATACAGAATTTTTAGTTCAATTAATTTCCTTGACTCTCTGAGTGTATCAGCACTACTAGCAAGGGGAATTTCACGCAGCACTGTTATAAGTCTAACCCATTTTAATTAGATTATGCATAGATATCTGTGAAAGTTTAGAGATTCTGTAGAATGATCATCGACATTTCTGCATTGCACAAAACCCTCCCATCAGGGTGCCATTGTTTGGTTTATTAGTCCTGTGTCTGGATTTTTGCAGTTTATCATGTTAGTTCAGAGTTTTTGCTGTTCTTGCCCTGTGCTTGATTTAACTCGTAAGCTTCACATACTAGGTATTACTGAGACTGGTGCTAAAATATTTCCTATTCTGTCTCTTGAAAAGCAGAGTAAGTGAAGATATCCACTAAAAGTGGAGTGGAAACTGCCATTTCATATGAAGGTTAAATACCCAGTTGGAGAACCAAGAGACCTCACAAATGTACCGCAATTCAGAATTTTCAGTGTTAAAGTCAAATTATCCCATTTACATAGGATTATTGCATCTTTAACATAGGATTTAGCATGGCTCATGCACGTAGTTTCTGGGGGGTGTAAAACCTACCCGAGCTGCGGTTTTCTTGGTAGTATTTTTCTGCTCATTCCACTCCCACTCAGGACATCTCTTTTCAAATTGTACTGCTTGTATCTTCTATAAGGAGCACTTTGTTAATGTATATTTGTATTAGTGCTGCAAATCTTTGTATTTTAATATCCACTTGCTATAATTGTGTGTTTTAATAAAAAATAAGTGAAGGGCTCCAGACATAAAAAGACAGTATATTATGAAGTGGAGCTCAGGGCTTTTTCCATTCTAAAATGTTTTTGAAGTATATTTTTTTATTATTTATCTTTCTGCTAACATTCACCAAATTTCTGTGTATTCGTAGTTGGTAGTGAATGCGCTGCTTTTACATTATCAGACTTGGCAGTACTTTATACTGCTTTCTGTACTAGTCCAAGAAATTAATCTATTGGATAACAATTCTTCTGTAAAAAACATTTTGGCATTAAAAAACAACCATCAGCAGTAAACAGTATGATCACTACTAATACAAATATATAATATCTGAAAAACTTAATTTTAAAATAAAACAAGAAAACTAGGGCATTAAATGATATATGTGTATGCTCTTTCGTGTTTTTTTAAATTTGTAAATTATAATAGGTAATAATGAAATAATGGGAACAGGATGAATTCACAGGTTTTTTTTACAAGTAGTTTGATGGTTTGCAGAAACATTTAGTATGAAAGTCCAACCATTGCACTGACAGAGGAACTTAAAATACTGAGAAGCACCCTTTTATGGTTGCCACACAAGACAAATCAATGCTGTTTTTACTATGTATTGTGTTAACTATGAAATGAGAATTTCAAAGCTGCATTTCCATAACTAAATGATGTACTGTAATGTAGTAATATAACCACTGTTGCCTGCAAATCTCATGCAAAGAGAATAGTTATTTTTCAATTTAGTTTAGGCTTAATAAACCTTTAGCTGCTGTGAGGGAATAAGCTGTTTTGTGAAGCCCTCCAGTAATTAAGAAATTAAGATATCCAGTTTTTATTTCCTTATCTATTTGCTGAATGTACACACCTATAATTCCACATATAGAATGGGTACTTTTGTCAAGGTCTGGTGAAAGGATATCTAATTTTCTTTGAAGTATTTAAAGCCTTTTATGGTTGATAATATGTGTCTATTAAGCAAGATATGAATGTATGTACTGATGTATGGACATTTTGAGAAATGGAATGAGTTAATTATAGTTGGAAAATTTGATTATGGAAAAGGAAAGAAATGTAAAAAAAAACTTTGCTCAACAAGAAAAAATGGACCATGGCCTCTTTTATTGTGATGTGTGCTTTTTAAATAAACAGCATTACACAATAGTTGTGTGTTGGGTATATTTGTTGTGTTAAACAAGTTAATCCAAACTAAAGCTATTATTTGCACATTTATAAAAGCAAATTTAAATATATAAAGCTTTTAACAACAGCATGTCTTTTCTAACATTGGGCTTGTGGTTCGTAAGTGATTGTCTTTTCAATGTATACTAATGCATTTAATAATACAAATACGGTGATCTGTTTTATCTCCCTTTAAATTCAAATCTCCTTTTTCTAGTGTGAATAATAAAAAAAACTTATATTATGTGCTCCTGCTTCTGCACCATAAGCAACCCTTCTCCTTTATCATACCTCTCATCTTTTTGTACTTCTTTTTGTATAAAGCACAAAGTATTCAGATCCCCTTCACTTACCGTATATACTCGAGTATAAACCGACCCGGTAATAAACCGAGGTACCCAATTTCACCTAAAAAATCTAATAAAAGTTGTTGACTTGATATAAACCGAGGGTAGAAACTTGGCATTCAAGATGTTTGGAAACTACAACACCCAGCTAATAAAGCATGCTGGGGAGTTGTAGTTTCCAAACATCTTGAATGCCACCCTCACTTGGCATTCAAGATGTTTTGGAGACTACAACTCCCAGCATGCTTTTAGCTGGGGTTGTAGTTTCCAAACATCTTGAATGCCAAGTGAGGGTGGCATTCAAGATGTTTTGGAAACTACAACTCCCAGCATGCTTTATAGCTGGGAGTTGTAGTTTCCAAACATCTTGAATGCCACCCTCACTTGGCATTCAAGATGTTTGGAACTACAACTCCCAGCTAATAAAGCATGCTGGGAGTTGTAGTTTCCAAAACATCTTGAATGCCACCCTCACCCTCCCACCCAGTTCATTTTGTACCTGTGGGCTCTCTTCATCCAGGTGCTGTGGGCTCTCCTAAATCCAAGGGCTTCCTGTGACTGTGTGCTGGCATTGAAGGTAAGGTCCTCTCCATTCCGGCAGCAGCGTCCTCTCCATTCCGGCAGCAGCGTCCTCTCCATTCCGCAGCAGCACGTTCATTCCATGTACTGGCGCGCCGGCTGACATCACTAATTGGCGCCGGGCAGTGACGTCGGCCGGCGCGCCAGTACATGGAATGATCGTGCGGCTGCCGGAATGGAGAGGACCTGCTGCCGGAATGGAGAGGACGCTGATCTTCAATGGTGAGTGACTCGAGTATAAACCGAGTCCGAGTTTTCAGGCTGATTTTACAGCCTGAGAAACTCGGTTTATACTCGAGTATATACGGTATGTTTAAGGATATACGTGCATCAAGGATAATTCATCAGTGCTCATGGAGGTGAAAGCCACTGTTATCAGGTCCTGAAAATGCCAGAGACTTCACAGCGACATTTACATTCCTATTTGTCCTCCAGTCACAGTGGAGTTACTGCTTTACTGACAACTTCTTAAAGGAGAACTACAGTGGAAAAATAACCTTTAGGCTAGAAGGCTAGAAATGATGCACAGAATTTACTGACCTATAGCTGCATATGTAGTTTCATAGTGACCAGGGCCGGATTTATACTTTTATCTCCCCTAGGCCAGCTAACTTGTACTGCCTGTACACCTGTATGCGGTCATTTATTGGCCGAAGCAGAGCTTTGTAAGTAGGAAAGGTACCTGCCCCCCTAGCAAATCGGCAATCGCTGCCCATTTCTGATTTAACAGAAACCGGTAAAGCTTTGCTGTGTGCCAACTAACGTGCACTGTGTAAATTTAAAATGGGGATGCAATGCTGCTTTACCCTTTTGTTTCTTTATTTCTTTTTGCCGCCCCTGGTGGCTGTGCCGCCCTAGGCCATGGCCTAGATGGCCTAGTGAGAAATCCGGCCCTGATAGTGACAATATATCCATCTGAAGTCTTTGAAGTTAAACTGTTGGGGGGCTCCATTTTTCAGCTTTAGACTTACTCGGTAGCTCTGAATTTCTCATGGTGCTTTGTTCTTTAGGGACTGAAACATTTTCAATCCTTTACCCACATTTGCAACCTTTCTAATGCACTGGATTCAATGCAAGTGATTAGTTTTAATTGATTAATTAAATACAACTGAAAGTGAGCTGTACAGACTGCAACTTTTAAAGGAGAATATGTGTATATAGTAGAATGTTATTTATTTCAACAAATCATTGGTGTTGGTTCATTTGGTCAGTTTCAAAGGTGTCTAGATTTGAATGTACAATCTCAATTTAATATTAATTAAAACACCAACCTTAATTGCACACCCTCCAACATTCCCTTTAATAGTTACACTTCTAGAAACAACAGTGCAGAGCAGCAGATCGAGGATAATGAAGTGAACCTGATGTTACCTATATAAAGGGGAATGTTGGAGGGTATGCATAGCAAATTTTTTTATGCCTTTAATCAGGCGGTAAAGGGTGGTGGGACCTGTAGAGCTTTTCATTATTCAAAATTAATTTTTTTAAATAACGGATGCTGAAATTAGTAGATCAATATCTACTAAGCTCATTTTACTTGAGCTGTGGTAAACTAATCATTGCTGCCCTTTTTGCATCACTGAGGGCCAGGCCACATTAGTGCGTTTTTAGTTTAAAACGTAGAGACATTAGTGTGGGCCAATTAATGAGATCCGTTAATCGAAAAGAATGCGATATGCATTTCCTAAATACGCGTACATGCGCATATCCGGAGTGCTCATATGCGCTCAAATGGGGCCTCAGCCTTAGGTCTAGACCACGCTAGTGCTTTTTTTGTGCATGCGGTTTTGGTTAGAGTGGAAATCGTGGGAATGCGAAAAACGCATGTGATTTTTTTTTTGCAGAATCGCATGCATTACCATTACGGAAAATAGGTAAATCGCATGCGTACTCGCAATCACGTGATAAGTGCGATTCTGGTGTGCTATAGTTTGGACTTGCCCTTAAGTAACTATTTAAAAATTGATCTGGTGGTTGAACTACACTTCCCATCATCCATTATCAAACAAATTGATACAGTATATACACTGCATCATTCAGGGCAGCAATTAATGTTGAATGGTCGAACTAAACTTTTAAGCATTTCTTACTAGACATTAGTGTTCTCATGACATTTATTGAAAGATGTGATTTTGGTTACATTTAATTAACTGTCCAGTAAGGGATGCTGGGAGGTGTAGTTCAACCATCAACCAGGACAACGGAAAAAAGTGTTGTAGGGACATTAATTCCTGCCCTAAGGCTGAGGCCACACTGTATCGCGCGCAACCCCGGAGAGCACGTTGCTGTGTGATTGCGATTGGCCAGTGATTCACAATCAGAGTGCATGCGATTGCACAAAAAATGCGGATCCAATGCGTTCTGGTTTTTGAACCACGCTTAAAAACATGTTTCAGTGTGGCCGAGCCCTAAATATTTATTAATCAAGTAAGTAAATGGGTTGTCTGACCAAATTACAATACAAAACATTAGATTTAAAAATATGAGGCAAATAGTAAACTGATTACAAATAGGAATCACACAAAGAAGCAGATTTGTGAATACCCTCCAACATTCCCCTTTAATAAGGTGAGAAATGCATTGCACAGAGCTGTGCTAAGATCAGGTTCACTTCATTACCCTCCCCCTGCAGCTCTGAACAATGTCTCTATAAGGCTGAAGCCACACTGCAACTTTGTGCATGCAATTTTGCTTTTTTCCATTGTGGAAATAAATGGTTGCCAAAACCGACAAGCATGCGCAATCACGCGCATCAGAAATCACTGAAATGTTTGCTTTTACTGCGTTTTCCATGTTATTTAAAAGTGAGCAAAAAAGCGTTAGTGTGGCCTAGCCCTACATTACCTTTTGAATTGGGAATGTTGGAGGGAATTTTTCTGCACAATATTGATTATGTTGTGATAATAATTTGACATAATTTATCCTTTAACATCAACCCCCCCCCCAAAAAAAAACAACCCAAACTGACAACAATGTGTGAAGGGCAGGGTTGCATAAAATCATTATTATCCTAATATACCAATTTAAAAAGAGGAAATAAACTACATGGCTACAGATGTTTCAGCAGATTTTAAAGGTGATTGTTGGAGGGAATGTTTTATCCTGGGACATAGAAAACAAGTGCATAAGACCTAATTGTTTCCCAGAAATGGGTTGCTTTGTACATCTTACATAGTAGAAAAAACAAGCAACCATAACTATATTTTATAAATATCCAGTTTAAACAGGATTTAGCAAATTTGCTCTTTTAAAATCCATATACAGTTTTAGGGGCATATTTATAAAGGTCCATTTTTTTCATTATTATCACCATATTTATATAGGTGATAATTTTTGCGGAGAAAACACATGCCCAAGGGCGCTTCTAAGAGCCAATGTGGGTCCTGGTTTTGAGCAGCAGGACCCAACAAAGGCACTTAAAAGTGCTTGGGAGGGGGGGTCCTGGATTGAGCTGCGGGACCTCTTAAGCCCCAAAAGGCCCTTGTCAGGGCTGCAAAGGCACTTAAGTGCCAGGAAGGGGGGGTCCCAGTTCAAGCTGCGGGACAACTTTAGCACCAAAGGGCCCCTGTCAGGGCCGCAAGGGCACTTCTAAGTGCCGGTGAGGGGGGTCCCAGTTCGAGCCGGGACCCCTTAAGCCCGAAAAGGCACTTCCCCCCAGCTGGTCCTGCCTCTCCCCTGCTGCCGGCAGCGCACACCCAGTCCGCCGGGTGGTTGCTGATGGGGGTCGGTATGCGCCACGCACCTCCCCGTGGCATGCCCCCGTCTCCCCTGGTGACTCACAAGCTCAGCCAAAAGTTGGCGACTTGAAGTGGCCGAACTTAACGTGAGAAAGCCGTTACCACCGCTTTAGAAATAGAAGAAATAGAAGCGAGTGGTAACTGCTGTGATATCCGCAATTTGTCAGAAAGACAATCGTGGCATTGTTTACTTACCGCTGCCGGGTTTCGCCATTTTGTAAATTGTGGTAAAAACCGCGGAGAAAAAGTTATAAATATAAATATGCCACTTAGTGCACATAATAAGCGCAGTACTATTTCTAATCTAATGTAGGTGCAATATTAGTATACATGCAAAATAGAGATGAGTTTGCAATTTTTCCTCAGTCCCTTAGGCATATACCCAGTGGGTACAGGAGATGGAGCCAAGATGGCAGCCCCCATGGGACACCTTTAAAACCACATATATTCACTGTCATTGGGCTGATGTCACTCTGAGTAGGTGCTTTATATCCAACGCAATGTGTACTTTGTTTTTAGCCAAAGTTTTTTTTTACTTAGTTGTCCTTTAACTGCTAATATCGGCACACAGCCGTCCTGTCGGGGAAATATAGGAAGAGGTTGCCAAGTGATTAGTGGTTTTCCAAAGCTGTGATCATTATTGGTGTAGATTGCAGCCAATCTAAGCCAAGTAAGGGTGGGTTGTCATTTTACTTTCCTCACACTTTATAATAGAGTATTCACAAACACATAGTTTAAATTATAGTAGCAATTTTGAAAAAGTTTATAATACACAGGGTTAATTTTCTATGGTTTCTTAATGCAATAGACAAAAGTGGCTTCCAGGTAAACTCGCTTAAAGGGCATGTCAACCCCCCAAACTACAATTTAACCCACTACTGCCCCCACTGTACAATTAAAAAACATCCTTACCTTACATCCCTGCTCCTTATGGTTCTCCTGTAGTTCCTCTTCAAAGTCCAGGAAACTGAAGGGTAGGAGCTGCCTTCCGGTCCAAAACTTTGCTGCCTCTGTTGTGTCCTCTCAGTTGATGCTGGCATGCACAGGGGAGCCCCCCCACTCCCTTGCTCCCGATCCCTCCCTGGCTAGCATTCATGTAGTGTAAATGCTTTAGTTATATTGCAGGGCATGCCCTCCCATCCCCAACTGCTATATTGGAACTTAAAAAATAAATTCCAAACTCTACTTACAGATCCTCGCTCCTGTGGCATTCTGTATTGCTGGCAGCTGCTAAGAGGCAGCCAATTACAGCCACGGCTGCCGGTCCGGCCTCCTGCTTGTTGATCCGGCAGGCAGGGACCAGAACAAGGCTGGAAAGAGGAGCTTTAGTAGAGTTTGGAATCTATTTTTAATGTTCCAGTATAGTGGTTGGAGGGCATGCCCTACAATATATTAAAAGTTATTACTGAGAGTGGAGATGCCCTTTAACGTGTCTCGCAGGTGGTTGCCACCACCCAAGACCCGTCGCTTGGTTCCAATGAAGACAAAACATCAAATCAACGTGCTCCACCAAACACATGTGTTGTGGACATCATAGTTAATGATCAGTATATTTTTTTTAAAACCGATTTATTGTGCAAACTACAGTCATCGACATAATGAAACATTGCTTTCTCTCTTTTTGTATATCTTTTTATTTATTTATATTTAACTGTAAGTGTATCTATACGCTTGGGACTCTTTCCCCCAAAGGGTTAAATGAGCAACTAGCATACCAATACTTCTTGTAAATTATCATGCATTGCTACATTCCCTCTGTGTCTACCTCACATGCTTAAGACGGGTATATGAATTGATGTTATACGCTTGGGACTTTTCCCCCCAAAAGGGTTAAATGAGCAACTAGCATACCAATGTATCTGTTGTATTCAATTAGATCAACTGGACTTGAAATGTAGTTCTTGAAGACGTTTCGCTAGTCATCCGACTGGCTTTCTCAATTCAGAATGACTTGTACAAAAATCTGTGGCAATTATGTACCCTGGAAAATCCCAATTAGCATATCACAGCCAGGTGTTAAGGGTGTGATTAGATAGTGGCTAAGAGGTGTTATAGGAACGCCCAGAGTAAGGTGTTAAAACAGCATTGTACATGGCAGACAGTTGGTGTCGAACCCCCCCACCTCTATTTAGGCTTGGTTTCTTTATTTTCACATAAATGGCCTCCTTAACACCTCTCTTGAACCAGTCACGTTCCTTCGCCAGTATGTTAACATTACAATCTTCAAAGGTATGTCCTTTATCCTTAAGATGCAGGTACACGGCTGAGTCCTGACCCGAGGAATTGGCTCTTCTGTGCTGGGCCATACGTTGATGCAGTTGCTGTTTGGTCTCCCCCACATACAAATCAGAGCACTCTTCACTGCACTGCACTGCGTATATGATGTCACTTTTCTTGTGTTTCGGTATTGGGTCTTTCGGATGTACCAATTGCTGCCTCAGTGTGTTGTTTGGTTTAAAGCAGACAGGGATACGATGTTTTTTGAAAATTCTTCTTAATTTCTCGGAGACCCCTGCTACATATGGGATGACCATGTTCTTCCTCCTGTCTTGCTTTTCCCCTTCACTGTTGGTATTCGTGTTCTTTTCTTTCCTTCTACTTCTTTTGACAAAGGCCCAGTCTGGATATCCACAAGTTTTAAGGGCTCCTCTGAGATGTTTCATTTCTTTAGCCTTCGCCTCTATGCTAGTGGGGATGTTCTCGGCTCTGTGTTGCAGGGTTCTGATGACACCCAGCTTGTGATCTAAAGGGTGGTGGGAGTCAAACATCAAATACTGATCTGTGTGTGTTGGTTTTGTAAACCTCTACTTCCAGTTTACCATTTTCCTTAACTTCTACCAAGCAGTCCAATACCAAAACACAAGAAAAGCGACATCATATACGCAGTGCAGTGCAGTGAAGAATGCTCTGATTTGTATGTGGGGGAGACCAAACAGCAACTGCATCAACGTATGGCCCAGCACAGAAGAGCCAATTCCTCGGGTCAGGACTCAGCCGTGTACCTGCATCTTAAGGATAAAGGACATACCTTTGAAGATTGTAATGTTAACATATTGGCGAAGGAACATGACTGGTTCAAGAGAGGTGTTAAGGAGGCCATTTATGTGAAAATAAAGAAACCAAGCCTAAATAGAGGTGGGGGGGGTTCGACACCAACTGTCTGCCATGTACAATGCTGTTTTAACACCTTACTCTGGGCGTTCCTATAACACCTCTTAGCCACTATCTAATCACACCCTTAACACCTGGCTGTGATATGCTAATTGGGATTTTCCAGGGTACATAATTGCCACAGATTTTTGTACAAGTCATTCTGAATTGAGAAAGCCAGTCGGATGACTAGCGAAACGTCTTCAAGAACTACATTTCAAGTCCAGTTGATCTAATTGAATACAACAGATATACCATGACCTGGATGAATGAGAACCTTCACAAGCATAGCATACCAATGCTTTTTTTAATTACCTTGCATCGAAATTGATGTTCGCTATTAAGTGCTACATTTGTTGCTTTGTTCTAATATACATTTGCTGTAGGATTCCGTATGTTACATGTTGCTACTTTGTTTTTAATCTGTTTTTATTAGTATCAATTGTATTGGATACACGTGTTATCTATCTGCGCTGATTTGCCTGCTGGTGAGACTATAAAAACTTATTTTGTGGTTAGGACGTCATATCCTGAGGACGGCCTATTGGCTGAAACACGTAGATAGCGATTTAACTACCATCAATAAAAGTTACATTTTATGTAAAAGTCACGAGAGTGCCGTTGTATATTTGATTTTATATATATATATATATATATATATATATATATATATACATACAGATGTGCAACTCTTCTACATTTAAATATGGGGACCTTAAAGGGATGGTGCACATGGCAGAACATTGACACATTGTTACAATCCCTTGCACATTAAAATCAAATAAAGAAAACATTACTTATATAATTAACACATCAGAAAATCAAAAACCCAAGATCAAGTATATAAAATTACAATAAATAGATAAGTTTTAGTTACTGTTGTACACTCACTCTTATTATCCTTATTATACATCTAAGAACACAAAAGGTACCGCCAAACCATACTGGCTAAATAGACAAATAAGCAACACTGAGACCTTGAAACTCTAAACAGAATACATTTTAGTTGTTCAGTGTTAAAACAATTCAAGACTTAATTCAATTACACCTACTATTTTTTAAACACAGAAACATACTTCTGTTTTGAACTCAATTCCAATGGATTTTAAGTATAATGTCTAATCTATGAAACCCATCAAATAAAAGATCTGATATGTACCAGTCACACTGGCGTGCTAGCCTAACAGTGCCTTCCGGACTGAAGGGCTGACATAACCGTGTCTCCTGAACTAGAGGGCTGACCTTCAGACACTGAAACTAGCCACTGTTAGGTCTGCCCTCCAGTTCACCAGACACTGTTAAGTAAACACTGGATGGTGAAATTGAGGGCTGACCTAACAGTGACTAGTGCACTGGAAGGCTGACCTAAGAGTATCTGGTGAACTGGAGGGCTGACCTACCAGTGGCTGGTATCAGTGTCTGCTGAACTGACTAACCTGTCAGTGGCTGCTGAAACTGTATGTGCCAGTCACACTGTGGGCAAACTTGTATGTACCAGTCACACTGGCATGCTAACCTAACAGTGTCTTCTGAACTGGAGGGTTGACCTAAATGTGTCTGCAGAACTAGAAGGTTGACCTAACTGTGTCTCCTAAAATGGAGGGCTGACCTTAAAATGTCTGCTGAACTGGAGGGCTGGAGGGTTCAGCAACCACTGTTTGGCCAGCTCTCCATTTCAACAGACACTGTTAAGTAAACACTGGATGGTGAATTTTAGGGCTGACCTAACAGTGTCTATTGCACTAAACATAACAGTGACTGGTTGGCTGGAGAGCTGACATAACAGTGGATGGTGTACTGGAAGGCTGACCTAAAAGTGGCTGGTATCAGTGTCTGATGAACTGGAGGACTGACCTAACAGTGGCTGCTGAACTGGAGGGCTGACTTAACGGTTACAGTTGAACTGAAGGCCTGACCAAACAGTGGCTGCTGAACTATATTATAAGAAATAATAGACTTGTACCTGGTAACCCTAATCCTATATAATAAAAGCCCTAATGTGAATCCGGGAATCCGTGTGTGGCTTTTTGTTAGTGCACATGCGCGAGGAGGAGTCTTTCAGCTATGTGCGAACAGAAACCAAACCATTGAGAAGACAAGTTCCATGACCTGGACAAAAGTTCACTGATCGAGAGAGAGAGAGAGAGATATCTAGCGCCCTTTATGTTAACGGGCTTAACCGGATAGTAAGATATAATAGACTGGTACACGGTAACCCTAATAAGATATAATAGTCTGGTACATGCTAATTCACCCATACAGTACTTAAAACTAAAACTTATATCAAGAGTTTCAGAGATTTAGGGGCAAAGTTATAAAGGTTTGCTAAATTTTTCGCCACCGTTGTCCACCAAATTTGGACATCGCAATTTATAAAGTGTTGATAACCAGTGGCAAAAAGCCATTTCCGCCACCTTTCTCCATACATCGCTGCGGTACCTGCTCAATCATATTTATAAAATATTTATTTATTTATATTGCGTTAAGTTCAGCCATTCAAAATCGCCAAGTCTGAGATAGAGAAAACGCATTAGTGGCCATTTATTTAGCCTACCAATGGGTCCATGGAGGTGTCAGTACATTGTGGAGTGTTTCTCAATACTAATAAGTACCCAGGGGGGTGTTAGACTATTTTCCAGCATTTACTGGAATACGATCTGCGGTTTCCGATTTTCCTAAGATTGCTTTTTAACCCTTTCCCTGCCACAGATCGTATATTCACGATCTGTGCAGTGAATGCACAAACTGCCACAGATCGTGAATATACGATCTGTGGCTTCCCCCCTCCCCAAAAAAATTTGCCCCCCTCAAAAAACTGCAGACTGTCCAAATTCGGAGTTGGCTAAATATTTTCGCTGTTTCTGAGCCATCGTGCATTGTCTCACTTTGTGGCTTTTCGCTTCCACGTCCGCGTGTGTAACCACACATATGGCATACCGTTTGATTCAGGACATTTGGGAGATTGATATTTGGTAACTTTTTTTTACATTCCATGAGGTTTTGGCATGATTTCTACCTTTTTGAATGTTGTTTGATGTTCATTTTTTTTGAAAATCTGGTAAAAGTGCAAACTTCTACGAAGAACTGCGCCCACACAAAAAAACAATGTATAATATTCCTGATTTACTGCAAGGTTTCCTACTGTAAAATTAGTCTAAAGCGATTAAGGGCAAAATCCTGAAAATTCTTCTGGCAGTTAACGCAAAAAAAAATTGAAAATCTCCTGGCAGTGAAAGGGTTAAGGTTCTGATTTTATTTATTTACCAATAAAGTCAAATGGGGGACTAAAGGACATATTTACAAAGGGGCGTTATTTTTGCTATCTTTTTCAGCAAAAACTACATAGCAAAAAGTACCAATAATAATGCTGAAAATGTGGTGAAAAGTTTAGTTCAGCGCATATGAGGGTAAATAGGTAATACTCCCTGGTGTCATATTGGTTAATACACACTGAACACCTATCTTTGTTATTTAAAAATCGCCAAACACGTGGTGTTTATTTCACCAAAAGATATGATATATAGTGTAAAACTCACCCAGGCGAATTTTCTCTATTTTATTAATAGGACTAATTATTTAATATTGCCTATTTTCAGCAAACTGCAGCTAATTACCAAACCAGTTCCATTAATATGGGAACATACCATAGTGCTGGGTAAGAAATAGTCATGTTAATGGAACATTCCAGTAAGTGAAAGAACCCATTTCTGGGCCATTCCCTATAGATGCATTTATGCCATCTCAAACAAAAATCCACATTTTGGCACTTTATAAACACCGCTTTGATTTTCCTTAATGCTATAAAAATGCCTTAACTATGTTTGGTGAAAATTCTGGTAAATCTGCAAAAAATGCATGAAAAGGCAGAAAAGCTGGCAAAAGGCGAAATTTCACCTATTTATAAAAAGCATTAAATAGACATGTCAAAAAATAGTTTTGAAATTTTGCCTTCTCCGTTTTATAAATATGCCTCTAAATTTAACATATACAAGACCCCCTTAAGGACTAGGCCACACTAGCGTGTTTTGTGCGTGTTTGCGCTCATGTTTTGCGCTCACGATTGGCAAATTCTTGCTTGCAGCCCTGGTCTGGTAATGGCCGATACTACAGAGCAATTTCTCTTTTCGTCACGATACCAGATTTAATGCAACGAATAAGGCAAAGTTGTCAGTGCACATCGCTGATACTACCGCCGCACATCGCCACATCGATACTTTTTGCAGCGAAAATAAGTGGATTTAAAAATACGGCAAAAATAATGCTCTTTGCCATTGCGATGTCCTGCGATAGCGAAATGGTGAAAAAAGTGATAGTTTATTAATATACCCCTTGGGACCTTACTCATAGGCCTATAACTAAGAGAGCGAGAAGCTCTCGAAACGCGTCAGGCGTGATTTAATTTTAACGAGTTCCAAATAAAGTGTTTCGTTTTTAATGAAGCTGCCGTAGAACTGTTATTTGAGGAGCCAAATACCCTCCGAGTTAGCGATTTACCTGGTGAAAAGATCACACAAGGAGGGGTGAGTCCAAGCATTCCATGTGTGTTAACTAATGTAATTGATCCGTATTAGAACACAAGCGACAGGCCCGGGTTTGTTATACCCGGACCTCTTCGAACTAATAGTGAGTAGAAGGTTGCTACTACTATATAAATTGTTGTATAAATTTCCCCTTTAGCGACAGGATGAGCTATATGGGGGATAGTGTGCACCACATGGTAATACAGACCATACCACCCAGCATTTAACTCACATCATTAGTGGACTGGAGGGCTGACTTTACACTGATTGGTGGACTGGAGGGCTGACTTGACACTGATTGGTGGATTGGTGCTGAAATGCAATATTGCAGGAATGAATATTTTTTTTAACTGCCACCTTTAAATAAATAAAATAAATGTAAATAAAAATGTAAAAAAGGGAGTAAAAAATCATAATGTAGACCTTATGGGATAGGAATGGGAGTAGGGGGTAAAGCAGAAGTGCAAGGGGAAGGAAGAGAGAAGAGAAGAAAGAATTAATAGAAAGCAACTAGTAAAGACAAAACTGAAAGTATGAAAGAGAAAAATGGACCAAAAAAAGTGAGCAGTGAGGGCTATACTGAATTTGTGGGATAATAAAGACCAGCACAAGTCTTCCTGGTTGTCACCTTCTCTGTTTTGTAAGAACTCATGCAGCCACAGAGGATGTGTGCCAGTCATTGGTTATGATCTCACTAATGTTCCCTCTAACCTCAAATTGGCTGTGTACGCAGAAATATATTTTCTGTGCACATACAAAATGAAATATTGTGCGCACCATGCTGCAGCACTTATATTCCAGAAGATTTTTGTATGCGCACCACTTTAATCTGTGTGCGCAGGACTGCAGAGTTTAGGGGGCGCGCGCACGAGTGCACAGCTTAGAGGTAACACTGCATGTCACTGCAATGACTGGGCCCGATGGCTGCAAACAGGAATGAGAACAGACCCAGGGGAAGACTGTGGCAGAGATCTGAAGGAATAGTGAGCTTAAAGTGGAACTAAAGTCTCCAGACAACATTGTCCCAATAGACAAAACACATGCAGAAAGTTGCTTGTGAAGGTTCTCATTCATCCAGGTCATGGTATATCTGTTGTATTCAATTAGATCAACTGGACTTGAAGTTTAGTTCTTGAAGCCGTTTCGCTAGTCATCCGACTGGCTTTCTCAATTCATAATGACTGAATCTGTGGCAATTATGTACCCTGGAAAATCCCAATTAGCATATTACAGCCAAGTGTTAAGAGCGTGATTGGATAGTGGCTAAGAGGTGTTATAGGAACGCCCAGAGTAAGGTGTCAAAACAGCATGGTACATGGCAGACAGTTGGTGTCAACCCCCACACCTCTATTTAGGTTTAGAGAAGTAGAGGTTTACAGAAAACCAACACACACAGATCAGTATTTGATGTTTGACTCCCACCACCCTTTAGATCACAAGCTGAGTGTCATCAGAACCCTGCAACATAGAGCCGAGAACATCCCCACAAGCACAGAGGCGAAGGCTAAAGAAATGAAACATCTCAGAGGAGCCCTTAAAACTTGTGGATATCCAGACTGGGCCTTTGTGAAAAGAAGTAGAAGGAAAGAAAAGAACAGGTATACCAACAGTGAAGGGGAAAAGCAAGACAGGAGAAAGAACATGGTCATCCCATATGTAGCAGGGGTCTCCAAGAAATTAAGAAGAATTTTCAAAAAACACAGTATCCCTGTCTGCTTTAAACCAAACAACACACTGAGGCAGCAATTGGTACATCCGATAGACCCAATACTGAAACACAAGAAAAGCGACAACATATACGCAGTGCAGTGCAGTGAAGAATGCTCTGATTTGTATGTGGGGGAGACCAAACAGCAACTGCACCAATGTATGGCCCAGCACAGAAGAGCCAATTCCTCGGGTCAGGACTCAGCCGTGTACCTGCATCTTAAGGATAAAGGACATACCTTTGAAGATTGTAATGTTAACATATTGGCAAAGGAACGTGACTGGTTCAAGAGAGGTGTCAAGGAGGCCATTTATGTGAAAATAAAAAAACCAAGCCTAAATAGAGGTGGGGGGGGGGTTTGACACCAACTGCCATGTACAATGCTGTTTTGACACCTTACTCTGGGCGTTCCTATAACACCTCTTAGCCACTATGCAATCACGCCCTAGAATGTATCATGATATAGAAAATATGTTTACAAATCAAGTTTAGCAAGTTTTCATAGTTATCTTATTGTATCAACAATATTTAAACTTGTTCATTTATTAATGATCAAGTCTCTGTATCTTAATACTGAAAAAGTCCACTTGGTGGCAGTATATTTGTAAGCTAGAAAGAAAGATATTAAGATGTATCAAATTTATGTTTAAACAATATATATCAATTTATCATTATTGGATCAAAGTCATTTATTAACAATTCTTTTCTTTCTTCCTGAAGGTGCAAACACATGCGATTGCGGGGGGCGATTTGCAACGCACGATGCATATGCAGGGCCATCTCTGAGCCTTTATTTCATTCCCATGGATAGTGTTTAATAAATGGATCCATTTTGCCTCTTTTTTTGTAAAATAAACTTTTGTCAAAATCTCCACCTCTACTATGTTCTTTTACCACTTCCAGTATCTGCCATTTGACTTGAGTCGCTTGATGGTTATTTTGGTGGAAGTGTCTGCTTATGGGCAGCTCATATCTGGATGCTGTTCCATTATATCTGACTATTGCCCTTTAATGCTCATTTATCCTTGTTTTAGTCTCCCCCCAACATATCCTATACCACATGGGAATGTTAACAAATAGATTACTCCCTATGTAGAACATGTGGCAAAATCTTGTTGGTTCCCTTGCTGGGGTGATATACATACGTACTCTCTGTGCCCCATTCTGAAGTGTTCCCAGAAATATCTCTTTGCTTTTAATTGAGGGATAAGTTAAGATAAGTCAGCCCTGATCCAAATGATTCCCCAGATTAGAAGATCGTTTGTAGGAAAGGAGAGGGGGCTCAGTAAATAGTGCTCAAACTCTGGGTCCACCTGCAGTATTTTCCAGTGATTGTTAATGATCCTTCCTATATTATCCGAGTGTATGTTATATGCAGTGACAAATGGAACCCTTTTTGAAACAATTACCGGAAAATACTCCTGGCAATATTTGTCATTGAACTCAGCCAGACTGAAAGCTGCAAGCCTAGCAAAACTTCTAACCCAAATTATTTTTAGATGAAAGCAAAATGTAACACTTGCCCCTACCACCTTTAGAGTGATAAATTCAGGTTATATAGGTAATTTACTCCCCAAAACTACAATAATTAGCTAGCTAACACACATAGGGTTTATCTGCAGCAAAATGATGGTCTCCACCTTCCCCCATCCTTAACAGTTTATGCTTTTACATGCTTAGATGATCCAACTAGGGGAATAGCATTAAGTCATTGGCTGTGATGTCATCTGTTACATCCATGACAGATAGCTGCTCACTGGAAAAAAACAGAAAACAGGTAGAAGAACACCAGGCAGCATTTAAGGTTAGACTTACATCTTTTGGATTTTTGACTATTGCAGTTAAGCTGGGTACACATCATACAATAATTCGCAAAAAATTCCCAAACGACATTTCAGTTTCAGGCCAAATTACTGTTTGGTTTATTCATGCGGCCACAACTGTCCACCAATCATGTGTTCATCTGAATCGGACAAACGCAAGATCGTATGGGTCAGAAAACCATGGCCGATCTTATGGTCCTCTATGGGACCGTAAGATTGGTGCATGTACCACATGCACGGTCGGGGCTAACTGTCGGATGTGGCTGCTTTTGCCGCAACCAACAGCCCTTTCTCCTAGCTGACCGGTCGGAAGCCTCGAATGGTCAGTCTGGATAAAAGATTGCAGCATGTGTACCTAGCTTTAGGGGGAGATTTACCTATATACAACTTTTTATCTTTGAGAAGATCTGAATGTCAGAGATTAACAGTAATTGAAGAACAGAAGGTAAGACCCTTTACCTCCCGTTCTTCAATTAATGCAAAAAGGAAAAGGTGCAACTTTTGACTGATCTACCATTGTGTTATCATAGATTTACGATCCAAATCAGTAATTTATGATCATTATCATTAAAGGGTATGTCCACCCTTAAAAAATTTTTTGATATATGATTCCCCCTGTCCCCCCAGCCCCAACCGCTCTATTTATATTCTTAGAAAGTTCCCCAAACTTTACTTACCTCCCCTCTTTCCTCCTCCGCGCTGCCGGCCCTCTGCTTGCGAGAAAATGCAAGCAGAGGGGCGGGACCAGCAGTCGCGTCTGTATAGCTAAAGGGTTTTACGCTAGGGGGAGGGAATCCTGAGAGGGAGGGAGGGGGAGAGAGGGGGAGAAGAGCTGCAGTACGCATGCCAAACTTCTCCCGGAGGCCAGGTAGGAGGCAGAGTCCTATATGGACTCTGCTATCCTCCTGGTGGGCAGTTTTGGGGACTTTGGGGGGGGGGACTACAGGAGAACCATATGGAGCTGGGAAGTGAGGTTAGGATTAAACTACACTACACAATGGGGCCAGTAGTGGGGGGGATTATAATTTTGGGGGTGGACATGCCATTTAATTTATGATAACGATTGTAAATTACTGCTTTATTGCTTTTTAGTGATACCGCGCCTTTAGAAATAAGGCCCCTAGTGACAATCTTTCATACATACACACATACAGCATTCCAGACACTGCTCTCCAAACAACCAAAAATACAGCATGGTCTGCACCCTCCCCCCAAAAACAAAATAATGGTGTGACTTCCCAAAGATAATGTGGTGCTCCCAGAGATCAGAAAATACTTACTCTAACAACATAGGGCAAGAGACTGAAAATAGTATCCCTAAATGAAAGCAAATGTTCAATCGAATGTTCGAGGATTTCTGATCGTTCGGTAAAATATGAAAGGCCGCTTCCGAAAATCCCCGAATAACTGGAGATTCCCAGCCGGATGTTCGGGGGTCCCGCAGCTTGAACCGGGACCCCCCTCCCTATCAGGGCCCTTATGGCCCTGACACGGGCCCTTTGGGGCTTAAGGGGTCCCGCAGCTCAAACCGGGACCCCCCTCCCCGGCACTTAAAAGTGCCTTTGCGGCCCTTTGGGGCTTAAGGGGTTATGCAGCTCGAACAGGGCCCCCCCACACAGGCCCTTGTAAGGGCCTGTGAAATTGAAAAATTTACCAATCAGAAATGGATTAGGGTTTTCTGCAAACCTATATAAAGAGGTGCAAACCTCCGCGGAGCTCAGAATTCATCGCAGTAGATGGCAGAAGAAAGAAGACTCTTTTAAGAGACGCCGGGGGTCCTGGTTCGAGCAGCAAAGGCCTCAAGGGCCCTTACAAGGGCCGGGGAGAGGGGTCCCGGTTTGAGCTGCGGGACCCCTTAAGCCCCAAAGGGCCCTTGTTAGTTTGAATAGTTTGAGTTTGTCCATATTCATAAAGTTCGGCTTAAAGTCGGGTTCGAGTTCTAGTCCATCCCTAAAAATGAGCCAAACACATGAAAAAAATCTTGGTTATGCATGCAACTCTGCACACTGCAATTGTTCTGGAGAATTGTGTGCATATATAATGCAATGCTTTAACTTCCCAAGCTTTCTTTTACGTGTAGGGATGTTCCAGAATTTCAACCTGAGTCTGGTTTCCAGTCAAAACTTCTGGTTACAATTACAAATTTTATTGGTTTAAAGTACTCAAGAAATTTTAAAGTGGAATTACTGAAATTGTGAACATTAAAAACCTATTTTCAATGTCACAATTAGCACAAAATGTTGGTTTTCGATCTACAGAATTCCAAGCTGAAACCTGGGATTTTTTCCGGAACCTGCCACCCACTCACCCAGACCCTATCTTAGCCCTGCCCACTCACAGGTCCTGCAGGCCAAAATATTTCACAACAGAGCTGCATTTCACCCATAGGTTAGACGCCACCCACTGCACTATACAAACTGAAGGACTCATTGTTCTTATTATGTCTTCATACAAAAAGTAATACCTATGTATTGTATGTACCTATTGTTAACATTACTGTTAAGCATTGGCATATCACTATGTGAGTGCTTCTTCTCTGAAGAATCAAATGTGTGCTTCCTTTATTTGCACTGCACCCTCAGGAATAACTCTCTGCAGGATTAACCACTCCAATCCTTAAGCAACCAACCATTTACAACTACTTATAACAAGAGGATTAATTCTAATGTGTCACGCCAACCTGTGTAGCGGCTTCACTGAATGCCGACTAAAGTCTCCATAAGCCTGACTAGAAATGACATACCAAATGTCCAGTGCTTACTGTAGTATCTCAGAATAACCACAGCCCTAAAGATCCATTTTTTTCTCTCGTAGTCAGGATTAATGGTGTCCTTAATGTTGAGCACTAATAGCAGACACGTTCATCATGCAATAACATCTGATTGACTCCACATTTATTCTACAACAGGACAACCCCAAACAACCAATTCCAATAAGAACTATATTTCGAGTAAAGCAGAACAAGGGCAATATTTATAAAGCCGCGGTATTTTATCAACCAGCATTGTAAATTTCCGATTGGTAAACCGATCGGAGATTAACGATTGGTTCAACGATCGTAAATTTACGATACTGATCGTAAATCTACGATAAAAAAATCGTAGATTTACGATCCCCATAGAATACCATTGCAGCAGTTTACTACAGCAAGGTATTCTACGATCGAATGTTCATTAATTAACGAACGTTCAGTCGTAAATGTACGATCGTGATCATACATTTATGACCGTGATCGTAAATTAACTAACCCACGGTAAAAAGGCGGCTTTATAAATATGGCCCTAAGTCCTGCACAGGGGGCTATATTTATAAAAAATTGTTATCATAAAAATAACGAGCAGTGTCTACGTTATGGACCGTTATTTTACGATATCTATTGTTATCCTACAATATCGTTATTGTCAATCTACGATACCGGTAACGTAAAATACCGAACTTTATTGTAAAATACCGATCGATATCGTAGAAAAACAATCATTATCGTAGAATAACGATCGTAATCATAGAAAAACCGTCGTTACCATTGAAACATAAAATAACGATAAGTATTCTACGATAACGGTCGGCATTCTGCGATAATGGTCGGTATTCTATGATAACGACTGGTATTTTACGATAACGATCGGTATTTTATGATGGAGGTAGCGATATCGTAGAATTACGGTCAAGATAGTAAATAACGGTCCATATCGTAGAACACCGATCGTTCTGATCCCTGTCTGGGATTGCATGAAAAGACAGAAGGATTTGAGGCTGTCTACATTCACAGCCACAGAAGAATAACACCAAATATAGATTTTTTCCCCCCTGTTCATTTACTTTGTATTAATAATTGCTAAAAATAAAATGTTAAAGGGTATGTCCACCCTTAAAACTATTTTTTGATATAGTATTCCCCCTGGTCTCCCAGCCCCAACCGCTTCATTTTTATGTTTAGAAAGTGCCCCAAACTTTTACTTACCTCCCCTCTTTCCTCCGCTGCGCTGCCAGCCCTCTGCTTGCGAGAAAATGCAAGCAGAGGGGCAGGACCGGCAGTCGCGTCTGTGATTGGCTGAGCGGCAGCCAATCACGGACGCGGCTGCCGGTCATTCAGTGCAGCGGAGGAAAGAGGGGAGGTAAGTAAAAGTTTGGGGCACTTTCTAAACATAAAAATGAAGCGGTTGGGGCTGGGAGACCAGGGGGAATACTATATCAAAGGTTATTATGCTAGGGGAGGGAATCCGTAGGGGGAGGGAGAGGGAGGGGGAAAAGGGCTGCAGTACGCATGCCAAACTTCTCCCGGAGGCCAGATAGGAGGCAGAGTCCTATATGGACTCTGCTATCCTTGGTGGGCAGTTTTTGGGACTTTGGGGGGGGGACTACAGGAGAACCATATGGAGCTGGGATGTGAGGTAAGTATTAAACTACACTACATGATGGGGCCAGTAGTGGGGGGGATTATAGTTTTGGGGGTGGACATGCCCTTTAACACTTCTATTTATAAAGGAGTTCTTAGTTTATATTATTTTCTCACACCTGTCTAAAACTTTTGCAGAAGTATTGTATAATTCTATACAGAAATTATAACTATTACCAGATCAAATATTGCTTCCCTAAAATCATTGCTGTTGTGTTGTTCTTCCTCTGCATTGTGTTAACACACACCAGTATGCTCCAGAACAACAAAATACAAATATTCTTTATAGTCTTTATAGAGGTGGTCACACCTGTTGATGTGATGTTCAATTAAAGTTAATTTGCTTACTGTGATATCTGGGTAACTAGGCTGATAGTACAGGAGAAATCCAATCCTTCCAATGGAAGTGTTATGTGGTAATTCCAAAAAGGTTTAGATGTTGTGCAGGCCCTGGAAAGTGAGACTAAAACCTACACTAACAAGATGCTAACTAGATATTACATTAGGTAACGGATTTTGCAACTCATTTTTGCAGTACCAAATGTTTAGTGCATCTCCTCTTTAATGTCTGTATTGTAACATAATAATCTTCCCTATTTTGTAAAACATAACATTATTAGAAGTCATGTCTTTTATCTAAATTTGATTTCTTAGAAAAAAGATTTTTCCATATATATTATATAAGCAAAAATAAAAAAAACCTTAATAAATGTTTGGATTTAACAGTGTTATCTGGTGTAAGGTTTAAAAGAAGAAAAATATATAGGTAAATCACTCACAAACCCCAAAACAATGATAGTTAGAAATGTGAGAGATGTAAGACAAACCTGAGCATGGCATCTCAGAAGCATCCTGATTGTGTCTCTGATCCTTTTCACAGGAGAGGGAAGGTAAGTTAAGATTATGTTTTCTGTTTGGGGCACTACCAGTCTGAGTTGACAATTTAACAGTCAGTGTGGGCACATTACCATTCTGTATGGGCACTTTTATTTACCAGTCAGTTTGATCACTTTACCATTCTATGTGGTGACTTTACCAGTCTATGTGGGCACTTTATTATTCTATGCAGGCACTTTACCAGTAAGTGTGTGTACTTTTATTTACCACTCAGTGTGGGCACTTTACCAGTCTGTTTAGGCACTAAACCAGTCTCTCTTTGGAACACACAAGTTTTTGTCATTGCCTGAGCATTTGCTACAAGCGAGCACTCGGCCGGGACAAATTACTTCGGCCGTGATTTACCGGCAGTCCCGATGAACTGGAGAGCTGACCTAACAGTGGCTGCTGGAAAAGCAGCCAGTGTTAAGACAGCCCTCCAGTCAGTGTTACCTCAGCCCTCCAGTTCAGCAGCCAGTGTTATGTCACCCCTCTAGTCTGTGTTAAAAGACAATTATCACCACCCATGCCCCACCTCTCCCAGTGATAGTACCCATGGTGAGGACCTAAACCTCTATGTTTCAAACAAAGCCTTCTTCTGAAAGCCAGACACTTTGCAAAGGCTTGTTCAATGCAATAAGGTAAGACACACAGGTGACAACACGGTTTAGGTCCTCATCTTGGGCACTATTAACGGAGGAGTGGTGTCTTGAGTCGCAATTATTGCCAGTTCAGCAGTCAGTGTAAAAACAGCTATCCAGTTTACCCGCCAGTGTTAGTCACCCCATCACACCAACTATTTTGTGGTGGCGTGCTTGGCTCAGGTTCCAAAAGTTCTATAAGCGTCCCTAACTAATCTAGCTTAAGGTAGTTATTTACCTGTATATCATTTTAATTTAAGGGGTGAACATGCCCTTTAAAGTATAATTGGCTATTTGTATTTACCTTCAGTTCCATTCTCAGCGAGTGAATAATTATGGAACCGGGTGGACCAAACTTGTTTTCAAATGTAAAACTATCAATCCAAATATAATATCCTTTCTAAATGTTTTATTTCTCAATGTTTAACTAAATGCTAGTTATGTATCTGAATACAGGTTATGCCCATACAATTAGGAACCATTGGGAACCACAGATTATTTCAGACATTTATTGATTTGATACGCTACAAAAAGAAAGACAATCTTGGCTGTATAACTTAACACTGTTTATAAAATATATTCTTTATACAAGTCTGTATGTGCTTTACACAATTAGGGAAGGAAAAGGCCAAATAAATCGTTGCTTTCTTTTCACCTTTTATCTTTATTTGAAAACCATCATAAAGTCTGTCAACATGCTTACAAACTGGAAAATGCACAGTTAGGAGAATAATTATAGTACAGCAATCATTTCATAATGTTCTGCAAATAACTGTGAAGCATCAATAGAAATGAATGGCAATCCAAAACAGTTCCCAGAAATATTTCATAGTAATAAGCTTTTGATGAATTGATCAACCTGCTAAGTGCTATAGTTTGGGAGGTAGCCAGTCAGTGATTTCACAGATTTCTACTTTTAACCCATTAGATGCATAACAGCAGCTAACTTATTCAATACTCTAGCTACTCCATGGAGCCTTGTACAGATTTTCATTTTTTTTAAAGGAAATACCTGTTGTGCTTTCTACAGTGATAGCCTACAAATTCACACAGTCTCAATTTATAGCACTTGGGTTATAAGCTTATGCACTGTAGACCTCTATCTTTTTCACTGTGGTTTTATTGACTTAAACCTTGTCAAAGCTGAAACAAAGCTAAATGGCTTAGTGAAATGTACAGTAAAATATAAGCAATGAAATGCTTTGGATTCTGAGGGATATCAGGGACGGTACTGAAGTTAGTTACAGTTTTCCATTGTAACTAATGGCTCTGTCCTTTTGTAATGTTTGCATACTTTAATATTTACATAAAGAACCTTAACTCCAATAAACAAATGAGTTAAAAGACAAAGCACACAAAAAGCAATTTGTCAGTCTTAAGTTGCTAGGTAGCTATTTTTCTGCTTAAATCCAAGAAAGAAAATGTAATACTTTTGTTTTACAAGACTCCTTTTTAAAAGCATGTGCAATATCTGCTAAAAGGGATATAGGGAGATTGTATAGATTGCTCTGCATACTCAAACCAGGAATCAATGTAGTAGATTTTTGTATGACCAAAAACATTTCTAATTTTTTTGCACAATCACCAGATAAGCCTAACCCTATTTCTATGGTTTTGATTGGCGCAAAAGCTGCTATAATGCAGAAAAATGTAATTAGAGACAAATCTAACTTACTATTGGTGGAGGGGCTTTGCTGCACCTTTGGGTTTAGGAACTTATCAACTAAATACAGTTTGTACCTGAAAACAGATTGTTACATGAGGACTATTGCAATTAGATTTTCTGCAGGATTCGATAAACATTTCCTGAATAAGTTACTTGTCATCAAATATCTAGTCATCTGCAGACGTGTGAAATCTGGGCCAGCCAGGGGCATATTTCTATAAACGAGCAGTATTATCCATGGATAGTAAATAAATCAGATGGTACTGGTATCATTAAATAACACTAGAAACGGCCCTGATTGCAAAGTGGGCACTTTTCATTGTTATATAACAGCTGCAGTATTTACTGACATTATCTACTTAGGGCTCGTTCACACTACATCAATTTGTATCCGTTTTCCAAACGCAGGTGCGTTTAAAAAAATGAACAGACAGTAAAACCCCATAGGATTTCATAATATCGTTCACACCTGCTGCGTTATATTCCGCTCCGTTCCAGTCCATTTAAAAAACGCACTGCATGCAGCATTTCTGTCCGTTTGTTCTTGCATTTTCTATAGAAATCTATGGAATACAAATTGTTAAAAAATGGATAGAAATGTATGAAAATGGATACTAACTAACAGAAACTGTCAGTTTCTAGTGTGAATGAGCCCTTACTGGGATGTTTAACTGGCAAATACTGAGACATTTACAGTTGTCCCGTAACATCTGCCCCTTTGCAACATGTAAAAATATTTTAGACTTTTTCTGTGGTGCAAGACTTTGTCCAGCTTCCTTCAGTGCCTTGTAATCAAGTACCAAGCCTTTCTGGTTCTAAACCTTAAAGAAGAAGTCTTGTCAAAACACAAGTCTTGTCAAACACTCATAGCTCAGAAACTAATCTTATCTAAACTCTTATCTAAAGATAAACTTGTGTGATATCAGCCATCCTCATCCATCTCCTCCACTATCCCAGTACGACAGTCAAGCTTATTGTGTCTGCAAGCAATTGAGGAGCCCTCTAATCAGTTCTCCTGGTGCTGGGCTATAATTGGGAAATGTGTTTTAGACAATAGCTTCCCTTTAATGAAAAGTCTCACCTTACAGGATTTCCATCAAAAAATTAAACAAGACAGATTTGTCGTGCAATAAAAAATATAATAATATTTCAAGGGCAACAACACCGTAAAATTGACTATTTAAAAATTCAAAGTAACTGGGGCAGGGAGGCAGAATTGATTATTCCTACCTCCCAATTTGATTTCCTTCAGGAGCACCAGCAGGTACAGTTTGTATATGCCAGGTTAGTGTCCTGGTACTAAAACTAGCGCTGAAGCACAGAGGAAACTTAGTAAAAGCAGTTTTCTTTCCTGCCCCAGGTACTTTTCATTTAACCTGTTTTTTTTTAAATTTTTTATATGCAATATAGTTTTTCTCTTAAGGTTTCTTTATTTTGCTTGATTTTCTATGGAAATATCTGCCTTGCAAAAAATAGCACTGATTTGGGCTAGGATGCAGAAAATAAATATATATTTAATAATATAATAAAATCTTTATTTGTTTTTTTTTTTTTTTAAATCATTATATAGGGAGACTATTTTATCTGTAGAGAAAACATAATTTTAGCCTGTGGTTTCCAGGTGCCAAAAGTACTTCTTCTGATTAATTACGGTTATAATTCATAAAAGGTTTGTTTTTTTTTATAAACAATTTTAAAAGTGACTATGGCAGCTATAAAAATTACCCTCATTGTCTCTGGGACATCACAACCCCATGAGATAAAAGTGCTTGTTTGTAATACAGGACAGAAAAATATACTAATATGAATAATTGATATCTCTTGTGTTTCAGAAACAGAGATCATTATACATTTCAAAGGAAAAATTTTTAAAAAAAGTTCAAATATTTTACGTAATATTTTGGAGCTAGTCCTACATGTTTTAAACATTTTTCATTTCAGTCTTTGCTTTAGCTAGGGAAACCTTTTCATTGGCCAACATAATATAAATAAAAAGACTGAATTCAGAGGTTTCAAAATCACACAAACGCCATAATCCATGAACAAAAAAAATATTCGCTACTTACTTACTATGTAAGCTGTGAATTGTACATCAAGTTATATTCATAGTCCATCAAATGGCATCTCCAACTCTGTTTGTAGAGTCAAAATGGTAACTAACACTTATTACAGTTTTACTGTTAGAAATTGACTTATGTATTGTCCATAAAACAAATTTGTGAAATTTGAATGATGGTCACATTAATGGCGTGTACAAATTTCCCCTCTAATATAGTTTTTGTATTAATGTAATAATTTCTTTTGTTATAACAGGGACGTCAAACTTGTGGCCATCCAGATGTTTAAAAATACTTGGGAGTTTTCATAAATCTTGAGGGCCGCAAGTTTGACATCTCTGTGTTAAATTAATTAATTAAAAACATTAACCTTTATAAACATTAAACATGGTTTTGTAGATACATGCAGCTAGAGATCATTAACATATTCATATTTTATGTTATATATTTGTATAGCTTCCACAAAGAGCACACTATAGTTCATGTACTCTTAGTAAGTCAGTTTATCTTCTGAGGCAGAAATTTGACAGAATTGTCCATCCCAGGTAGATCTGTACAATACATGTGCACATTTACAAAAAGTTCTACTGTTGCATGCAATACTTTGGAAATATAAGGAATTTTCTTGAGATTTGGTAACATTGGTTCATGGGGTGATCAAGATGACAAAACAATTCCTGAAAGTTTATTATGGGCCTTAATGTGTTTTTTTTTTTAATTATACATCGAGTATATTTCTTCATATATTATCTCAAAACTTAATAAGGCTAAATCCTATACCCCTGACTTTTTATGAAACTAATCACAGTTCCTGCGTAAATTACATCTAAAGATGTGACTTCGACCTTATTTGTTATAATACTTACCTATTTATGGCACAAATGATCATAAGGTCTAAACTTTAAACTATCATGATTGGTAGGGACATTTATAAGAATTAGAATTTTCTAGAAATATAAATGAGTTTCAAATCATTGGGGCCAAAAAGCGTTAGATGACCACACCCCAGACAAAATCAAAATTTCACCATATTCTCCTTAAGAAAGATATTCCTCCCAATCTCCGCTGGCTGCTACATAGCAGGCTCATGCCTTTTCTTTAAGCAGTATGAGCTTGTTATGAGGAGGCCGCAGGGAAAGCAGCCATAGATCATTGGCCATGACAGACAGCTGTTACCTGTAGGGAGCAGAAAGAAGATGAAAGGTGCAAGCAAAATTGCAATTTGGTGGGTGATCAAGTGTAACACACCAATGGTATTATTTTTTTTATTAGTAGTGATACTATCTGCCTATCTAACGTTTTATATGGTGACACTGTTAACAATGTAACCTGCAATAAAATGTTAAAATATTAGAGGTTACAAAAAAGTTCTATGACTATAAATCTACAATACACAATATTTTAGAGCCATGTGACAATGATGACATTACTAAGCACCTATAATAGCTTAGCACCATTTATAAGGATATCATTGACAGCACCATTCATGGCTTTTTTTTGTATTGTATAGCTATTAAAAATGCCCCTGATCTAAAAAACGGTTTAACTCATTTTAGAGGTTTATTGTGATATTTATTGTATAATTATATATCTGTGATACTTTTTTATGTGCCAGTTTATAAAATGTTTTTACAGTTTATTTTTGTATCGTTTAACTGTGTACCATTTCCCTACTGTAAAAAAAGGCAAAGAAAATATTTAAAACTATTTTATATTTACAAATACTGGAATTTGGAAACTTTTGAATAAATAAGGTCACACGCATCCAAAACAAATGTGTTTTTATGAAAAGGCATCTCCACCCTCTTAACTAAACTTTACACAAAGCTTACGGACCCCCTCAAGCCTACTATTCATTATACTCGAATCAAACTGGTCCACTTATGTACACCAGAGATGGTACATTTGCCAGAAAAGTACATAGGTTTTCCCTCCAGACTCCTCTACTTAGCATACGATAAACATTAACAGTAGAGGGGCACATTGAAATATGAAAATATTCTGATTAATGCACACAATGTTCTGGGAGCTTTATGCCCCCTTCCGCCCTCAGGTGTCACCTCTCTTGCTGTGCATGTATGTAAAACACAGGTAGCAGCAACAAAGGAGATGTACGGTAAAGCTGGGTACACACGATTAGATATTTCGGTCCGATCGACCGATAGTTCAGTGTATCGGTCGATCGGACCGAAATTATCGCATTCGAATGTGCCCATGTCCGATCGACCGTTCGTCCAAATCGGACGAAAGGACGATCGGACAGGGTGGAAAACCTCGTCTGATCGTGCGGTCCATAGAGGTCGCGGTGACTATCGGACGCGGCTACTTTTGCCGCGACCGACAGTCCTTCCTCCTGGCCGACCGTTCGAAAGTATCGAACGGTCGGTCAGGAGGAAAAATCGCTAGGTGTGTACCTAGCTTAAATGCCAGCAAAGTTTTAGGTTATGTAAGTAGATTTAGAATCATTATTGGAAAAGATAAGTATAATGAAAATACCAGAAGTGAAGAGGTGCACACTAAAATGTGAAAATTGCAACATCACGCACATGTTCTCGGAGCTATATGACCCCTTCCTCAGGTGACACCTTTGAAATGTGAAAATAATGTGCTTTATTGCAACATCGCATACAAAACACTTTAGGGAGCTATCTATCCCCTTCCTCAGGTGTCACATGAGTAAGGGGACAGGTAGCTCCCCTAAATGTTGTGTGTGATGTTGCAATAAATTAGATTCATTTCATATTTCAGTATGCACCTCTTTACTTCTTGTCATTTTCATTATACCTTTTCCAAAGAAGCTTCTAAACGTATATACATAACCCAATTTCTTGCAAGCTGGTATGCATCTCCTGTGTTGCTGCTACCTGTATTTTACGTGCATGCACAGCAACAAAGAATGCATCCTCATTTACGGTTGTCAGCCATTGTCTGTGACATCAGCTCCACAGCTTTGACTGAGGGTAAGAAGCCAGAAAGTTGCACAGGAAAACGCTGTGGAAGGGGTTCTGGAAGTAAGTTAAGAAGCATCTTTGAAAATGGTAAGTAAAATAAAAACTAGGTTTGGCGGATGTGTAGATGCCCTGTGTGTAGAGGGTGGAGATGCCCCTTAAAAAAAAAGAATATATATATTATATAAAAGATATACCCCAAAAAAGTATTTTTTTAGCATCCGGCAATTGAAAGGATGATTTTTATTCTAAGGTTAAATTAAACCCATTTAGTCCAGTAACTTTTCTACTCAATCAGGATGGTGAGTCTAAAATTGAAATGACAAAGCTTTGCTAGATTGGGATTTGAATAAACCGTGATTTACCTGTAGCTAAATGTTACATGACATACCTGAATAAAATTACTTTTGGTTTATTGTTTAAGGCAACTGTACTTTGGAAAATAAAGGCAAACATTTAGGAGACAAACTTTATTATTTAATACATGAGGATAGTCCAAATTTTGGACCAACTTGCTTGCAAGCTGTGTGAGGAGCAAAACTAAAACTTTCAACTAAGGATTCTAAAGAGTTAATCTCACAGTTTTGGTCTCTTTTATGATTAGGAGATTGGTACAAATATGTTAACCCATTGTGTATTAAAGAAGTCTTAAGGGGGTTGGTAAAAAGAGATATAGGGAAAGAAGGGGAGGTCTCCATGGACTGGGGAAATCTGGACATGGTCAAAATTCTCCAGACTTTTGGGAATGTTACAGATAATTATTAGGCTTTTTAAGAGTGTGAGAGCTTAATGACAGCTATGGGGCTGGTGTATAAGTCCAACATCAGAAGTATTACAACAGCTCTACCAGTGATGAGTTTTCCAAAAAGCTTTATGGCTATAATAGTAAATCTGTCACAATGCCCTAGCAACATCTGCGGTTTTACGGTTATAGTTTTTTATGAATCAGTTGCTAAGGCAACCCACATGGCGTCAAAATAAATTTGTTGTTAAAAGGAAAATGGTTAGCATACATGAAAGCCTCATGTAAACCTCCAAAGTGTTTAGAATTTTTCCCTAATATTTACACCAAGTAGTTTTTTAAGGGCCCTATTTATAAAAGATCGGTATCGTTATCGTAAAATACCCATCGTTATCGTAAAATAACGACCTTTTACCGATAACGACCGTTATTTACCGATAACGACCGGTATTTATCGATATCGTTAAATACCAGTCGTTATCGGTAAATACCGGTCGTTATTTACCGATAACGACCGTATTTACCGATAACGACCGGTATTTAACGATATCAGAAATATCGGTCGTTATCGGTAAATAACGGTCGTTATCGGTAAAAACCCGGTCATTATTTTACGATAACGATCGGTATTTTACGATAACGATACCGATCTTTTATAAATAGGGCCCTAAAAAACTTAATTAACTCTATAGATCCCTTTTATAAACAGAGTGATGTACTAAGAGCCAATATAAGGTCCCAGGTTCAATGGCACCTGTGATGTAATTTCAATCGCAGTTCTCCAATGCATTTCAAACTGCCGTTATCCTGTGCGGAATCAGCCATTAGCTGGTCAGCTAAAGTTACATTACTTTTACGTCACTTTTAAAATGTTGCGGCCTGTTAGTATTTCTAAGCTATACCTAAAATTCATGCCATGGTGCTAGATTTACTGAACATTTGAACCCCTGTACTGTGGACAAGGCAGAGTGCAATACTCATTTAGGGAGATTCACTCAGAGCCGCAAATGCTCTGGGCCAATCTCACGAACGGGATTTACCAGCGTGGCTCTGGGTGAATCTCACCCGCACATATTTAACACCTGCTATAGCTGACGTTAAATTCTTACGTGGTAAGACCCGCGCAGCCTCTGGAAAATCGCTTTGTGCCAGATGTGCGAGTCTCTCTGCTGGGACTCGCGCAGCTGCCGCAAAGCAAGACTTAAAGTTGCACTAACCGATCGTAAATCGGTTAGCGCAACGTTAAGTGGAGGAAGGAGCGCTGCGCGGCTGCAGCGCTCCTAGGTGAATTGCCCCGATGGAATGCTGATATTAGATTTGTTCACAAACTTTCTTTGTGAACCAGCACTGGAAAAAAAAGATTATCAAGGCCATACACAGTACCAATCTGTCAACGATGACAGATGGGAGCACACACAGTCACAAGCATTCTCCCTATATAAAGTATAGGGAGAACTCCTGGGACTGCCATACTCCCTATGATTGTGGATAATCGCGAATGAGGGAAATATTTAGTCCGAAACGATTGTTCCCGATGCCAACGCAGATTGTTCATCAGCGGCAGAAACGACCGTTTCGGCCATACAGACTTTACCGTTAAAGGGCCAATACCGACGAGATTGGTCCTTTATCGGGAATGTGTGTACCCAGCTGATTTTCCCCCAGCTGCTTGGACCAATCATTTTGTGATCTATATTATAATAAAGTTGAGTGGTCCAGTGAACACCAGAACATCCCCCTATATTTGATATTTATGTCAAACACAGACTGGATCAAATATCAGGCCAGTGTATGGCAAGCATTAGACTATACAGCCTATTCTGTGCTGTATACTATTAAAAATGAGGTTTGTAATTATTAATTATGTGCAGGCTTTGAAATCCAGGTCCTGAAATGATAACTTTGCCTATCTATCTTCCAAGACCTTCATTTTAACTCATACAAAACCTTTTTTCATCATATTAACATAATTCTTACTGTTCATTCATCTCTGAATCAATTGTTAAGCTAAGTTTATTTCGGAGAGATGATCACAGTTACCCAAAGATTATGTTCAATCCCCTCCCCAACAAGTGGAAAACAGCATAGAAAATACTATATTTAGACTTTACTCTACACATACCTATACAAATATATTATTAAAAATATACCTGTCAGTTCTCTTTTATATAAATTACAGGAACACCAAGTCGGACGTACATGTTTTTTTTATGTCTGCATTCATAAAGGGCCAGTAGCAAAGTGTAATAGTGTTTAGGGTTTTTGCATATGTTTATGCCATGTACTGTGTGTGACTAAGGTTTTATAATAGCCTATCCATAGGAGGCCAGGTGCAGCATCATGTTTTCCTGAATAAAGACTGATTAGAGTTTTAAAAAAACTAGCTTTTTTCTTTCTCCTGAGGATGAATAGAATAATAACTAAAGTCTTGTTCATTATAGTACATTTATATAAATATAAGTTTTCAAATATGAAAGATACTTTGCTTATAGCTGACTCACTACCCTATAATGTCCATTGACATTGGGCAGATACCGAGTGAGGAAATTGACTGATTCTATCACAGACCAAAGGGCTCTTCTTATATTGAATATTTGAGGTAGTTGGGTAGAGAGGCTGAAAGTCTAGCTTTATGGCCAACATCTTTGCATTTCCTCGCAAGTTAAGTTATTTGCAAATCACTGACTGGAACCATATACGACATTTCTGTGTTTTTAACAACTAATATGTGTGCGGCTATAATTTTTTTTTTTTAAAATATACATTTGTAGCATTTACAACCTGGGTGAAGGGTCCAGGTATTATGGGTAATAGATATGAGGAAATAAAGCAGTTAGCCTGACTTATAGATCTACCTGAATGGAAATTCAATAACTGCTTTACTCCTAGGCACTGTTAGAACTAGAACAATGAGAGAGGTAGAGTGAGAGAAAATCTGGGGAAGAAACTTTCAGGAGTTTGGATGCCATTGATTGGGGTTATTGGTTTGTAATGTTACCAAATCTCACAGAGAGCCATACTGTGGAGCAGGGATTTACAGCCTGAGGTCCTGTAGCTGATGCTGAACTGAACACAAACCATCAGCAGTTACAAGCTGACCTGGATTGGTTAAGGATTGACATCAAGTAGGCCTACACATGTATTTGACTTCTGCAGCCTTTTTTCCCCTATATGCACTCTAAAGCCAGGGAATGTTGGGAGTTTTCAAACATCTGTAGAACTACTGGTTGCCTATGCCAAGTTAAATTGTGCATCAGCAGAAGACACCTATGCTGGCTATCCCTCATACAGCACAAGACAGTAAGATTTTATCTGATGGGATGAAGGGTTAGAAAACTGATGAACCAGAAAGCATTTCAAACTTCCAAATACCTGAGAAGGGAATGTGCAGAATTAAAGAGCTAATTCTATACAGACATCCTATTAACACAAATGAAACAATACAAGGGTGAGGCTATTGTAGTTTAACTATAATCTAAGTCTGTTTAGCTCATTTCTTTCAATACAAAAAAAAAAAAAAAAACAGAACAAAAACCCAAAATGTAGATGCTGAAGACAGAAAAGCTATAGAGTAAAAAAATACATTCGTTTCAGGCTTACCATATTTTTTTTCTGAAAGTATAAAGTTTATTTATTTAGGGCTATTATCAGACTAAAATCTCTTCCCAACAAAATACTCTTTCCAACGTATCCTCGTCTGGGGCACAGTTAGTGCCAATAAGGGGAATTTAGAGACTATTTTAAAAAAATAAATTAAAAAAATACCATCTAGTGATAAAACCAAATATCTGCCTTCTTCCTGGAGGAAATGGTTGCAATACTGCCCACATTGCACGAGTGATTTATCATCCTAGGAGATGCTTAGTAGGGATGTTAGCCGCAGGCACAATATTTGAGAATACCTTTGCTGTGTAGGATCCGTAGTGCTGGTGAATGCAAGGTCATTTACATTTCCCCACCCCCCCAAAAAAACCTCTTTGGAACTTGAAGGACGGCCAAACGCATTGCTGTCTAATGTGTTGACAGCCACTTCAGTAAGAAAGGGGTTGAACTTCCACGGATAAACTTCACATCAAATGGACAGAATAACGAACACTACAGTCACAAGTACCCGCATCAGAAGATCATTTTCATCCATGTCTATTCAGAACGGACAAGAACAAAATAAAAAGTGACGGAGGCAATGGAATGGAAGGGGAGACCCCTAGAAGTGCTGAGAATTCAAAAGCATAGTCTCCCCTAATCTTCAAAGACTTCCAAGAACAATGGGGGGAAAAGTTCAGTGGGGCATTCCACCTTCATGTGCAGGAACCGGCTGGCATGGCAGGCTCCGATCATGCGGAGGTCGGTGACTTTCATCAGCAGTTTTGGCCAAAAGTGTGTTACTTTGTGTTTTCTGTAATTAATGTAGTGTTCAAAAGCCAAAAGGAAACCTTCCTGGCACTTTTCTATTCTCTCCACACTAGAAAGACCAGGACGATCTGGATGAGAGGAAACAGGAAAAAATTAGCTTATTGCATCGAAAATATGGCATATTTATTTTATTTTATTTGCCACTAGTGGTAGCTTAAAAACTCTTTCTCTAGTGAAATATATGACATTCAGTGGGTTATTATTATCCGGTTTTCACAGCAAAAATTTTGCATAATATTTTGGGCCAGTGTATTGGCAGCTTAAAGTCTCGTACATACGTCTGATAGGATGAACGAGGAACGGCTTTCAGTTTGCTTATTAATACATATTAAAGTTTTCTGTTTCTGGAAGACATATTAAAGTTTACAAAACATTAGTCCAGACAGAGTGACCTTAAAAATATGGTTGAATGGTCAAAAAATTACACTTATTTTAACCATAGAATCATACACAGGTCTGATAAGACAGACAAGGCAATGACCCCCTGAGTGTAATATACACTCATTTTGGCCAATTTCACTCGGACATCATTCGTCAATCTGCCATGAGAGATCAGTGCCTGAGCAACCGCATACACATGCGCGAATATTGGCCAGGCCATGTGTATATCTTGTGGTCAGGGGTTGTGCATTGTCCGTCCTATCTGACATTTGTATGGACTATAAATATTGCTAAGGACACTCTGTCTGGACTAGTGTTTTGCAAACTTTAATAAGCAAATATTAAGTAAACTGGAAGCCAATTATACACAAAAAAAAACCAAGCTAGAGTTAAAATAAAATATTCCAGAGATTTTCCACCTTATTATTACAATTCTCTCTCATTAGCCTGCAATGCAGTTTGTGCTGTCTGGACCCATGGACTATCAGTGGTTAAAGTAGATAGAGAGATGATTGCTGGAGAACAGGGCCCCAGACTAAGTGTAAAGTTAAAACATCAGACAGAATATTTTTTTTTAATTCTAGCTTACATTTTCCCCTTACAATTACAAATCCACCTGCAGGCATTTTAAAGGAAAGGGTGAATTTAAATGGGGGACAGAATTGAATTCGGTGAGGCCTCAGTATAAACAAAACAGTGCTTTTGGTGTAATGGTTTGAAGATAAAATGACCTGTGAATTCTAAACTGTACACAAATAACACACTGGGTAACATTTTCACAAGCTGGGTATTTTCATTTCATTTGAGCTTTCACAGGAAAATATACAGTATTAAAATAAATGCCAACATAGTGACACCTAATGGTAAAAGTTGAGAATATCATTCTCTGTGGATAAGGTCTTTGTTGTATATTTGTCTGTGTGTAGTACATTAATATTCTGATGAGAATATGGTATTGAGGCAAATCTAAAATCTATGACATCTATTTATTACACAGCTAATGGCTAATACATTATATGAATTGTTATTTGGAGCTGAGTAAGGGGTATTACTCACATCAGGACTTTTTTTTACATAAGTCTCTCTATTCACTTACAGCCTACTGCCCCTCACCCAGTGGCTACAGGCATGCACAGGTGGAAAAGGAATGGGTCAATGAGGAGATTATTGGAGAGTTTGTTTAACTGAACACTCTCAAATGTAGCTGAACCCTCTGTGGAACAGGGACTGGCTGAGAGCAATTCTGTATTTAATTAATGGTTTGGTATGAGGCACAGGAGAAATACATTCTAAAATAACTTAAGGTTAAAATACCTATATACAAATCATATTATTGCAGATGCTATTACGATTTGTAATACTGCTTTATTTTTTGCCTTTATTTCTCATTTAAAAGATTACAGTTTCCTATCAGCATTCAGTGATAAAGTTATAAAAATGGCAAACATCCACATCATAATAGCTAAACAGCCTTCAGGCTAGGCACACACGAAGATTATTTGGAGGACCGAACCATCAGCCACGACGGTCGACAGTTATTTGTCCTGGCCAGCTGGCCGGTCGTTATTGGCGATTGGTCAGCCAGGGCAAAGAATTGCACGGTGTGTTCCCTGCCATAGCTGTTTCTTTGTAAATATAGGCAGGGTGAGCTTAGGGTACTACATGGTTGGAGGCTTCTCTGCAGATTGTAATGTACCTAGCTGCAGTAATGTAAACAAACACTTGGCTGTAGCCTTCTGTGTACATACCTGATGACATAAGCAGCACAGCCTGCAACAAGGCGACTTCGGTATCATCAAGATTAAATGAAGAAAGTGACACACCCAAGTCAAAGATGGCGTCTGAAACCACCCCCAGTCCTCCATTTTTCAGCTGTCCCCTTGTCACTGCCATCTCTCCATTCAGAGTTAGAGTTTCACTTTCAGGGTCATATCGCACAGCTGCTCGGAGAGACATGATCTCCATGCAGCAGCCTTTAAGAAGGATGATCTGGTCTTCACATGGCAGCTGGAGATGAAGGCACATACATCAAATATTCAGTATGAAAGTCTAGGATACAGCTCTACACATGATTTGCACACTCTTATTACCAAGATTTCTGACAGGTCCCCTTTGCACCCTTCCATTGTACCCACATGCACATACAGTACAAGGGAGCGTTAGGACTAGTCATAGGAACATCGGAGGAGCGTGAGCAAGTTTCTCTATGTTCATTCTTGTCTTCTGGCTGCCTAATTAATGCATGGGAGGTAAGATAGAGCTCCTTTATCTTCAGTTCTTCAAAGAGAAGTGTAAATGTGGAGTGGAGATAAACTTTAAACATATGTGTACACTTTATATCTGTTGTATTCAGTTAGATCAACTGGACTTAGTTCTTGAAGAAGAACTAGAACAAGCATATGCACACTTCCTTTTCAATAATCATTTGGGATAATTAACTGAAAGCTGCTGTGACTTTATGGGCCTGTGAAGGTTCTCATTCATCCAGGTATATATGTTGTATTCAATTAGATCAACTGGACTTAAAGTTTAGTTCTTGAAGAACTAAACTTTAAGTCTAGTTGATCTAACTGAATACAACAGATATGACTTTATGGGCATTCCAGCTCCTTGTGCAGGTTTTACAAAAGTCACCCGAGCAGCCACTAATAGAACTTGAGGCTTTTTTTTTATGTGGCTTTTTAATGCCCTAAATTAACTGAAATTAAATTTACATCTGGGGTTAGACCCAATTACAATTTACCCCAAGTCACAAGCACAATATTAAATCACACATATGGCTGTAATAAAAACAAATTGTACTTTAAATGTAATGCTGAATGACAATCATATTCAAATTTAGTTACAGTTACTACAGGAACAAGTGAATATAAAAAATGAATCCATTGGTATGTATTTTGTTTTTTGCTAAACTATTAGTGAGGTATAGTGGATGTCATCTATTCAAATTTAAATACACTTAGGCTAAAGCAGAAGCAAACCAGTGTGTTCCAAAGAGAAAGTGGTGTTTGTTAAACTCTGTGCTATCAATGAATTTCATTCAGTATTAAACAATGTGAACAGAAGAAATAACAGAAAATGGACATTGACATAATATTAAAGTGAAAACTTTTCTTCCTGTGAATCTACCATTTTATGGGAAGTAGGAGCAAGTATTCCTACCTACCATTCTGTTTCATTTGAAAGGAATTAGTTTTAGAAGTAGTGTTATTGAGTGCCTACAGCTTCCCTAAATGAGTTCAATAAAAAATATTGTTAAATGTCAAGTAAGCCATTCCCTGCATGACTTTCGATAATATTTGTAACAATATTTCCTTAACTTAATGAAAATTTGAATACAGCTACTTGGTAGCCAGAGAAATATAGGGCCTCATTTAGGGAGGGCACCCTGAAAGGGATAATGTGATATGACATTCGCGTAGGGACATTTACCCAGAACGATTGCAGCTCTGTTGAAATAAGGCCCATAGTCTGACAAAAATAAATTGGGCTAGAAATGTAAATTATAGTGCAAACATACATACATTTAAAATGATTCATGTTGGTCACCATCTTTACTCTTACACTTGTACCCACTGGATGTCACACATGTCCAATAGCTCTAGATTTTTTATAGATGGTTACTAATTCAGGGAACAAAGCAAAACAGCAAATATCTTTATTTTCCGAATGGGTGTTTACTAAGCAGAACTGATAAATACTGCAACCATTATTAGATTTCATAAAACAACGTATTCTACAGATATACTAAAGTATATCACCAGTATACTACAGTTTTAAATGGTTTTAAACTGGATTTTTAGAAAATATAGTCAGTTTGTTTAACAAAACAAAAAAATTTTGAGGGTATAACTTCATTTGTAAGGCACTTGGGAGCTTATTCATTATGAGGAGCAAAATTTTGCCCATGATCTTAATCTGCAGCAACCAATCAGCTACTACCTTTTTACTGGTCTACAACAGTCAGAAAACACCTGCACCGTATATTGAATAAACCCATTTGTGTCCCTGGCTATAGTGTACCCACCAGCAATGCCTTTTAACTTTTTCTAACCCTGTATTTAGTGTTTCCACTGCTTTTGGTATTTCAGGATAGTTGATATTCTAGGACACGCTTTAGCTTTTCAACACTTTACCTTCACTTGTTTCACTTTATTCTGCAACTTATATAAGATATTGTTCATCCCTTTATATACACAATTCCCAACTAATTTGGTGGATGCTAATTTACTTGCATGTTTCAGGGCTGCAGTGAATATGTCCGCACAGCACATTATAAACATTGTTCAGGTAACAAGGATGATCCAGTTATCTGGTATTTTAGGCCTTTGGTTTAAATATATACACAGTAAGCTGAATATTTAAACTAAGTTAGAGTTGACAAATTATACATTTTAATCTTGGCACCTCTGAAACTGACAAGATAACCCCCTTTATCAGGACTGTCAAAATAGGTTCTCCAGGTACTTATACAAATAAATGGATATATTACCATTTATACAGCTTTATATATATTTAACGGATGCTCTGCACACCTGCTAGCATTCATTTAAGTTATTGTTCTTTGTAAAGCTTTTCTGAAGTCTCTGCAACTCTTATCAGGTATGTTTAATTAGTTTTAGGGTTATCAACCTCACCCATGCAGTGGCCGCACTAGTGTCATTCCATGCACTGACCAGGTCATGGGTGTAGCCCGATCTACTCCTTGCCACACCTATACGCCTGGGTGCAAGCCACAAAAGATCACTACCGGGTCACGTGCGGCCCACGGGTGGGTCATAACTGAATTAGTTGGTCCAAATGTTAGGGGTATTGTATTGTGTCTGATTTAGGGTTAAAGGGCATGGACAGAAAATTGATACTTACACTTTTCCCACCGGTCCACTTTGTGTGGAGGCGTCCTGCTTTCTGGTAGCAGCTGTCAGTCATGACCGTGATGGTCTAGGATCTTGCTTCAGGAACCGTAGGAGCAAAGGTAAGTATCATGATGTCTGGGTTTGGGGGCGTTCCTTAATGTAAATATCAATGGGGCTGAAAGGGTGAACATTGCCCTTAATGGCATAATTATCAGAGCTCTGCATGTTTGGTTTATCTTTTGCTATTTTGGAGATTATTCTATTAAATATGCAAACAATACTGCTAATTAGTAGTGATGATTCCCTGTTTTTGAAACAAACCTGGTTTCGATTCGGAACTGCAGGTTTTGAAAACCTGTGTATCTGATGGAATTTTCCAAATTTTGAAAAATTGTAACTCGCTATCAAAAAAACAAAACGTTGACAATTTCAGATTCCTTTAGGTTCAATTTAAGATTTTCAGAACTTCAATACGTTTTGCTGGACTGCTCTCATGAAAACCTGCCAGTTTCGTTCATGTCTACTAATTCGGAAACTGAATGAGTTATTGAAAGGCAATACGAAGTGGTATACATTGGTTTGCTATCACATAACATATAATCTGCCTGCGTGGCTAGAATAGTTGTCAAAACAGATGAATTTCTATATTTTATAGTTAAATATTTTATAAGCATTGAAATTATTGAGGTTACATTGAGGTGTGAGGACAACAAAAGGATCGATCTTCACATTGAAATGATTTCTGTATACTAGGTGGGTACCTACATGACGGTAGTATACATGTTTTCTACACCAAGGTATTTTTACATTTTAATTCTTCAGTTTTTTAATATTGATAGATAAAGAATCACATGCACCCCTTATTTTACAGCTAGCCATTCTAACTAGTGGGAAATCAACAACTTGAAAGTTCTCTTTGCAAGGCATCTGTGCTCCCTGTGCTTCCTTCTGGGACTCATGTTTCCTTCATCAATCCTAAAGACACACTGATCTTATAATGTAATTGTCTTTGTCTGGGTACACACCATAAAATTTTTCGGTCGTGGCATAAGTAGCCACGTCAGACAGTTTGGTGCGACTGAATGGTCTTGAAATAGTGTATGGCCAGCCGTAATGTAAATAAACAAACTGTGGGGCATAAAGAACAATAATACAAAAATAGATCCCTTAAAACATGAAACTCACCTCACAAAACATAGGTAATTTTTTGGCAAAATCGACCACTCTTGTAATTGCAGGGGTGATAATTTTTGTAAACTGACTGAAGGCTTCTAAGTCCACTTTACCACCCTCGGGTGCATTAACTATAGGAGCTTGTCCAATGTCTTCTGGCTGATACAATTAGAAGGTAAAGAGCAGATAGCAAGACGTTAATCACTTTAAACCACGTGTTTGCGCTGCTAGGAAATTCACACAAAATATTGGCATTAGAAAACACACAGATAAAACTAACCTGTTAATTACTCAATTCTCTTGGGCTAAGGCTAGCCATACATGGTTCAGTAATACAGCCTAATCAACCAAAATATTGGCCAAAGCGTTCAATTGGGGCGAGTTATCAACCCATGTATATAAATAAAGCTTTCATTTTCTGGACTAGTCACTGTAAGCAAAATTGCTTGGTCGTGTGATGACTTTGAAAAATCATGACCGCGCAATTGGTCAGGCTAATCATTGTGTTGCTACCACAACTTTCCCGACAGGTTGGTTCACTGATCAGAAATTTGTTGACCGTTAATATCGGGGTGTAATCTACCTGTGGAAGCCTAGTTCACCTGTATTTATCTAGCCACATTTTTCTACGTAACAGTGGTGTTTAATAAGGGAATTTCAGGTTATTCTTATTATAAATGATATAGTCCTTAAGAGGTTATTTTACTTGGCCAGAGAAAAGTTGCAACAGACAAATCTCCTAAAAATTCTACTTATGAACTCAGCCTTAAAAGCATTCACGTGGAAAGGTCTTTATCTTTCAATGATTATACTGAAAGGATTGGCAGTTGCCGTTCTGCAACTGATTAAACAGCTGGAGGAACCCTGGAAAAGGTTATGAGAATGTGTTGAGAGGTAATAAAATAATCATAATTGTTTTTTAAGATGTTGTAAGGTGGAAACATAATCCACATAAGTCAAAATATTGTAAGATGCTTAAACTATATGCATCACGTGCTTATATTGCATCTCATTGCATGTGTAATATTTTACTTGTATGCCGTAGAAATGTGTATCTGTATATGCTTGTGAAGGTTCTCATTCATCCAGGTTATGGTATATCTGTTGTATTCAATTAGATCATCTGGACTTGAAGTTTAGTTCTTGAAGCTGTTTCGCTAGTCATACGACTGGATTTCTCAATTCAGAATGACTTGTACAAGAATCTGTGGCAATTATGTACCCTGGAAAATCCCAATTAGCATATCACAGCCAGGTGTTAAGGGTGTGATTGCATAGTGGCTAAGAGGTGTTATAGGAACGCCCAGAGTGCGGTGTCAAAACTGCATTGTACATGGCAGACTGTTGGTGTCGAACCCCCCCACCTTTATTTAGGCTTGGTTTCTTTATTTTCACATAAATGGCCTCCTTGACACCTCTCTTGAACCAGTCACATTCCTTTGCCAATATGTTAACATTACAATCTTCAAAGGTATGTCCTTTATCCTTAAGATGCAGATACACGGCTGAGTCCAGACCCGAGGAATTGGCTCTTCTGTGCTGGGCCGTACGTTGATGCAGTTGCTGTTTGTTCTCTACGTTGATGCAGTTGCTGTTTGGTCTCCCCCACATACAAATCAGAGCATTCTTCACTGCACTGCGTATATGATGTCGCTTTTCTTGTGTTTGGGTATTGGGTCTTTCGGATGTACCAATTGCTGCCTTAGTGTGTTGTTCGGTTTAAAGCAGACAGGGATACGGTGTTTACTAAAAATTCTTCTTAATTTCTCGGAGACCCCTGCTACATATGGGATGACCATGTTCTTTCTCCTGTCTTGCTTTTCCCCGTCACTGTTGGTATTCGTATTCTTTTCTTTCCTTCTAAGTCTTTTGACAACAGCCCAGTCTGGATATCCACAGGTTTTAAGGGCTCCTCTGAGATGTTTCATTTCTTTAGCCTTCGCCTCTGTGCTAGTGGGGATGTTCTCAGCTCTGTGTTGCAGGGTTCTGATGACACCCAGCTTATGATCTAATGGGTGGTGGGAGTCAAACATCAAATACTGATCTGTGTGTGTTTGGTACAGAAAACCAACTAGCGAAATGTCTTCAAGAACTAAACTTCAAGTCCAGTTGATCTAATTGAATACAACAGATATATGTGTATCTGTATAGTTCTCCTAGTTATGTATTGTCGTTATGCCAGCAACTTTATTGGACATTTCCTGAATACCTGTAAATATATTAAAGCTTCATACACACCTGGCGATGTTTACCAGACCTCGACCAACCCCCAAGCCCGATGAACACCATGCGACGAATGGCCGATAGTCTAGCATGTGTATGCGTTTGGTCTGGGGTAGTTTGGCCATCCACCTGGCGGATTGGTCGGGGGTTCGTCGTGCTTGTTCGGGGCTCGGGGGTCTGGTGAACATCGCCAGGTGTGTACGAACCTTAAGACAGCAACTGGCATTGGCACCTCTAGTTTTGCTCTCATAACCAGACATCTGACTCCCTATTAACACCTGGGGTCTACCTGCTGGGTCCTATTTCTTGTACTGCAAATAAATGACAAAAGTGTTAACCGAAGCAAAAGGTTTAAAAGCCAAAGACAGTAAATCTGTAATGTTGTAAGAGTTACAAGTGACTGGTTGCCTTTAAGTGGTTAACCTTGAAAATGCTGCAGAGTTTACCATAAAATTGCTATTGCATATAACTAATTGTTCTCATGTATTTCTATAGTGCAGAGTATAATAGAAATGCCATTTAATTGATGTCTGCACTTATAATGATGTTTGATTCTTGAGTATTTGACTGCTCTCTATAATATTGCATTAATATTTGAATGTACTGATCTCTTTTCTTTATATGGGGTACCTGACCACAGTATATTCCAATCCCTACCAGCAACTATTTACAGTATGTATACATACAACTCAACCAACTGACATTCTTACCATGAACTTTCTTTTCTGTTTCCAGTGGCTTCCCTGTGCATTGGTGGCCACATGTGCCTCAGTGACCACCTGTATCAGTTCCCATTCCTCTTGCGTAGGTTCTGGTTTCTGTACAAGTGTTTTCTGTAGCTCATCTTTGCGCCTTTTTTCTCTATTTTCTTCTATAAGCTTTCTTTTTGCCAAACGTTTATTGTCATCCAAAACCACTGGAAAAGAAATACTAGGTTAGAATATCCCATGGTAAAGAAAAAAGAAGCTGTAAAGTACCTGGAAAAAGCTGTGCTGTAAATGCTCAGCGAATGAGCATGAGAATGAGTTTATTACTTAAATTAGTGTCTCGTAGTTGTAGGAACAAGGGGGGGGGGGTCGACAAACCAATGTTCTGTTTCCCTTTAACCTATAGTTAACCTATAGTTAGTCTTTTGTAAATAAAGATTCACTTGATTTGAACAGTAATTCATATGAACTGTCAATGTAACTTTGGTGGCAGTTTGTATCATAGATACCGTCATGCGTGGCTGCTCACCAGTCACCAATGCTACCATTACACTACATCACTACACTACATCACACTGCTAGTCACAAGTTATTTTCTATGTACCTCTCCCCTAAGTATCTTAGGGGAGAGGTAACATACCGTTATTAAAATCTGTTTACACCTGGCTAAAGCCTCGTACACACGTCAGATAATTTTCACACGATTTGCCCGACGAACGACCCATCGTGCAACATTCTTGCGGAAATGAAGCTTTAACGATCTTCTAAGACCAATGATCCACGACTATTCTCTGCTATTTCCGACGATCAGCCTGGCGGATTCGTTCTGCCGATTTGTTTGTACGTAGTCGGCAGATTATCGGTAGAGTGTAATGGAAGATTGAATGAAATATACATGTGCAACATTTTGAGATCAGGCGATATTCCGAACGTCACTTAATACGTACGCCACGTAACACCTTTACCAACAGACATTATCTATTCACTATTGTTGATGTATGTACAGGTGTCGTTGGCAGAACTAGTGTATAACGAGACGGTTGATGAACGTTTGTCGGGCACATCATACGAAAATGATCTGACGTGTGTACGAGGCTTTAGCCTTTAAAAAGAAATTTTACAAATATCAGTTTCATATCTGTGCAGCTCATTGTTTAACTATAGATTGATTTTAAATGACTTTAAGAAATGAATAGTGTTCTCTACACAAACCTTAGCACCAACTCCAACCCTACTAGTCAAATAACACACAGATCTTGGAGCAATTGGCATACTGATAATGTATGCTTTGTGCTCTTCTTAATCACATTTACCAGATCAAGGTGCCCTCCCTACCCTACAGGCTACAGAATACAAGGGATATTTCACTGGTTATTTGAATACAGTAGTAAAGGCTCAAATGAGTGAAAAAAAGTCTCTCACAAATTTTTCATGGGTGCTTTTGAAAAAAATTCTGCTATTGGTATCCATTTAAATCCAAATGGTGGCAACATTTAGTTCCCATTCAGGTCATGCCAATAGACATGCTGCTCAGTGTTGTTGTCTACCCTTGTGGTGAGAATTCCATGCATTCTGCAACAATTAAACAGTCCCTTGTGCTTTTATCCTCTAAGTAATCAGAATTAGATATGTTAGGTTACAAGAGTGAAATATATATAACAATGTCTTACTTAAAGGACAATTATACTCACCTTCCCTCCGCTCCTCTTCTTTGTTCATTACCTTTTACCCAGGGTGAGGACCTGAACCGCTAGGTCCTCAGCCCTGGGTTCGTGTAACTTAAAGCACAGTCTTAGTGCAGCGCTCCTCTGGTAGGCTCTGCCCCCTCCTCCCCATCGGCGACGAGGCCAATAGGAAGGCACGCTTGTTGCAGAGCATGCCTTCCTATAGTTATGGTTAAAACGGCCGTCTCGGCCGATAAAGGGCCCATACACGGGCCGATTATCGGCCAAAGCGAATGTTTGTACACGTCATGCGTCGCGGGTCGGAACCTGCGATTGCACATGTGTACAAAGCTTTAGGGTTTCATATGACTTCCAGAGGTGGGACTAACGACAATGTGTAAGTTATTGTCTTGTGATTTGACTCGGTACATTGTTTCTTTGGTTAAATATCTATAGTCTAAAAGCCTGGCAGAACCTGTATTAAAAACAAATATCTCAGAATAGCCTTTTTCAGCTGCTTACAATCTGTTGCCATGCCAACAGCGATGCATTTCTTGAAGCGACATTCTTGGCACTGGTTCCTTGTTACTTTGTCTATTACACATTTTCCTTCATATTTACATGAATAGCTTGGGTGGAGGTTCTTCTGAATAGTTCTTCTGAAAAAACCCTAAAGATGGGGAATTGAGGAAGAGTCAGACCGTATGCTCTTATATTTATTTTACTAATATCACAACAGTTTGCACAACCATACAAGGGCTGCTATTAACTACATCCTTCTCAGTAATAAATAATCTATTTTTTTGCAGTATTATTACCCATAACAGTTAAAGAATATGTATGTATTACAGCACACAATAGAATAATATAAAAATAATTACGTTACACACTCCTGCTGACAGTGCAATATATTGTCTGGATTTGCCTGCCATCCCTTTATACAAGCATCATAACAGTTTCACCACCTACAGGCATCTTACATTCCAAGAAAAGTACATATATCTAGTTGAAATATGAAGAAAGCATTAAAAGGTGCAAAAGTCTGCAAATACGATTAATCTGCATCAACTAATTAGATATCTAACTGCAGTTGCCAAGTAAAAAGTTAAGGCAGGGTACACACAAGCAGACCAATGTCTGTGTATCAGTCAGCCGGGCTAAAAGATTGAAGGTAATTTTCATAATCGTTTGCCCAGATCAGACAAATGGGCGATCAGACATGACGGAATATCATCGCAATTGTGCAGTCTCCTATTGATTGCATGATCGGCCGCAGTGAACTGGCGCTGTGACCCACAGTGATTCTTCCTGGTGACTGTTGGCTAAGTGGCCAGTCGGGAAGAAAAATACAGCTGTGTGTACCCAGCCTAACATCTGATTGGTTTATGCAAATTAAAGGGCATGTCCACCCCCAAAACTATATTTTAACCCACTACTGGCCCCACTGTGTAGTGTGTAAAAATCCTTACCTTACATCCCTGCTCCAAATCATTCTGTAATGTTCCTCCAAAGTCCCAGAAACTGACCACCAGGAGCCTGGCCGAGTCCATATAGGACTCTGCCTCCTGTCTCCCTTCCTGGAGAAAAATGTCATGCACACTGCAGCCCTACATGCCTTCCTCCCTCTCGCTCGCGTTTTCCTCTCCCTCCCCCTAGCACAAAACCCAATTTCTGTAGTGTAGGGCCCCCAGTCCCAACCGCCATAGTAATTTTTGTAGAAACTCCCCCCTGAACTGTACTTACATTACCTCTCTCCTCCAATATTCTGGATATCAGCCAATCATGGACGCGGATGCCGGTCCGGCCCCCTGCTTGCAGTTTCATGCAAGCAGAGAGCCATGACAGTACGTCGGAGGAGAGAGGTAATGTAAAAATTACTATAGCGGTTGGGGCTGGGGGAGGGAGCCCTACACTACAGCAAAATTTCTAAAAAGGGGTGGACATGCCCTTTTAATAGCAAGGGCAAACTTTTGCACCTCTTACTGCATCAGCCCCTATTGTGGGGGGAGGTGGGGGCTGCAGGTGGTGTGTGCACGATTCTGTATAGAATCGATGGTTTGCTGATAAAATAAAATCAAACTGATGAAATAACTCCACTCAATCAAGCAGTCTCAATAAGGACTCTCCAGTAGGGACAGTTCTGGCCATTTTGGTGCCCTAAGCAAGTCAATCCTGGTGCCCCTTCACACATCAAACTTCCCCGTAATCTTGCATTAGTTTTTGCGTAGAATATAACACCTAAGGGATCGTTCACACTAGGTCTGTTTTTTGGTGTGTTTTTGCAACGGACTATTTTGAAAAATGCAAGGACATATAGAATTCAATAGTACCATTCACACTAATGCATTCCAATTGTGTCCATTTGTGTTCTGGTCCGTTGCGTTTAAAAAGCACACTGCATGCTGCATTTCTGTCCATTTTTTGCATGCATTTTCGATATGAATAAATACATAGCACATTGTGAAAAAATAGATACAAACGCATGTAAAAAACTGACAGTAACCGACAGAAACGCAAGCTACCTAGAGCAATTAAACACAGATAAGGAATCATCTCGTATTTGGCTATGTTTGGTCGACTTTTTTGGGCACATTACCTGCAGCTGCTTTGCAGGGATCCAGGGTTAAGGCCACATTAACTGATTTGCGATCGTTTAGCGTGAGCTTGATCCTTAGGGCTCATTCACACTAGAGAGCAGTGGAACATCGCTTTTGCGATTGCATTGTTAAGCTGCATTAACGCACAACGCATGCCATTATATTCAATGCTTTGCGTTAACACACCAAAATGCAGTGCGTTGCACGTAACGCACTACGTTGCAGAGCTTTAATGTGAACGGCGCCATTCATTTCTATGCGCACTGCATTTTGGTACGATGTAAAATGCACCAATATGTGCTCTACTGTGAACGAGCCTGTGCCGCTGCAAAACTATTCAAAGATCATACATATAAGTATTTAAAATTCACCCAGAGCCGCACAGTCTCTGGTGAATCTCATTTGTTATATTTACACTGCTTTATTGAGCAGAATTAAGGATATCCTATCTCAACTGTATATCATCTTGGTTTTTCTACAAAATGTCAGAAAAACCAAGATGATAATACTGAATGAAAACAGAGAGGCTACAGGGAACTAGATCTGTAACTTATTGCTTTGTTGCTGAAAAAACTTTGAATTGTGCCCCCTACCCTCTCAGTGCCCCAGTAGTTGGCCTGGGTCGCTTCTGCCTTAAAAATGGACCTGCTATCAGGACATTGTTAAACTTTAAGTGGCTCATTTACCCAGAGCTGCTATCGCTCTGGGTAAATGTCCCGATCGGAATTCAATATTGCATTTGCAACTGTGGGTACATCCCGAAAAGGGATTTATTCACAGGGGGATTTTAACGGCAGCTATTAGCTTAACGGTAGCTTTAAGCGCAACTTTAACTCCATATATTTGCCCAGCGCTTCTGGGTAAATCGGCCCCTAAGTGTATCCCACTCATAAGAATGGATATTACTGTGAGATCAATAAAATATTTGCATTGCATTTATTGGTCTAGTCTATAGGACTAATGAACAAAGCAAAATATTTTATCATAAGAAAATCATATAAAATCTATCATTGTTACTATTCCAGACAACGCTCCACAATTTACAATTAGTCTGAGGAAAAATGCTATTGCAAATGGAAACCTTGAAAATGTGAGAGTGGAGTTACCACAAACAGTCAAGTGCTGCACATTAAACTTAATTATAGCAAAAGAGATAACACATCTAAGCTCAAATATAAGAGACAAATAGGTATATACATAGCAATAAAAATCTCTAAACATAAGGCTGGACTGAAGGTGGTGAAATCACCTGCATAGGAAAAAAGTTAATAGCCAGAATTTCCACAATCACAGATGATAGTGTGACAATGACCTAATTACTGTAAAACCAAATTGCACGTGCTCAGTGTAACCCTAATTGTCACAAACTGCATAGTAATCCTTAATAGTTGAAAGGCACACAGTTCTGGATATACGTGATGTAGGTGGTATATATGTCCACCGTCCAAGAAAAGTCACATTCGATGCATCATAAACAGGCAAAAGATCGTAAAATAGACCAGTCTCACCCGAACTTTGTGCCTTACAACTATTAACGATTACTATGCAGTTCGAGATAATTAGGGTTCCACTGAGCACCTGCATTTTGGTTTTACAGTGATTAGGTCATTGTCACACTATAATTTCCCTACACTGTATGTATATTTATATGGGTTATTGTCACACTATAATTTCCCTACCATGTATCTATATTTATATGGGTTTTAAGTGGTTGAGTGCCACAAGGCTTCCGCCTTGTATATAAGTAGGGCTCTTTCCCTTGGTTTCAGTGAGATTCAATAAAAGTTCTTATTGTTAAAAATTGTGCTAATTTTTCCCCAACCAATCAGATCTTATTTAACATTTGAAAGTTAAAATCTGATTGGTTGGGGCAAAATTATCAACATTTTTAACAGTAAGAACTTTTATTGAATCTTCCTGTTTGTCTCTTATTATATATATATCCTTAATAAGCCCCCACTCCATTGGTGTATACCACACTCTTATTTTTACTAGCGCCCTACTTTTTTCCTTTTTTATGTTCAAAGCTTGTCTGGTCTTTAAGCAAAGTTAAAAATATTGTACCCCAACGGCTAAAAACCATCAATTTATTAGGTCAATAATACTCTCTTAGACTCCACACCTGCCAACTGCACAGTCCTTACCTCAGGGTTCATTTTCTAACTCTAGATTTTCTTACCTTAAGTTTCCTTTGGCGCTCCGGCCCCACTTCCATGATCTGGCCAATAAGACACGCTTCTTTCAGAGCGCATTTTGTCATTGGCCAAATTGCCAATGGACTTCAGGATTGGAGCACCAAAAGAAACTTTAGGTGAGAAAATCTAGAGTTAGAAAGCGAACCCAGGGGCCAGAACCAAGTGGTTTAGGTCCTTACCATGGGTATTTCTAATGGTGGAGAAAGATTTCGGTGAGTGAAGTTGTCTTTTAAAGCATGTATCTTACAAGCATTCTACAACAGCAAAAGGCAATAATGGGAGTTGTACATCTGGGGTCCCATGGGATGGTGAGCTCTGTACATTTGGATATTTTTAAGATTGCTCGGATTTTTATTTTTATTTTTCTATGACAAATTCAGTTATAATAAATAGTAATCAGCAGTCATGTACACCAGCAGTCTGCCAGCTGCTGCTCTCTAGTTAATTTGCCCATTACCCAATAAACTTTATAAAAAGTTACCTTGCAGCCTTCGCAGGTTATGCATCTATAGTGATAGCCTGTAGCCTTGTCTCCACACACCACGCATAGCTCATCTTTATCCAAGTAGCTGGGTATGTACCCTAAAAGAAAATCACAAAGATATGTCTTATATACTTTCATTCATTTTAATGTCTTTCTTTCAACTGGAGGAGAAAATGCCTTTTGTTTTCATGCAGATTAAAGCATTTTATTAAAATAGATCCACACATAATGGCTAGCCTTCACTGACAAAATGAAAAATATTTACCCCAAGAAGGAGATAAAGGGAGATTAGTGGATATGGAATCCCCCCCCCCCCGCTTCTATCTGCCCAAAACATTGATATAACTTTATAGTTATAATAAAAAAGGGCACGTGCTTCCTATTTTCCACTCACCTTATATCTTTCTACTAACTTCAGCTTTTCAATTTGCCTTATTCGTTTTATTCTTGTCATTTGTAAATAGATTTTATCACTTTTTACAGTCTAACTTCATCATATAGTAAAAATTCTCCTCCCATTCTCCGCCCACTGGCAGCTCATTTTAAAGGGCATGTTCACCCCTAAAACTAAAATTCAACCCCATACTGGCCCCACTTTATAGTGCAAAAAAATCCTTACCTTACTGCTCCAAATGTGTAGGAGCCTGTTTTCTTGGGTAAATGTTTCTGCCTATTCTCTTGCCTCCCAGGGGTATTCTGGCATACGCAAAGGAGATGAATCCCGTCTCTCCATCCTGATCCATCGTGATCATCTTGTATTTCCCCCCACTCCCAACCCCAACTGCATAGTTAGTTTGTAAAAAAAAGATAGAATAAACTTACTTACCAGCCTGGGATCCATCAGCTGCCTCTCAGCCAATCGAAGACGCAGCTGCCGCCCAAGCCCCAGGCTGGTAAGTAAGTTTATTCTATCAATTTTTACAAACTAAACATGCGGTTGGGGTAACTTCATTATATCTAATTGTTTTTAAGGTCATATCCTTTAAGTAAGTAAAGGTTCATACACATGTGCGATACATATAACAAGGCAATGAAAGCGGACAACAATGTACGTTACTGTGTGAAATTGCACAATCAATCATGTGCGTCAGGGCAGTTTTTAAGAATACGCCAAAAAAATGAGGGCACCTATGTTTAGCTAGGCACTCACTGTTCTCCTAGCATCTCCCTCTCAGCTTTTACTTGCTGTTTTAGAACTGCTCTCCTTGTTCTGCTGCTGTAATTTGCAACATTGCAGTGAGTAGAGAGCCTGAACTCAGCTCACTCTACTTGGAAACAATGTTGCAAATAAACAAAGGTGAAGGAAGGAGGGGGGAGGATGAGCTCAGCTAATAGTACTGAGGGGAGCCATTCTAAAATGCCAGGTAAAAGCTGTTGCAGACTTTATAACAGACAATGGCCCATGTGACTAGCAGCCATGATATCACTATACCTGCTTCTTTCTTCCTTCCATCCAACTCTCCAATTTGAACTTATAGTACTGTAGGTGAGTGAGTGAGGTGAACAATTCAATGGAGGAGACATGGAAAGCAGGTACATACTGTATATCATGCCAATGCAGGCAGCTAAAAGGGTTAAAGGTAATACCCTGCTGGCACTTAAAATGTTAATGGCAATACTCTGCTGGCACTGAAAGTATTCATAGGAAATTCTGCTGGCACTGAATGGTTAATGATCATACTCTGCTGGCACTGAAAGTGCCAATGACAATACTCTTGGGAAGTCTGCTGGCACTGAAGGGTTAATTGCAATACTCCCTAGCGTTATCAGATCTCAATAACCAAGATGGCTAGAAACAGCCCTGGCATGTGATGTAGTGTGGACTCAGGCTTAAAGACCAAACTGGGGTAAGTTTTTAAGTTAGTAGAAAAATATAAGATGAATGACAAATAGGGTGCACACGTCCTTTAATTAATAAATAGTTCTACTGTAACAAAAGTTTACTGAGCACTCTAGGTGGAGGCTATTATTCATACCCACATCTATGTAAAAGCCACAAGATTAGCAGTACTATGGAAGGACATTAGGCTAAATGACCTTTACAGTTTTAATTCAGAAAGAAACCTTAGGCTGGGTACACATGGAGGGACTATGTCCTGACCGAGCGCTCACTACGAGAAAGCGATCGGCCGGGACAAATACCCGTCGGTCGCAGCAAATTAGGCCGGGTTTTCCGGTCGCATAAGTGGAACGGCTGTCCGGCAATATCTTCTGGTGTGTACCCAGCCTTAAGCTTATTTAATCTTAAAGAACGTGTTTAAGATGGTTAACCCCATTCGCTATGCAGAGAGAGCCACTATCAGCTTGGTGATATAGAAGGGGCAATAGAGAATAATGGCGGCTCTCTGTTCATAGCCCTACAAATCTTTAATGCCAGCTATCTGCTCGGTACATCACTTGAAGGGATGCACGATTCTTTTTTAGTGCACTGCCGCAACCGATGTAATTACTGTCCTAAAGTCATGTGTACCCTCGGTGCATCACTCCAAAGGGGTTAATGCTACTTTAATACAAAAATTGAAGAATTGTGGTTCTTGTACATCGCCCCCTGTAGATTTTAAAAAGACACTATAACTGACAGCTTTCTGGCTCCTCATCCAGTCTGCACTTCCATTCATGAACATGTGCTCACCTTTGACAGGGGTACTTTGGATTGCATGTAATACTTATAATACTAATAATAAAGTTGCACTCACAGGTCTGCCCTGGGCCCACCTCCTGCTAATGTCTGGATTCTCAATAGACCAAGACTGAGACAGATAGACAGGGATTGGAGCTAAAGAAGACTGGCAAGTGTGACTTATTGTAAGTATTGTGGGTGATCTTTTGTATCTCCAGAGTATTTTAGATCTGCAACCTGGGTACATTAAAAGGAAGGGGATGGTTTTGGGGAGTTAATTGCCCTTTAAATTATTGTACTAAGGCATAAAGTCTCACAGTAACAAAACTTTAGTTGAAGAAAATTGTTACCACTCACTGTACAGCAAATATAAATAGAATTATGATGACCATTTACTCTTGAATGCTTAAGTGCATTAAAACGCCAGTTTTCCCTTGCAAGAATACCAGGCAAAAATGACACATTATTTAAAACAAAAGTATATAGGAAAACATGTTTGAAGAGGTAAAGGAGCTCTTAGCAATTCATAAATACACAATGAAGGGAAAGAACGGACTCTTGTTATTTCTTGTGCAGAAGATGCTTCTATTACACAGAATAATTAAGAATGACACAGCACTAACCGATCACCATGGAAACATAAACGCTTTTTCTCTCATGTGCAAGCAGCATGGCAATGTATATAGGAATGCTGTTGTAAAGCCTTTGTTTCCAAATGGATGACAGTAATACATTGAAATAAGTAGTATAAAGGATAAGGATGAATTAGGTGTGCACAATTACAAACACTTTACCCAAGACTTTTTTGTTTTAGTAAAACAATTCTTTTTATCCAATATCCAATGACATACACAGGTTGGCATTAAACGGGGTATAAACATGGTCTAATGCATTTTGAGCTGGTTAGCCCTTAGATACAGACCAGTGTGGTGATAAGGAATAAAGTGATACCAGGGGAGTGACTGGAGACAACACTATGTACACTCACCAATACAATACTTGCATTTACAGGATAAAATACCTCTGCTGTGAACTGTATGGCTTACATAGAGGCTTAACCCTTTACAATTCAATCTTAGGAAGAGGCTGTTTCTGTCCACTTTTGCCATCCGCTTGTGTCCGCTTTTACATGCTTTTGCACTTGCGTTTACATAAAAAAAGCATGTCGAAGTTATTGTGTCCGCTTCTATCACATTCGTTCTAAAATTGCAACGGATCGCAGCGCACACAGTGGGGCCTACTTCCCGCGATTTACCTTATAAATAAAATGGCATTACGGATCGTAAAATGTAAACAGATCGCAAAACGCAGAAAAAATGTGCTAGTGTGGCCTAGCCCTAAGTCTTAATTTTGTCATTATAATGCTTGTTGTTGCCAGAGAAATTCCTTGTTCTAAGGTTATAAAAAAAAAAAATATATCAGCTTAAAGAAGAATTAAAGATTTGCCGTGAAGATACAAACCCACTCTTATATTATATTGTTGTAGTTGGCATGACATTTGTAAATGGAAAGTAATATAAATATAGTTGCAACATTATGCAAATAACATATTTCATGAAAATGACCTCCCTCCACTTTTCTAATGTGCATTGTAGTTCTTATTTGCTACACATAAAGACAAAAAATCATTCACTCATATTCATCTATGCATGCATTCAAGTAGCTATTTCTATGGGTGTTCTGCCTGCCTAATTAACACACAATTTTAAAGCCATTTAGGAATTCTGGAATCAAAGGATTATTTGGAAAATCATTGTACAATCACACTGACTCTTACAGTGCAGAATTCTTTATGCTTCACACCCCTTTGTGATTAACACATCACATTTCATCACCCCAATTTCCAGGGCCTTTCAAACCCAACTTTGCTGGTCTATGTTTCTAATTCAAGCTTAATGACTACCAGTTACATGGGCCCCATGTCCAATACCTGTGCTGCATACATATATATACATGTATAACTTCACCTAAAAGAGGGGCATAATTGTGTTTTTGTTCCTTAAATATATAACTTTGCTAATTTATTATCAAACAATGTACATTATTAACGTAAAAAAGTTTAAATTCGTGGATATATTTTCTTCTATTTTGTTTTTAATTTTTCCAGTCATATCCCTTCTGCACGGATGCTTGGGGTTGAGCTTAACACCAATAATGACTCCTTAAATGCTTTGGAACAGTCAGTTTTGGAACCCCACCCCAAAATATCACCACCCCAAAATATCTAGGAAAAAGGCAGAGTCTACTATTTAAAAGAATAACAAAATCTTGCTGTAGAAAAAAAATATTATATTGATTACAAATTGCCACATTTATTGCAAATGTATTTCCTTGTGTAGTTAATTTAATCCTCATTGTGTTCCTTTTTGAATTAATAATAAAATGTATTTTTTTTAAGTTTCCCTGTAATAGAAAATCCTTAAAATATTACACATTTTATAATTAAAGTGACACCATTTATTGGCTAAAAAAATACTGCAAATGCATATTCCCTCGTAAGACTAATAAAGACTAAGAAGCAGAGTTTATTTAATAAAAGGTGCTGTACTGATAATCTGCAGAAACCAATAAGATTTTATAAAAAAAAAATTCCTAACTGTAGTAGACAAGTTAAAAAACTAATACCTGATTGGCTGCTGCAAATTAACAGCATGTTTTTTCGACAGCTAGCATTTGCAAGCCAACAAAAGGTACAATGCCCTACTGTTTCTATGATCTACTTTACTAATTTTGGTAGTGCTGTACACATTTTTAAAACAGCCAGGCAATATAATATTTAACACATTTTTAAAAATTAATAAAAAAATATAGCTTTTTTTAATTTTATAAATAACTATGGTCCTGGATATCACAAAATTCAATAATTCAGGATGTAAATACCTGTAAAATGGGTGTAATTTTTATAAATAAAAAAGAAAATTACAAATATGTTTATTTAGAAGTATTTTAACTGTTAGACATTTAATAGTAATGGTTAAACATTAAAATGCGATTGTATCCAGTACAGCAAACTGTTGCCTAGGTCTGCAATTTTCTGACCATTGGAAACCTTGGCACAGGAAAGGGCATCCAATCAGAGTAGGAGCTGTTTTTAGCAGGGTTCTTTTTATCCCGAGATTCTTTTGAGAATATTTTTGTATGATTGTTTAAAATGAAATGTTACATTTTGGGACAAACTGAATGAATATAAATAATAAACTAAACACAGCAGAGATTTTTTAGGTTTTTCTAAATACAATAAAAATAAACCATTACACAATCCCTTTAAGGACAGACGAGTGCAGATTTTACTAGAAACATTATGGGTTGTCTGCACACTGCATTCAGATAATCAGAGTAATTACAATACTCTCTGATCTAAGTGCAACAAGGCACAGCTTGAATTATAAAGTTTGAAAAGGGACACCTGTTCTTTTTCTTCATAGGATTTAACGAGTTCTTGCAGACTCAGTAAAGTCAAATCAATTTTGATCAATAAGGCCAAGCGTGTCTTTTGAGGAACCTTCTGTCCTTAGCACTGGATTAGGTGCATTTTATGGAAAATACAACACAGCAGGATTCATAAATTATATATAGAGAATAAAAATGCTGGAAGTCCTTGAGAATAATTATAGATGGGCACAAAAGAAAAGTTTGCAAATGACAGTCAAGCACAGTGGTGATATGAAAACAGATTGATTTCAGTGCAAAAATAAAAGGTTATTGATACTTTTTAGAAATTTTTAAATACATTTTAAATATCATTTTTAAAACAAAATACACAGCAATCAGTAACATAGACATATAGATGAGTCCTTTATTAACTGCATAATTGATTTTTGATTGAATTTTCTAGATGATTAATACACAGACATTTACATTAAAACAATAGGAGACTGTAAAAAGAATGTCCAGCATCTATTTCGACAGTTAATCTCGAGTTAATGCTGCAATAATAGTTTAATACATAGCTGCAATAATACATGCTAAAATGTACTTGTGAAATAATAATACAAATTGTAAATAAAATATAATAAATATTATTTCTGAATATAAAATCAATATTGTAAATAAATAATGAAAAAAACACAAAAAACACATACGGGTGAATGCCTGCAGGAGAAACTGTAATACACAATGACTGGGGGAAATCTGTGCATTCTTACTGAAAGAGTGATATGTTAATAGTGTATGGTAGCTGCTTTCCTCCCTTACATATCCTGAACAATTACTACAAACTATGAGTCAGGGAAACAATTCATGATTTAAGTTAAATTCCTGAAGTGATACAAGTGATGGCACAATATATTTCCTTCTGCTCAAAACATTTCAGCAATAAAAAATAATCCTCCGGTGTTTTGATTCTATAAAAAACTTACAGAACATTAAAACTGGACAATAATGATCTCAATTAAAATAAACATTTAAATGGATATATATATATATATATATATATATATATATATATCATATATATATATTAATATATACATTTTAAATGCTTTAAATGAAAAACTCTTTCCATCAATGCAGCCATGGATTGTGGATTGAAAGAATGTTTTGTATATCAGTGCCAATATATTATTGTTCAATAAATAATAAAAATAATGTACCTTTTCACAAGTGGTAAATTATTCTCACAGTGTCGAATCTTAGGTGCCCAAAACAAAGGGAAATAAAACTGGCGCACACCAATGCCACCCTACTGAATGCACACTTGCAGAGTCATTATACAAGAGCCTAATTGGGTTTCCCCCACTGTATATAAAAAGAAAAGTGCTTGATTAGAATAAAAAGTATAAAATTCCATCCGCTTACAGGGGGAAAAAATGTATCTCCTAGCAACCTGAAGCACGGCTTTTGGCTGATTAAAGACGAGCTGCAAAATGAAAGATGTGTATTAAAAACTGCAACTTTTCCACCTTATATAATGCTAGAGGTTAACAAACACACTCAAAGACAAACATCTTTCATAAACATAGATGCTTAGTAGAAATATGCCCCTACCTTTTTTCTGCAAAAACATTGGAGACTGCCTTTGTGGAAAAGAAGTTTTTTCTTCAGTAAAATAGTCAGGTTGGCTGTATTGATTCAGGGCCATGTCCATTTCAGAGTACTCGTTTTTAAACATGTTTCCAGGGTAACTACAGGTATAAGGTTGATTCACCGCCCAGGCCTGTTCCATATATATGTTACTGTTGTGTAGGACCTGAGACTCAGAACTGCTGTAGCTCTGACTATCGTCGAAATATGTGCAATAATCAGAGGGCTGCAAGCAGCAATTACCAGCAGTCTGGTGCACATCATAGAATTCTTGCATGCAATAGTTCATTTTGCCTTCTGATCTAAACTTCTACCTTATGTACGCAACACAGAAATGTGCATGCATAGACATAGAACTAGAGATAGAATGATGAATATACAATGGCCACTAAAATCTAATTCGAAGCACAGCAATTCTCCTTGGAGCAGCAGCACCTTGTGTACTAAGATCCTATTTATATCTGGGATGCTTCTGAACAACTCCAGCAGCCAAACATGTTGGGAAAGAGATTTATGACAGTTTAAGGTCCTAATCTGCAGGCTAATTCCTGGTAAGGATGGCAGCACAGACAGGTAGCGCAGAGCATTAGAAGCAGAACACAAGGCGTGCTTAACACCAATCTTAAATGTAGATTTTACCATAACTTTGCACACTCCTTTCAGTACCTGTCACAGTGACATATGAATGTTTATACTTTATTTGACAACCAAACAGAAAAGCCTAACTGAGACATAGGGCTATGGAAAATCCTAAAATCAATAACCGACTACTCAAATACATCCCTTAAGATGCCCAATAGTAGGACCTAGATGACCCATAAGGGAATATAAAAGGTAACATGTTAACATCTTAATTTGTTGTTAGATGTATTGATTTGGTGTTACAGTATTAACTGCTTGTTAGGAAAAGATCCCCAACTATTGATTGCAATTGATGTGTAAGCTTTTCTGAAACACAAGAAACTGTAATGCTTTGCTTGTTTGGACAATCTGTTGAAATCAATATCTTGCAGAAATGAACTGTGTGCTGTTAAACATCTCTCTTAACCTTACATTCTAGAACCTTGTTTCATAAAAGTTTATAAAATAAAATTTATTTTCTCATTTCTCTCTTTCTTACTATTCCAAACACCTCCATTTTGCACTAAATAACTTACAATCAGCAAGTGTAACCCCAACAACATAAGGGGAATTTACTGAAAGTTGTGTTTGTAGCTCTGGATAAAAATCAAACTGTGACTTCCATGAATGACAATTATTTTCTGCCTTTTAAAAACAAATTACGGTAAAATGCTTTAAGTGCAATATTAAATTCTTTGCCCAATATTCCTGTCAATTCCTGACGACCAGTCAAATTTGCTTTTTTTTGTACCTAGCCTTAAAGTTATGCTAACTATTTGTAAAAAATCCCTAATTACAATATACAAGGCAACATTTAAAAGTAATGATTTCCCATGACAGATCTACCAAGCAATATTTCAAACTATATTTAGGCCCAAACATTATCAACAGGCCTGATCAATTTTATAAATACAAAGAATGGAAGGGGGATCTGGACAGTACTGAGACTGCAAAAATCTTTTATTGCGACATGTTTCAAATAGCAAGATGCTTGAAAAAGAATCTTTTGCGATTCGAAACATGTCGCAATAAAAGTTGTTTGCAGTCTCAGTACTGTCCAGATCCCCTTCCATTTTTTCTATTTATGTGACTGTCTGTTCGGCTGGAGCAGTTGGAAGGTGTAGGGTCTATTAAATATACCTGGTGTTACGGATGCAACTACTTTGCTTCCAAGCAATTTTATGACATATATATCACCTGAAAATATTGGTCTGGGTGATATTTTGGCCTGATTGACTGAAATATCGCACTGAGTGGTGGGTTAGGCCAAAACTGTAGCCCCCTGTGTACCCAATCTAGTGACTAATGTTTTCATGAAACTCCAATCAGTAATCTGAATCTAAGTGGTTTAGAAAAGAAAATTAAATGACTGTAACCAGCAATGTTAACAAATGTATTCTTTCTAGACAAGTTAAATGTTATTGGTTTATTTGGAAGCATATAGCATTTCAAATCACTGTGAGGATAATATGGAGAAATAGATGTCTGATGATGTGTAATGGGGACCGTAGACACAACAAACCCAGGACTACAGGAACTCAGGATTTCAGCACTGCAAGGCATCAGCCACCGTGCTGTTTTTTACTTAACTTATCTGGTTACGGACTTATGGACTTGGTTCTACTTACCACATACTTAACTTTCCGCCATCCCACAACATGAGTGTCTGTGACTCAACTTCCCGTTCCAGACTTCTTGGGCGGAGTGATCCAGGACCCGGTCGGAACCTCTTTTTTTATCAGAGTTGGACCAAGATGTGCAGTTCAAGCAGTAGGGACACTGGGAACAGAGGGTTCAATAGAATGTCCATTCTTCTCTAACAGCACCCAACGTACCAGGATCCATAGTCCATCAGTTGAGAAGCGCGTCTCAGTTTGCCAGGAGCCAGAGATTGTTAGGTACTGAGGTCCACCGATTGAGTGTCCAGAGTTTGATTGGTAGTGGAGGGGGAGCTCTGGGTCACTTGTACACTAGCCGTGTGGTTTGGAGAGGGAAGGGTTTCCCTTTTTTGTTTCAGACATTTGGATCCCGAGATGACTTATAGCTATTGGTATTTTTCACTTATCTGGTCATTGACTTATAGACTTGGTTCTACACTTTTTTATTGCCTTATACTTTTATGTGTTTATTATTCTGATTCATGTGTTGACTTTTTAATAAACTACTATTAAAGGAAAAATGAGAGAATCAAAACTAATAACTTTATAGAAAACATATAAAGTAATTGCCATATCAGAAACATGTTTAAATTGTTTCTGTGATTAGTAATTTTGGAAGGTTTTTCCTTGTTTAGGCATGATAGAAAAAATAAGAAAAAAAAAAAAATTAAAAAAGAAAACTGTAGGCATAAATGATAAAAGCAATACAAGTTCATACATTATTTGTGTCTGTTACCTGCTACTAAATGCTAGTAAAGAAAAAGAGATTCAACTCCATATGTGGCTGACAGAAGATGCAAGTTTGGGACATGTTCTAATCATAGCAAATGTTCTTAAATTTGCTACATAATTTTTAATGCCACAAGTACAGTATTTTAAGTTCCTACTAGGATAAATCCTTTGTTGGATATATTAACATCTAAAAATGGAGTGTATTACAGATATGAAAGTAATAGGAAGCTTACAAAATATGTAGATATTTAGGGCCACATTAATGAAGGAGCACTTTTTTCAACCTTTTTTAACGCCAGACTTTGCAACACAAATTTTGTTTTAAAAATATGCCAATTTTTTCCCTCCGAAATTCATTTTAATATCACCAAAAATGCTTAATTGCACAATGTTGCAAAAATAGTCATATCACCAAAGGGCAATTTTTCACAAAATGGTGTAATGGAGTCTAACAATGTTTTTTGCAAAGTAAAAAAAAATGAATTTGTATATGTGGTAAAAATGCAATTGACTGGTAGGAAAAGTGGTGAAAAGATCATATATAATTTTTTTATAAATTGTTAATTTATTGCCCACAAAACCGAGAATGCCTATTTATAAATATACCCCTTATTTTAGGAAAGTAAAATTTGCAATCTCTTACAGGCTACCTATTGGATAAATGCATAGACATTTTAGGGGTGGAGCAGAGACCACGTGCCACACAAAGCTTCATTAGCAGTCTTACAAATAAGAGCAGTGCCATTGTGTCAGCTGCTCTTATTTGTGTACAGCATCACTGATGTAAACATTATCTGGTATTATAAGTTGTGATCAGTATGGATTAAAAAAAATAGATCAAACTTCCTGACAACAGTAGATGCTGCCTGGAAATGGAAAGGTTTCAAAGAAGGACAACTAAATTAATAAAGGAAATGTAAGAGCTAGACTATGTAGGCAGATTGTATAAATTCTGCTGGCCATACACTAGTTAAACATTACATAGATTAGACGTTCGTTTGTTCACATACCAACCTCTAATCTATCTAATGTCTAAAAAGGGCTTTTTTTCAACAGCAATTTTTTCCTTCCAATGTTCCCGCCTTACCCATTTACTGGAAAAAGAATGCGTCAAGTGGTTCTTTAGGCGCTGCAGGAAAGTTGGAAGCTGAGTACATAGTGTACCTTTACTCACACCCAAAATGAAGTAGGAAGAATGTTTAAAAGTTTTATTTTATTTTTTTTGGTAATTGGTTCATTAGATAATTTTAAGAGAGGGCTGGATGGGTTTCTAAAATGAAAACTTAATTGTTAATTCTGGGATTCTTCTGATTGCCATGGTGGAGACCCCCATCCTGACTGGTTTTTTTTGTGTCTTTATCTGGATCAAACGTATAGTGGAACTAGACGGATGCATGTTTTATTAGTATTAATACTAATTAATACAAATTAATTACGGTAATACTATTTAATCTACACTCTTTCCTGCACATTACTTTAAATACCTTCTTAATTTATTAAAGGTTAAGTAATATTCAAGGTAGCACTGGATTTTATTCTGTCCAATACATAAAGCAGCTCAGACGGTCCATCTAGCAATATCCAGCTGTACACAAGACAGTACCATTTATAAACTACAGGGAATTTTACTTTACTAGGAGCTAAGCCACTTATTGCCTTGGAAACAAATTAGATTTTAAAAGCAGCACTTTATTCCTCATCTAAAAAATATTTTGGACACAGCCCCACATGGTTCTCAATCTCAGGCCCCTAGGTTAATATAAAATGATGGTACCATAATAAGCCTTATTTTTTTTAAATTCTCAACACACTTGAGAAAAAAATAATAAAACATCCAAAATGCGTTGAATTATTCACTCCAATATAAAAATTCTTAAACTTTAGAATTTTTTTTTTTTAAAGGGTAAAAGAACAATTCCAAAACAAAAAGATATATTATTTGTGCCATGTCATAAAAAGCAAGAACAGGAAAATAGCAGAGTGGAGACGAGATTGACATAACATCAGAATTTTCTGGTGAAAAGGAAATGCTACTTTATTAAGCAATGCATAGATTTTGCCGCTTTTATATCACAAAAAAAGTTGACAAGCAAACTGCTACTCCAAAATAGTTGTTCTTATAAAAATGTCTAATACAAAAGAGCTTACAATCACCGGTTAAGTCCAATTTCCGAGCCATTAATCCCTTTTAGTGCTCAGCTTTTTGTAAAACATGGTGGGGACAACTTTATTATGACTTTCTATAGGTGTACAGGTGATTCCCCTACTTATGTGGGGATAGATATTGGGACCTTAAACACTAAGAGCCAGATTTACTGCTGGACACTGCCAAGATGGGTCAGGGTCCCGCCAATCAATTCACAATCAGTTAGCATGATTTTAACCCTTTGCTTCCTCGCAAGAGACACCAGTGCAGCCACCGCAAGCTAATAGCTGGCATTTAATATGTAAGTAATGGTAAATCACCAGAGCCACACAGCTGTTGGGGAATCTCTGTTAGGGAAATATACCCTGAGCAGCTGCAGGTGTGGGTAATTCTCCCTATATATACATATGTTTAAAACCTGTACTGCTTTCCTAAAATTAATTCAATTGCTGCTGTCAATTCTCTATTTGCTCCCATAATCCTTTATGACTGGTAAAATTACTCCACATGGGAAAACAGCAAAGAATCAGCAATGACAGCTGTTCAGTAGGTATCACTTTAAGAAAACGTACGTAACATTTAATTCCAGTTCTCCTAATTTTTGAAATTCCTATTCCACAGGAAGTATTAAGTTCTGACTTAAGTATACAGACAGACCCCAGGTTACAAACACCCTACTAACAAACGGAGCAAATGGAGGGGCATAAGTGCAAGTCCTGTACAGCATGGGGGTCTGCAGGAGCATACAGACAGGTGGTCCACTGGTAGTTATCTACCCATCTCTGTTTAATGGGCCCACAACCCACCCCTTTACCCTCCTTGCACTATACCAGAAGCAGCAGTTATAACAGCTGATGTCAAAGCCAGCTGGCCTGGCTGCTAACATCTGTCTAAGTTGCATTTAATAGGTATATGTACCTGTTCCAACTTACAAACAAATTCAACCTACAGAACCGATCTGGTTCATAACCCGGGAACTGATTGTACTTATGAATCTGTGGCACAGAAGAAAAACCAAGATGCACACATACTATCAAATTTGTCGAGCCTGCAGCAAATCTGCCTTGAGTACAGTAACAGACTGGTACTGGAGTGCAAAACTTGTCCAAACTTATACCAAAGAGCATTAACTCACTGCCAGAGGTGTTATAAAATATTTTATTTGGTATCACCATCATGGAAAATAAACTAAAAGCACCCTTTGAGACATTAATTATTATTCATCTTCTGTGAGGTTACAAACTACAGTATATTAATCTCATTAGGCAAAGTTGTATTCCCTTTAAATAAGCAAGATAATGTACAACACTATGAATCATATTACTGTTACAGTAAACATGCCTATGATAGTCAACAAGAATAACTTGAGAATGTTTTTAGTCAACAATAGTTCTTAAAAACTTTGGAATATGTCTCAACATATTAGGTAAAATATTAGCTTTTTGCCACACCATGTAAAAATGAAAAAAGTCTCCTTTATTTCCAAAAGCAGCAAGATGGGGACATATTTGTTGACATCCTTATTAGAGAAGATGTAATTAAATTGTGTATATATTGCAGATACCATGTTATTGATTGTCTGTAACCAAGCAGTCTGTTTCTTCCAGACATCATTCAGAGGCTAAAGCTAGAAGAATAAAGCAGCTGTCTCCATGAGGGCATTCTGAGGTAAATAACCACTAATTCTAAAGATGTAAAGTACTTAAACCAGTTTAACTTTTTTCCAAGGTAACAGCCTCCTGAATCTTTAATCCTTCCTTAAGTGACCCAAGCACAACAAACTTAGCTACTCACTAAGAATCTTTAGTGTTTACAAAATCCACTGTATGTTGATTAATTACAGCAACTATTCTCAGGAAATAGTGACAACAATAATGCATAAAAAAATACAGTAATGAACAGATACAAATATTTTTCTACTAAAATCTAATTTAAAAAAGCCATGTTTTAAATAATTGACTATTTAGGTGACCATAAGCATCAAGGATCCAGGAGTTACACAAATACATATGAATCATGGGATGTCACCATGTAGAGATTTCTATGCAACAATATTCATTACCTCCAGTGGTTGGTAATGATGAAAAACAGATGGAGAGAAACTGTTGATGTTGATGGCCCCTGACCTAAAGCAAGCTACAATGGAATGACCAAACAAAAGTAAAATCCATATTCTTTACATGTTATTTACCAGCAGTGCACTGTGACAGCTACAAGAATTCACATAGTTTTACACAATATGATTAATTCATTCTATGTACTTATAAACTGCTAAATAAAACAGAATAAAAAGTCTTCACATCTGTATTCATTTGATATGAAAAATTTGATGTTTTGCATTGCTTAAAATGATGTTTCCTAAAGACATCTGAAATTGATTACCTTTCCTGTTTTCCTGTTGAATATCGTATTTGAAATTAATAACCGGGTCTGTCAGTTCCATTTGGCTCACTGTAAAACTTTTCTGAGTCCAGTATGATTCAGGTAGATGGTGGATATTATGACTGGTTGCTGCTTTGTATTTGCTGTCCCTAAATACACATTTTTCCTGTCTTTCTTCTTTGAAATTCCAGTGTTGAGTCTCAGAATCACATTTTGTCCTTGTGTTCCATATTTGCAGCTCCTTCTCAGATGGATTCACAAAAACTTTAGGATAAGATGGAGGCATGATCAAGATTTCATTCAGGAGAGGTGTTTTGGAAAGAAATGTAGAGTTTCCAAGACTATTGCTAATTGTTTGCATACCAGCTGATTACAAACTTCCAGACTTTAAAATTTAGTCTGTATTCTAGTGATGTTCACCATCCCTTCATTTTAAGAGTTTAGACTCTTCTAACTATGCATGCTTCCTCTTTAACGCTACTGCATGAAATCGTAGACCACAAGGAAGAGTTCAACAATTTATGAACTTCCTCCCCCATGATCATTTAAGGTCCCCCCAGGTCGGACCTGGCCGTAAACAATATTTAGGTTCTTAGTACACCCATTCTTAAGGATTCATCCTTGTATGACTGTTCTTACCACTGTGTGACCTGGCTCACTCCTTGTTACCTAAGTGTGACTTTCCTGGTTATCAATGTTCTGGCAGTGGGTTTGTTACCAGAAATGCATGTAAGCAGCAACTCAGCAGCAAGATTTAACAAATAAGAAAGCAGTTGCGCCTAGATTAGAATAGTTTAAACAATTATGAGTTTCTTAATCATAAAAAAATATGTCCAATTCAAATAGTAAGTGAAATGAACAAATCTTTGAAAACATTTTGCAAAGATGCTAAAAAAAATTGCTGTTAATAGTAAACATGAACAATAATAATAAAAGTAATATTCAATTTGAATAAAATAAATAAATTACCTGGTGGTTGCTACCATAATCTTGATGCAATTACATGATTATAATCTAGGATTTTTTTTGCACCATAAGGTTTAAGGAGTATTTACAATGTTTGTTGTCATTTCAGTAGCATTTCTTTATGATTTAGAATTTCAAAATCAACACAGAGCAAAATGTAATTTAACCAAGGGAACTCCAGTTCCATACAAAATAAGTGAATATGAGTGGATTCAAGCAACAGATGTAATTATATGGCAGAAAACAGGAAGGTCTGAAACCAGTGACTATGCCATGAAAATTGGCACAGCTGGGATGTATGCTATACAAATAGTTATTTATTAGAGGAGGAGAGAATAAACTATTCTAAGATTCGGTTAATTTACAGCAATGTCTAGAGATTTTTGTCTCCTTTTTTTGGACCTAACAAAAGGAAGTTTCCAGTGAGTGAAACAAACTAGAGTGGAACGGGTCCATTGTTCTAAAGGACCTTGCTCTTAAGGACATAGGAAAAGGACATTTAATCATTTGATGGTTGTATGGTGTGTGTGAAAGTTTGAAAATAAGTTTAAAAATAAGGATTGTTTGTGCTGTGTTAAGGACTGTTTGTGCAGGACTGTGTGTGCAGATTAATCTTTATTTCTTCCAGTTAAAGGGGTGCACTGGGCTTCTATATTTTAGTACTGCATCTGTTGTAATCGCAAACAGGTTGTGAAAGGGTTAATAAGTGTTTTGTTTTTTCCCTCTCTTCCTGGTTCTTGCACTAATTAGTGTGGGGGCTGGGGCCTATTAGTTAAATAGGATTCACATTGGTTGGACCTGTGGTTTGGACCAAACAAAAGGAAGTTTCCTGTGAGTGAAACGTGTCCCTTGTTCAGAAGGACCTTGCTCTTAAGGATATAGAAAAATAAAGATATTGAAATAAGAAGGGCAATTAAACAAGGTTGGTGTGTCACTGTGCTGGTGTTGTGTATTAAAAGGGACAGTTTTGTCGGTACCATGCAATGTGCATCCTGCCACATGTATAGGAACCTGGAGCAGACGTTCCAGGGGACTTATGTCTGTCAGGTGTGAGTGGGTTTCCCTTTTGGAAGCTAAGGTGGAGAGTCTAAGGGGGCAGCTTGCAGCATTGCAGGGATTGGATATTCTGGGGGGACAGCAGGCACTGGCTGGGGCCAGTATAGAGGTGGGTGGAAGTGGGACAGGATAGGTTGAGGGAGGAGGTAGGTTTGTTAGGATTACTAGGGGAAGTGGGGGACGGAAGGGTAGGGTTGCTTCTTCCCAGATTGCCCATCACAACAGATTTGCCACCTTAGGTGATGAAGTGGAGGAGGGCAGCTCGGAATTAGCATGTATGGAGCGGGCTAGTCCCTTGAACACCCAGGGGACTGCCATATCTAATACACGAGAGGAGGAACCTAGGATCAGGAATGCTAGGCAGGTGGTAGTGGTAGGGGACTCCATTATAAGGAAGGTAGATAGGGTAATCTGCCGCGAAGACCCTACATGCTGAACTGTGTGTTGTCTGCCTGGTGCTAGGGTTCGACATGTGGTGGATTGTGTAGACAGATTATTGGGTGGGGATGGGTGTGACCTGGCAGTCCTGGTTCACATTGGTGCCAATGACAAAGTTAGAGGAGGAGGTGAGGTCCTTAAAAACATGAATTCCGAGAGCTAGGGGCCAAGTTAAAAGCAAGGACCTCCAGGGTAGTGTTTTCAGAAATACTACCACAACCACGTGCTATGCCAGGGAGACAGCGGGAGCTTAGGAGCATTAATGCATGGCTAAGAGGGTGGTGTAAGGAAGAAGGGTTTGGGTTTATAGAGAACTGGACAGACTTTGCTGTCGGCTATAGGCTCTTTAGTAGGGATGGGTTGCACATCACTGACGGTGGTGCAGCTGTTTTAGGGGAGAAGATGGCTACAGGGTTGGAAATTTTAAACTAGGTTTGGGGGGGAGGGTATTAGCAGTCTCACTGGGATAGATAGCCCAAGAGGAAATCAGGGTGTAGATAGGCCAGTGGTGGGTGGAAAGGGGGGTGGGGCTAGCATAGGGGATAGGGAGGCATGTGTATTAAAGTGTATGAATAAATTACAGGATCATAATCTAAAATGTATGTTTGCTAATGCGAGAAGCCTGGCTGACAAAATGGGTGAATTGGAAATTATGGCTTGAATAAAAGTTTGATGTAATAGGTATAGCAGAAACGTGGTTGAACAGGGGGAGGAGTATGTGTTTATGTTAAAAAAGAATTGAAGCCTAATTTAAAAGAAGAGATAACTGGCGATATGGATGTTAAAGTGGAGGCAATATGGGTGGAATAAGGCAACAGGAAAAGGGGTAATGTCATTGTTAGTGTCTGCTATAAACCACCAAAGGCTAGCAGAGAGGAAGTAAGTCAGCTTCATATGCAGTTGGCAAGGGCTGCAAGTTTGGGGAGTGTGCTCATTATGGGGGACTTTAAGGCAATGAGTTCCTGAATTTGCTGCAGGATAATTTTCTCTCACGGGTGGTTGAAGTTCCTACTAGAAAAGGAGCACTGTTGGATCTGGTAATATCTAACACTGTGGAATGCATTACAGATATGAGGGTAACTAGAGGCTTAGGGAATAGTGACCATGAAATAGTGTCGTTTGGAGTATGTCATCGGAAGGAAAAGTGCGCTGGGTTAACAAAGACTTTTAATTTCAGTAAGGCAAATTTTTCCAGGTTAAAAGTAGCTCTTCAGAATGTCAACTGGGATAAGGTATTATCAGGTAAAGCGTACGTGTTTTGCGCTCGCGCCCATGATGTTCACTAACATGGAAATCGCGGGAGCGCAAATATTCCTTCAATTTCCAATGCGCATACGATTGCGCGTCCGTTCACGTTTTGTGGCGAGCATTTTTTCACGCAATCGCTTGGGGTTTTGCTTTAAAGATAGCTAAAACGCGAGCGCAAAAATAACGCGCGCTAACGCACAGAAAGCTCGCACGCAAGGTGCGTTGTAGTGTGGCCTCACCCTTAGTTACATGGACATGCTCAGCGCAAGTAAACAGTAATGTGCGCGAGACGTTCTGATACGCGCAAGCTTTTTATGCATGTTGCTGTCTGGTACAGTGTGGCCTCAGCCTTAGGCCTCAAGCTCACTAGCACAATTTCTTATGCGCTTACGATGCATTAGTGTGTGAAAATCGCAGAGCATTGCATGTCAATGTGAGTGGCAAAGTGGCAAAGTTTCCAGCGCTGCAATAAGTATTTCCTTGCGAATAGCAATTGCTATGATTACGCAAAATTGTGCAGATTAAATCACAAATAGTTAGTAATGGGCATGATATGCACGACAATGCTGCTCCATTGTAGAATGTCCCCCTAATACAGCTGTAAAGTAGTATTACATCCTCCTTAATGTATACTGAAAAGTAAGGTTACCAGGGCAACGGATCCTACTTGCCTAGTCTGCTCTGTGTAGAGGCAGCCAATGAAAAAGGGGTTTTCTGTTTTGGGCAGGAAGAAGAAAAAGTAAGAGAGGAAAGAGGCCTCTGAGGTAAAGAAAGACAAGGGGGTACTGTGTATGGACTCTTGAGGAACAGAAAAGGATCTCTGCTGCCCTACGTGGGAAAAGATACTGGATCCTAATAGGTTCTCAGTGGAGCCATTAAGTACAGTGAAGATTGGAGAAAACAGCTGAGACTGTAAGTAAGGACAGAACTGCCATAATAGAAAGCTAGGATAAGTGACATTATTCCTCTCAGCGCAAACAGCCTAAGGTGCAGGCTGCTATGTAAAGTAACACGGTACTCTTCATTAGACTGTCATTGTAACTGCTGTTATAGCCCCACCAAACCTAATGTTTACCTGTATCTGTGCTTATTATAAAGGCTAAAAAGGTGACATTGTGCTGACTAATATTGTACAGAGACTGACAGCACCTGGTTTGCAGGAGGAGCCACTGCAGCTGATGAAGAACCAAAGGACAGGTCTGAAACATGTTGTGCTACAGCTCTAAATAAATTCAATGGCACTGATGGATTGAATACCATACTTTGCTTTCTCCAGTCTTTTTGATATGTTTCAATATATTGGGGCTGTGGTGAGTGCAAAGCCTTTTGAATTGTTGCTCACAGATTTCTACAAAGGTAACACTTCTTTTTCTCGTTGTGACTTGTTAACCCTTTACAGGACCAACTTATCACTGCGCTGTTCACCTTCTATATAGTATTTGCTACATTATAACTGTCCATCTTAGGAGACCCTCTAAAAAGAATAATTGCATCCAGCTGGCAACGGTTGTTAGTAGTGAGCTCACTTTTAGGAAAATACTATAAAATAAACCATATACATGTGTTAGGGTTTCCAGATCAGTGAAAAATCAGAGGACACCTATTAAAATAACATGCAGCAAGGCTGAGTCAGCAGTAATGCAGTTTTAATGCAATCAGTACAGTCCTGCTAACTGCATTTATTAAGAGCGTCCTACAATCAGTAGGTGATCTGGAAACCTAATTTACTGATTTGTCCATAATGTCATATGTTATTGCTACACATTAGCTACTGTATAATGTCATTTTATTAGTTTATATTAGTTGGAGATTTTCATCTCTCCAGCGGGGAACGTGCAAAAGGTAAACTAGAAAGGGAAAGTTTAAGTATAAACTTTGAATTTGGCTTGAAAGGCTGCATTTTGGAAGGGAATGTGTGTGTGCTGCAGATTTTAAAACTCAATAATGGCAATAATGGCAATGATGAGGACGTTGTTTTTTTACTCACCCTTTAAATATGGCTGTCACATGAATGAATGGGTAGGTTAGTTTGTGTGTGTACTCACTACTCGGGTACAATGTGTTTTTTGACTATACTTATCCTTTAAATATGGTTGCCACATGAATGAATGGGTAGCTCAGTTGGTGTGTGTCAGGTTGCGGGTTAAAAAAAAAACTTTTTTGATGACTGGTCAAAAAAGATTTTTGACTTTAGTTATGTTTTACGTATGGCTGCCACAGTAATGGAGGGATAGGTCATTAGGTGTTTGTACCTGTGTCAGGTTGGGGGTTAAAAAAACTAACTTTTGGAATATTGGTCAATTTTTTTGACTATAGTTACCTTTTAAATATGGCTGCCATGGAAATGGAAGGATAGGTCAGTAAGTGTGTGTGTACCTGGGTCAGGTTGGAAGTTTAAAAAACAACCTTTTTTGATTGTTGATTTTTTAAACCTTTTTTTACTTTAGTTACCCTTTAAGTACGGCTGCCACAGTAATGGAACGGTAGGTCAGTAGGTGTGTGTCAGGTTGGGGGTTTAAAAAATTAACTTTTTTGATGATTGGTCAAAATTTGTTGTTTGACTATAGTTACACTTTAAGTATGGTTGCCATGGAAATATAAGGGTAGGTCAGTAGGTGTGTGCACCTGGGTCAGGATGGGGGTTAAAAAACAACCTTTTTTGATTATTGGTCCAAATTTGTTTTTTGACTATAGTTACTCTTTATTTATGGCTGCCACAGAAATGTATACGTAGATCAGTAGGTGTGTGTAACTGAGTCTGGTTGAGGGGGTATGTCTTTTTTTGTGTTTACATCCATAAAACTAACTTTTATTGATGATATATCAAAATTAGTTTTTAAAATGTTATTTACCCTTTAAGTATGGCTGACACAGGAATAGAAGCGTAGGTCAGTAGGTGTATGTACCCGTGTGAGGTTGGGTGTATGTGTTTTTGACTGTATGACCATATAACTAACTTTTATTTATGACTGATTAAACTATTTTTTGACTATAGTTACCCTTTAAGTATGGCTTCCATGGGAATGGAAAGGTAGGTCAGTAGGTGGGTGTGTGTGGGGGGGGGGGGGGGGGGGGTATCAGTGTTTGTGTTCTTGACCATGAAACAAACTGCTTTGAAATATCCCCATTTCAGCATTGTTACCATTATAGTCCAAGGGAAAAATGTCCCGAAATTCGCATATAACACTGTAATGCTCCAGTGGACTCCTTAGCTAGGTACTAGCACACTTCTCCTATGTGCCCCACACGTCTGTACCGAATATCTCTAGCTCAAAAACTGTGGGAGGAGATACAGTCCAAAAAAGCGGAAGAATAAAACAGAAGAAGAAATAGAAAGAACAGTAATTTGGCTCATCAAGCCAAATTAATAAACTTACCTTTCGTCCTTGGCTCCTGCTCAATTGATTGAAGAACGGTTGGTAAGGCATAGCTCCTTAACCTCCCAGCCTTTAATCAATACATTAAAGGAATAGTTAATTTTTAGAGTGAACTATTCCTTTAAAAGGCAAAAAATTGAGTGAAAAGGAGGGAGCAGAAAAGGGTTATTCTTTATTCATGATTTTAGGCTAATCAACTGGCCTGTAAATCTTAATTGTGTGAACTGTAGAGACAGAGAGCAGGGGTTTAGTGGAAATCCCTCTAGGGAGAAATAGGGAATAGTCATTCGGCTACAATACCATTTTACTTGAAACACATTAGTTAAATATAAAAAAATATAAAAAATATAAAAACATAAAAGACAGCAACAGCTATAGGGCAACTTTTATAATGTAATCTCTTAATTAAAACACATTCCTACTACATGGAGGTGCCTCCATAACTGCAAATGGGTAAATCAAAGAATAAAGTGAATACTTTCAAAAAAAAAAATCAATTACTTTACTTCAATGTTTTCATACTGTAACTAATATCTTACTGATGAAGATAACAGTATTGAACAAATAAAGTAACGGAATATTTTATGTCAGTGTTGTGTCGTTACTGCAAACATGAGTCTAAAATCTTAGTAATATCGGGTTAAAATGGGTTTAAGTCAATATAAAATTAAAGGCAACTAACCTAACCAACTTATTTAGATTATTTAAAGGATAAGTGCACTGTAAAATTATGTTGATTTGGAAGCTGCAGCTTTAAAAATACCGTTGACATTTTTTTTTTACCTATGCCCTCCGAGCCTACCTTTGTGCCTTGAAAGTTGCTGACATCTTGTTACTGGTTTGCTGAATGTTAAGCTCTGCCCCTCTGAGATTTCCTCTGCTGTCTCCTGCTTGAGCCTCAAATGGTAATGCCTGTGAGTTCCGTGCACTCTCCTGCTTGAGCCTCAATCGATAATGCCTGTGAGTTTCATGCACGTGCGTGTGCACGGAACTCACAGGCATTACTGTTACCATTAGGCAGGAGACAGCAGAGGAAATCTCAGAGGAGCGAAGCTTAACATTCAGCAAACCAGTAACAAGATGTCAGCAACTTTCAAGGCACAAAGGTAGGCTCTGGAGGGGCATAGGGGAAAAAAAATATGGCAACAGTATTTTTAAAGCTGCAGCTTCCAAATCAACATAACTTGATTTTACAGTGCACTTATCCTTTAAGAGTAAACTTATTCCATATATGATAGCAGGGACACTGGGTAAGAGCTTTCAAAACCCCAAACTTCCAACCCCTTTATAGAACTCATTGTTTTATCTGCAAGTACAGGCAAAACCTCCCTTCTTGGAAGATGAAATTTATATTTACTCATTTAAATTGCAAAAAAAAACCTTGATGCCTGGTTGCAATTTCCGTGTTAAGGTAACAAATTAACACAATTCCAAAATGGATAAGCATAATGAAGAATATTTTCATCATAGGATTTTCATCACCAAAAATATTTTCATCATCAAATAGGAAAGTCAATATCTTTTCTGTTTTTCACATGTTTTTTTCTGCTAACCAGATAAAATAAAGTAAAATATAGCTTGAAAATCACCATGTACATTGCTTGTCCTTAGTCTTGCACAAATTATTCCAACTGTACAGTTAATGCCTTTACAGACATTTACTTTCTACAATGAATTGAAATAAATTACCAGGATTCAATGTAAGTTCTATTCATTTTAACATGGCTCTTAGCGCCTACTCTTGCTTTAACATTACCTTGGCTGACCTGGATTAGGTGCTAGCCCAATACAAGGAAAGACGAACCGGGTTTAATTTTATGCTATGATAAACATTCAGATGGCGTACATTATTTGCATACTGAATTTCTGCAAAAGAAACAGATATTAAGGTGTTTTTTAATCTATTGTCAGATGCCAACAAATGCTGTACACTACGTACTGAATTGATGCTGCAGTTGTTACTTCACGGATGTACAAAAGCCTTCTTCTGTATTTCCACTAACATACAAATAGATTATTATGGATTAAGGTTTAAAGAACTTCACAGACCTGATAAAGTAAATACTGAAATAAATAAACACATTAATAATAAAAAGTTTATTATTATACAAATCTCTGAAACCGAGGACAGGGGAGGAATATTTGTCCAGTGAGGTCATTACAGTGAGATGATTACGCACAAAAACCAGCTGAAAAAAAGACTTTATACATTTTTTGACATTTTAAACAAAATCTCCACACTGTTTTATACCCTTGTACTTTTAGCAGGCAGTCGTTACTTGCCAATTTTTACTATAGTCTTCCCCTCTGTGAGATAATCCCCACAGTTTTTGTGGGGACAGACACGCTTTTTGCGGGGTTGACCAGTACACTCAGTACTCTTGTCAAGAGAGCTTTCTATCCACTAGGTTCTGCTGCAAAGTCAGATGAGGGTCATGACAGGTTATCCAAAATGCATTAGATAACCTTGTTATATATGTTTTTATATGATACATTGATTTTTAATTTTTCATTTTACTCACACTACTGTGAAGTCATTATTATAGGGCTATTCCTCTCAATTTAAGAATTCTTTCAGGTTTCAAAAGCCAAAACAAAAAATGAATGCAAGAAAGAAAGAAAGAAAACGACTGGGTTATGGTAGGGACTCAATTTAGTTACATTTCTTGATCGCAGCCTTTGGCTTCTGGGCATTTTGAGTGTATTGTCACGTCAGAGTGGCCCACAGAGTTAAAGGGAAATCCCTGGAGGTCCTACAGCCCATTCACCCAAGAAAATGGTACAAAAGGAAGCCCCGAAGAGGTATCACTAAGCACTGAGGAAGCTTGGGTAATGAAGCAGCATATGGAGAATGTGTGAATCCATTGGGAGCTTTGTATATTTTTAAGAGAGTCCACAAGGAAGAAAGACAGAGGACTTATTTTAGGTGTGAAGAAATCTGTCAAGCAGAAAGACTGCTGAGGGTCACGTCTGGATGCAATCCGGTAACATACCATTATTGAAAACAGGTATAGCTTATGCAAGATTAGAGTGACTATCCGGCATTAATCTCCAAGAACACCAAGTCCCAGGTTATATTAGGTCCAATCTATACATAAATCTCTATCAGGACTTCTCAAGCTTACGCTCTCAAGGAAAATGTGTATAATGCATGGACGAGTACACTTGTATACTTTGGAACTCTAAGATTATATATTGAAGAATTGTTAAATTGGGTTGCCGCTTATCCCGCTCCTGGTTTGGGTGACTTTTTAAATATGGACTTTTAAAACAGGGGATGCCTTCTGATATTAGTTATACATTATATTACGTGATGTTTGATTGATCTTTTATGTGATATATTATGCACTTTATGATGGGTAAGAGGAAATAGTCAGGGTTATTCAGTAAAAGTTCTTATTGTTTAAAATGGTGCTAATTTTGCCCCAACCAATCAGATGTTAGCTTTCAAATGTTAAATAAATTCTGATTGGTTGGGGCAAAATTAGCCCCATTTAAACGATAAGAACTGTTATTGAATCTCCCTTAATGCTTTTAAGCATTGTGTCAATAAAGGTTATTTTTTAGATTCTTGGTAAGCTGAGTACTATTAAAGGGGTGCTTGAGGGTTCTTCACCTTCACTATGTTTCTAGTAATTGCATTTACCCAGGAAAACAGAAAAACTGCTAACATTTAAATACAGGGCCAAAGGGACTGTAAGACATGCATTTAATAAATGAGTAGAAGTAAAGCTTCACAGACATTGGATTGATATTTTGAGCAATTTGGTAAATTTGATTAGATTTCTCAAAATATTGATCCAGTGTATACGTTTTTTCCCCGATCAACTTGTTTCGATTTATCAGAAAAAAAACGAAGATTGGGCCAATCAGAAAATTCCGCCGACCCCATATTTAAGTCCTTTACAGAAAGGTGAAGTAAAATGTAACTTATATAAATGTAGAATATACAAATCAGTATAACAAGGTCATCTGATGCATATTGGGTCACCTAATATGATTCTTATCTGACTTTTAACCTGGAAAAGATTGGCGGATAAGGTGGTGAACTTCAAGAGTTTTTTTCGAATGGATTTCTGATTGTTGTGGTTGATCGGAAATCTGATCAGAAGAACATCTGTACATGTATGGGTAGCTTAGGATAGTTATGTAAATGAGTGATAATAGAGATATGAAATGTTAGGTGGGCTCCTATTCTTGTCTCAGATTTCCAGATAAGGTCCAATGTTTCAGTCTAACACTGGTTGATGTCCATACGGTAAGACTTAATTGTGAAAGCATAGGTTTCTACAGGGATGGTTGGGTTGTGTAACATAAGTTCCAAAAACAGAACATCAATTTAATCCCAAAAACTGTACCACATCTTTTCAGCTGTTTGCATGTTTGGTTTTAGGGTAATGGTTAACTAAAGTTGTATCCCCTGTAATAATCAATGAAAAAAAATTCATTAAAATGATAAGCTCTACTGGGCAGGGACCTCATTACATCTTGTGGCAAAGCCCTAGCACTTCTATTTATATAAGTTATATATTTATGTACTGAACTATCTATGTATTTATCCCCATTGTATGACTGTATTTTATTACTGTACATGCTCCATGCTCTCTTAGCTTACAGAGGAGGTGAGCACCGGGGAAGAGAAATGCAGTTGTGAAGGATTATGTGCTTCAGGAACCCCAGGGAAGTAACTCTAATGATCTCTGGGTTTGGGGGTGGGGTAGGAAGGGTATAGATTTTTTTTAAAATTTATCTTAAAATTCATTTAATAGAAGTGATCCACAACCCTGAATACAGGGTTATTCAACAAAAGTTCTTATAGTTAAAAATGGTGCTAATTTTGCCCCAACCAATCAGATGTTATCTTTCAAATGTTAAAGGGTAACTGTGGTCCAAAAATGACTTTAGGTAAATTGACAGGAATTGCTTTCCTGAGGATTTTTGCAATTTACTTTCATTATTTATTTTACATAGTTTTGAAGATATTTACATTTATATGTGTGATATGGTTGCAGCATCATCAGATCCCCGGCACTTCCTGCTTCCTGCACTGAAACCATGCGACAGTCCCTCTTCTGTGTTTCCTCCTCCTCGTGGGCCCCCATGTCCCCTCCCCTTGCAGCCCCTTGAGCCTTTCCCTTGCAGCCTCCTGGGCCCCTCCCACTCGGGGGAGGGGCAATAGGAACCGCGAGTGTGCGGAGCCACAGAGTCCATGAGTGGGAGGGGCCACAGGGGCTGTAAGGGGAGGGGACACAGGGCCCACGTTTGGGAAGGGCCAGCAAGAGGGAGGCATTTAAAAAAGCAGTGCTGTGGGCTGTGCTGTTCTCCCCACCCCCTCCCCTTGCAGCCCCTTGGGCCTTTCCCTTGCAGCCTCCCGGGGACCCTCCCACTCGGGGGCCCCTTCCACTCAGGGGAGGGGCCACAGGACCCGCATGTGCGGAGCCAAAGATTCCGCGAGTGGGAGGGGCCACAGGGAGCTGCAAGGGGAGGGGACACAGGGCCCACGATTGGGAAGGGCCACAAGTGGGAGGCATTTAAAAAAGCAGACTACCTGAAGAAGTTCCCATTGGAGTGAAACGCGTAGTGGTGACACTCCCACACCTGGCACGCTACAGTTGTTTGGATACACACCGACGATATTAAGACTTTATGTATCTTTGCTAAATCCTGGTGAGATCTCAAGAGCCGATGGCCACTGCCGGTCATTGGATTGGACTGCCAGGGAGATCGATAAATAACAGAGTAGCCTGGACGCTACGAGCACTAAGGTCACAACTATCCAGCAGACGCCTACTGTACTTCCGAAAAGTTATATCAGAGGATACATGCTAGCATCTGGAACGGTGTAGTATTACGCTTGCTTAATTTGTATCCAACTGTATCTTATGACTGCCGAGTGATTGGAGTATTTTCTTTTGTGTGTGCACACATTTTGTAATATTTTTGATACATTTTACAGACTCTTTCCCTTGCGGGGGTGTTTTTATGAGGAACGGGAATTGCTTGCACGGATCCATACTTTTTAAGATATCGGGACTGAATTTTACCTTTTTATAGTGGACCTAACTCTCACTCTATATATATATATTTGTTTTAATTGCTGGCATTTATCCCCCCCCTATGTGTATGTTAGGTAGAGTTTTTTTCTTAGGGTTATTTATTAGGATAAGTAGGGATATATCTTACTTATTGTGAAGCTGGCCAGCTATGTTTATATGTATATGTATATGTTTAGTCTAATAAATATGTGCTTATTATAATAAATATTTTTATCCCCTGGTTGGGATATTGTTTCTTTTACGCTCCCTCATTCAGTGTGTATATTATATATTATTGGTTATCCCTCAGGGGGTTGTTCTTTTTGGACATATCCTGCTGTGGGTATTTTTGCCTGAGTGGGGGAACTCAGGTGCACCTGTTTTAGGTAATTTACTATACTCCTTTGTACTATTTTAAAAAGCAGTGCTGTGGGCTGTGCTGTTCTCCCCACCCCCTCCTACCCTTCAGTCATGCACTGAGCATGTGCCAACCGCAGATTAGAGGAGGAAACAGTATTTCTGACCGCAGATTCGAAACCTACCACCCCTAACTTTCTGATCAGTGATTTCTTCATATTTTGGGATGTGCAGCACGTAGAGAGGTGGTTGATGGCTCGTTTTAAAGGTATGAACCTGGCCTTTCATTTAAAATAAGCTTGTTTGGAGACCACAGTTCCCCTTTAAATAATATCTCTTTGGGGCAAAATTAGCACCATTTTAAACGATATTGCTTATATTTATTTTAACCTGTAGTTTTTGTCCTGTTGATTTATTCTTCATGTACAGTAGTCCTCTGGCTGTCATTTAAGTAGAATGATGATACCATTTTCTGTAAAAGGCCATTTTAACAGTCACTGGACTGCTACTCCATCGATTTATGAAAACAATATAATCCATATTGCTTTATGCCTTTACTGATTTAGCCTTTAGCAGGACTAGGGGTTGAGGATATTCTAGTACAAAGTTATTCTTTATATCTGTTGTTCTCTATAGTAAAAAGCTTTACAGAAACTGTATTCCTAAGTGCATCTTTGAGAATTTATTGCGTTGGCTCTGACATTTTTACAAGCATTCATTATTATTCTTACCCTCCTTTACTCACAGAATGAAATGTTATTTACCATGCTGAGAAGAACACAGCTCCTGTTTAACCCTTGGAGTTCTAATCTCAGTGACGTGTTAGTCATAACACATTGCTGAAATATTTTACTGGACATAATATATTTAAAGATTAACAGGGAATCAAGGTTTCTCAGGACCTGCTGTTTTTGTTTTAAAAAAAAAAATTGACTGGGAGAAAGGAGTCTCTATCATGCTCTCCCCTTTACTTTGGATCTTAGTTTGCACACACCCCTATGTATAATATAAGCGCTGTGTCCTGAATCCAGGAGTGTGTCAGAGGCAGAGCTACGAAGGAGACAGTGCAGATATGCTAATTCTGAGACATCTACTAATGCAAAATGGGAGGTGAATTATAGATTACTTTAAACAATAGCCATTTTTTGGGTTTAGTGACCTTTTAAACAAAAATCCTTTGAAGTAGAAAAATTAAGATTATTTACTCACTACAAGTGGAGACCAGAATTCTTACCCTTTTATTTACTTGTCCTCCTATATATATTCCAAATTAGGTTTCTATAAGTTATTAAATAACCACAGCAAAAAAACTCCTAAATAAACCCTTATCAAAACAGTATCAAAAAGCAGATGGTTTGGTCAGTTTAAAGGACATGTCCACCCCTTTTAGTAACTTTTGTGGTATACTAGGTCTCCCTCCCTCAGCCCCAACTGCTATAATAGTTTTTACAGAAACCCGATCATTACTTACCTTCCATCTTTCCTCCGGCGTACTGTCCTGGCCCTCTGCTTGCATGAAACTGCAAGCAGGGGGCCGGACCAGCAGCAGCATCTGTGATTGGCGGAGAGGCAGCCAATCACTTACGCTGCTGCTGGCACTGGAGAACGCCGGGGGAGAGAGGTAAGGTAAGTAATGATTAGGGGGGTTTCTGTAAAACCTACTATAGCGGTTGGGGCTGGGGGAGGGAGACCTACTATACACCAAAAGGGATTTACCATAGGGGGGCGGGAGAGAAAAATCGGTGGCAGAGAAAGTGGGGGAGGGCTCTGAGCAAGCCAAAAACCTCTGAGAGGACGTCTCAGAAGCGGAAACAATTTCCCTCCCTGCCAAGCTCCTGATGGTCAGTTTTTGGGACTTTACAGGAGAACCATTTGGAGTTGGGATGTAAGATAAGTATTTTATTACACTACAGAGTGGGGCCAATAGTGGGTTCAATTCTAGTTTTGGGGGTGGACATGCCCTTTAAGGTGTGATTTATATAAAAAATGTTTTAATATGACAGCAATTGTCAAAGACACCTTCTTCTGGGTCTCTCTGTTAGGTAAGGATTGTAATGAGCAGCAGTGGACTGTGAAAACCAATAGAAATTATTATGAAAATCTAGGAATAGAGAGTTAAAATAGAAACCACAGAAGTCAGGCCAAGTCGATGGATGTCTAGCACATATGTTTATACCAAAACCTTATATACAACGTTATTAGTTTTTAAACTTAGAAAGTAAATATACAAATGTTGTGGTGAACCTACTCGTGAACATGCTACATGTAATTTGCCTTGGGAAAAACATGTTGATTGTGACTGAATACCGCAGCACCTGAGTGACTGAAGGGCGTCACACCTTCTCTGAAGCATGTCATTTGCGGCTCTTTATCTGTGTTGTTAAAATCGGGCTTCAGTCTATTGTGCTGTCTGTGAGCCATGCTGAAAGTGTGGGCTTGGCCTTGCCATTTGAGGGCATGGATATAATGTTTGTGGGTGTGATGTTTGGGGGCATGGACATGTTTCTGGACGTGGCCATGCTTGGGGGCATGGCCGTAATGTATGGGGGCAGGCCATAATGGTTTTTTTTGGGGGGAAGGGGCCACAATATCTGGTCACAAGATTAGGGGGCATGGTTGCAATGTTTGTGGGGCATGGCAGTTATCTTTGGGGGTGTGGTCTTCATGGTTGGGGTTTTATTGTGACCATGACATTTGGTTGTGACAGCAACATCTGGGAGTGTGGTCACGCAATTTGGGTGTGTGGTTGCTATTTTTGGGGTGTGACAGTTTACTTTGAGGGTGTGGCCTTGATGGTTGGGGTATGGGCGTGACCGTGAAGTTTGGGGGAGTGGGCTTGGCCATGAAATTTTGATGCATGCTCATAATGTTCGGTGATGTGGCCGTACCTTAGGTGCATCCATTGCTACAGCACATTCCAGGAGGCTCTGCTTTAAATTTCTTAGCATGACAATAACCGCAAATGTGGTTCATATCACCAATAGCAACAAAGGGGCATATTTAAAAAGGACCGTTATTACCGCCGCACATCGCTGCAGTGAAAATAAGGTTTTCGCCATATTTAGAAAGCCGAAGCACATTGCATCAAAAAGCGTTACCGTGGCGATGTGTGGCTGTAGTTTTATCTCCCTTCATGGCGATACTGCACTTAGCGCTAAGTACTGTATCGCGGCAAAGGTAGCTGAAACCCGACGTACGGAGCAGGGGGCTGGGAGGTGCTACTGCAGTTCGCCCTCGCCCCCCCCGGCATTGACCACCCACCGCATGACCCCTTCCCAGCAGCCCCTCCCAGTTCCTCGCCCCGTATGTTCTCGGGGAGGGGAAGGGCCCACTGGGGTGTGTGTGTGGAGGGACCCTCCAGCGGGGGCACTGAAAAGAGCCCTTTGGGGTCCCACAGCTCAAACTGGGACCCCTCTTCCCCAGCCTCATCAGGGCCCTTTGGGGTTTAGGAGGTCCCGCAGCTCGTACCGGGGCCCCTCTCAAGTGCTCTTGCGTCACTGAAAACTGCCTTTGTTGGGGGTCCCGCAGCTCGAACCGGGACCCCCTTCAGCTCTTAAAAGAGCCCCCGGGCGGCGTCTTCTTTCTTCCATCCAACGACACCAGCTCCGCTGAGGCCACCAACCCCAAGAGGTGCCCCTGCGGCCGCCAGAGGTACCCCCAGAGGCCTCAACAAGGCCAATGTTGCCGGCATCTTGATCCAACGTCTTCTTTCTTTACAGCTGGCGACACCTGCACCACTGAAGTCGCAGATGCCAGACGGGCGCTGTGTTAAAAAATCTTTCATCTGCATAGAAAGTTACAGGAGCTGATCTGCCTTTACACTCCTTCCTGCTTCCTGTAGTCAGGCTGCTGGACTCACTCAGCACTGTTACTGCTCATCTGGATGCTGTAAATCTGAAGCTTAATTAAAGGGCATGTCCACCCCTTATAAAAACTTTTAATATGCGGTAGGGCATGCTCCCCCATCCCCAACTGCATTAATATAATTGTTAGAAAGTCCACCGATACTTACTTACCTTCCCTCTCTTCTCCGCCGCAGTGATCTGGCCCTCTGCTTGCATGGAATTGCAAGCAGCGGGCGGGACCGGCAGCAGTGTCCGTGATTGGCTGAGAGGCAGCCAATCATGGTCGCGGCTGCCGGGAGTTCTGAACAGCAGAGGAGAGAGGGAAGGTAAGTAAAGATTGGGGGACTTTCTAACAATTATATTAATGCGGTTGGGTCTGGGGGAGCATGCCCTACCGCATACCCAAAGGGTTTAATGTTTGGGGGAGGCAGAAAAAAATGGGAGGGAGAGGGGGGGGAGGGCTGCACTGAGCATGCCTCAAACCTTGACGAGGTTGAGGCAGACTCAGGCACAGCATGAGTCACACACTGCTCCTACACAGCAGTTTCCTGGACTTTGGAGGGGCACAGCAGGGGAACTATTTTGAGCAGAAATGTAAGGTAAGGCTTGTTTTAAACTACTTGATGTGGCCAGTAAGGGGTTAAATTTTAGTTTTGGGGTGGACATGCCCTTTATAAGTTTTTTGAACCTTGCCTCTCCACATGTTTAGAAACTACAATTCCTAGCAACCAAAGCATGCTGGGAGTTGTAGTTTCCAAACATCTGGAGTGCCATGGAATTGGGGGTTACTGTTACTGGATTTGGCTATTACTATATGGGAATTCTGCTGTCCATTTAAAGGGCAATTTAAGCCACAAAACAATAGAGAATCAGAAGGCAGTAGTGGTCATAATTTCTACCCTTGGCTTTTACTCGAGTCAATCAGTTTTTACAAATTTTTCAGGTAAAAATAGGTACCTTGTCTTATACTCTGATCGACTTATACTAGAGTATATACAGTACAACATATTTGGCATATAGTGTTTTAATAAGATGTCCCATGGAAAATCCTCTAAAGCAAAGTTACATTTTATCAAGTACTGTGAGTGCCTTTTCTTCATAATTTCTTGTGTCTATTACTTATTTTTTTATATATAAAGTTATCTTTGCAATTTATTTCCTATCAAGCATTGAGTAAAAATTAAAACACAAATTTCATAAGTATTTCTGGGGACTTGAACCTATAAACTCATGGGCTGTGTGGCTCTTAAAGTAAAGCATGAGTCTACAGAGAAAACAGGTAAATTAAGAAACTTTATTTTTTACTAGCGATAAAATGCTAACAATGGTCATAGGTTGGTCAAGGAGGTCATTTATGTCAGATTAAAGAAACCAGGTGGGGAGTTCAACAACAATGGTCAGCCAATTAACTTCCGTTCTTCAATCACTTGACCAGGAGCCAGGAACGAAGGTGAGAATATTTACCTTGTGCACGATCCACTGCCAGCTCCACTGAAAATTGCCAACTGCTTCCGGGTTTAGTTTAACTATAGCGTGCATTATCTCGCAAGCGCACTATAGTTAAATTAATTCAGGAAGCGGTCGGGACTTGTCAACGAAACTGACGGTGGATCGTGCACAAGATAAATATACTGACCTTCGTTCCTGGCTCCTGGTCAAGTGATTGAAGAACGGAAGGTAAGCAATAGGTCCTTTACCTCCCGGTCTTCAATCACTATTTTAAAGGAATAGTTCAATTTTTGTGTGAACTATTCCTTTAACACCTTACCATGGGCAGTTTTGATAACACCTCTTAGCCACAACGCAATCAAGGTCCCTAACACCTGTTATATGCTGATTGGGATACAGTCCAGGGTATTTATTGCCAACCAACAGATTCTTATTGGAATTCATATGGAATACAAGTTAGGTCACACCATACAAATAACTTCACACTGGCCGCGTAGTGGTAGTAGTAGCAGAGACCAGTATAGAGGCCATTAATCTTATATTTCTTACCACTTTACAGGATGATTGTTTTTGCCAACCATATTGTGGTAAGAAATATAAGATTGGTGGCCTATTTACATGTCTCACTGACTATTGCTCTTATATTACTTGCACCTGTTTGCTTATTTATGTAGGCATCACTACATGGTAGTTCAAAATACAGTTTCAAAAACACAGGAGAACGATTAAAGTTGTGCAAAAACAAAAGAACAGCCGTACAAAAAACACTTTCTGGACTTAAAACACCAGGTGTGTGAGCCGCAAGGTGCTGTCATTGAGCATGTACCCAAAGCAAAAAAAAGGGGAAACAGATTAATTCTTCTATTACGCAGGAAGGCGTACTGGATATATACACTTCAGGCTGTATACCCCAAAGGCCTCAATACTAACTTATTATTTACATGTTTCCTTACCGAATTTATTTTTAACCTTTTTTGGACTATTTATACATCTTAATGGTTGTATTATATGCATTTACTATGTCTTTTGTATTTGTAAGCCTTTTATGCTATTTTTATACTCTTTGCACTTTGTAATATGTATTATTTAACATATATCTTAATATGCATTTTTATGTTGGTATTTTTATTGGATTGGATTATTTATTATACGGTATTATTTATACATGTTACTATATTGAGGAGTTATCCATGGGAGGAGTGTATAGTCATGTCCTGGCCTATTTAAATGGTTGTTCTCATGTGTTCTTTGTTCTAAGTGTATTGTATCTTGATAAAGGTGTCACACAGACACAGAAACATCGATCTAAATAACTATTGTTGAAGACTGGTATGCGGAAAAACCTCTGATCTTGTAAAGTCTAAATTGTGAAAGCCAGTCAGATGACTAGCAAAACGTCTTTAAGAACTAAACTTCAACCTCAGATGATCTACAGTAACTTAATACCACAGATATAATAGAATTGAAAAAGGAAAATCAGCTGACTAATTTTTATTGTTTCGGGTAGGCTGTCTGCAATTCATGCTGTCTGGAAAATAAACTGCAGGGTAACAAGTTGCTTCCAAAGTATTATTAGGGACGTCTCTCTTGGTGTGGAGACAACTGTACAGAAAATATATGCATAGAAATAGTGAATAGTAGGGTCAGGGTGTGTTATACATGTTTGCAAGTCCAGTGCAAAACTGGTAGATTCCTAAGGAGAAGGAGTTAAAGGGCATGTCCACCCTTAAAATTACTTTTGTATTGCTGCTCCCCCATGTCTGGTAGCCCCAACCGCATGGTTAGTATTTTCCAAAGCCCCCAAACTCTTACTTACCTCCCCTCGTTCCTCCCTGCACTGCCGCCCTCTGCTTGCGAGATGCAAGCAGAGGGGCGGGACCGGCAGTCGCGTCTGTGATTGGCTGAACGGCAGCCAATCACGGACGCGGCTGCCGGTCATTCAGTTGCAGCGGAGGAAAGAGGAGAGGTAAGTAAGAGTTTGGGGGCTTTTGGAAAATACTAACCATGCCGTTGGGGCTACCAGACATGGGGGAGCAGCATATTAAAAGGCTTTTACGCTAGGGGGAGGGATAGTAGAACGGGAGGGAGAGGGAGGGGGAGGGAGGGGGGAGAAGGGCTGCAGTACGCATGACAAATATCTACCGGAGGCAAGGTAGCAGGCAGAGCCTGCTAGCCTCCTGGTGGACTGTTTTTGGGACTTTAGGGGGGTCTACAGGAGAACCCTATGGAGCTGGATGTGAGGTAAGATTACACTACACTACATGTGGGGCATACTGGGGGGATTATAGTTTTGGGGGTGGACATGCCCTTTAACTCTTATAAGCCATCATAGATTTTGGTAATTGTGTCTCAGTGGGAGTAGCGCAAACATCTATCAAATATGGCCCTGGTCATTTCTACACATGTCCTGTGGTTTCAGGGTTTAGTCAAGGTATCGGACAGCATTCCCCCAATAAAATATCAACCCTAACTAATTTATGCATGGTCTGCTGTTAAGTGAAGTTCAACTGGTCAGGGGCATTGTAACATGGTGCTATTCTCTGCTCCAGCTCAACCTGATTTTTTTCAAATAAATAAACTTTAAAATGTTGGAATTGTCCCCTAAAAGTGAATGTAACAGTAAAAATTTTAAGATTTAGAGTATTTGCTTGCTGCAGTTTTGGCACTGAATTTTTAAGCCATTAAAGGGACAATAAACCAACCCCTCAGTCCTCACCTCTGGGTACTTTACAAAATTCCCACACTACTTACTTGGTAAGTAAGCACTGCGGTCTGATCCTCCACTCTGGCACTTTAAATGACAGGTCGCGAGGCAACCAATGGGAAGGCGCGCTCTGCAAGGAGGCTTGTCTTCCCATTGGCTGTCTCCCGGACTGTCACTGACTGTGCCAGTGGAAAGGATCCGACAGCCGCGCTGAAGGAGATTACAAGTAAGTAGTGCAGCAGACTTTGCATTTTAGGTCCTCACCCTGGGTACTTTGCAGGAGGGGGGGAAAGGAATGAGGGGGAGGTGAGTATAATTGTCCTTTAACTATATAATATTAAATAATAGATACATTTGCAAGGAACATTAATAGGATGGTTTAGAGTCCCTTTAAGGGGGAGATGTAATATTTACCTTTAGTGCTCCTCTTCCTTCTGGGTTCTGTACTCACTTACAGGGTTATTCAATAAAAGTTCTGGTGCTATTTTTTCCCCAACCAATCAGATGTTAGCTTTCAAATGTTAAGTAAGATCTGATTGGTTGGGGCAAAATTAGCACCATTTTAAACAATAAGAACTTTTATTGAATCTCCCTGTTGGTGTAAGTCACTGCATTGCAGGATTGAGGCAGTAAGGAGTGCGTAATGTAATGTTATTTAAACAATGTTCGTTGACGTTCCACTAGGTAGTGCATAAAACATGTTATTTATATTGCATTAGGTGTCTGTGCTGTTGATAAAAAAACAGCACAGCCCCACAATAACCCAATATTACATTGGGAAGTGTGGGTTCCCCATATAAACCCCATATATTACATATCCTCCTAAGCATCCCCCAAACTGCAATGTTTAGAGGGTTTTTGGAAAGTTCCTATAAAGGGTGGTTGGTAAAGAAGCGTAATTGCAAAGAGAAAAATATATGAGAGAAAACGGGTGATTTCAGTCATTTAGCCTTGCCACAGTAGCATGGGATTAAACAAAAATTAAATATGAAGATTCAATGACGCAAGTAACTAAGCACACTACTCACATCCATACGGTGACCAGACTGTCTTTTCCATCTTGGAGGCAAACATTCTGTTCTTACAAAGCAAAACAATTGTGTTTCGACTTCTCAATTCAAGGTTAATGATATTGTTTATATTGATAATCTACTAAATAATTTTACTTTATTTAAGTGCAAGATGGAATACAAAAACACCATGAAAATTCTGTATATTAACAAATGTAATGATATATACATATGTTTACTATATAAAGCAGAAAAAAGCAGAGCCTCCTGGAATGTGCTGTAGCAATGAAAAAGGACCCATGACCACACCCCCAAAGGCATGGCCACGTCACCAAACATCACGTGCATCACCCAAATGGCACACCCACGCTTTCAAACAGTGTGGCTACGCCCCCGAAACATCCCGACCACAACACCAAATGTCACGTCACAGACACGCCCCCAGAGCACACCCTAGAATGTTGTGTCCCTGCCCACCACAACATCACAGACATGCCCTCATCAACCTACTCAAACCAGGACGTTGGGAGGTTCCATGGGAATTACCTGCATTCCTGGACTTAGGCACAGACACACACGGCCTGCTGTCACACACTTCACAGACTGTTTCAACTAAAAGAACAAAGCAATCATGGACTTTTAATTCAGACCAGAAAATAATTATCGATGGGGGATCTAATGGGATCTCATTGGATCTTTTAGGCAATATAAAGTGGTCATATGAGCAAAGATAAAGTGCAAACAAAGTGACATACTGCTAATTTACATCATAGAGCAGGTAATAACACACACAATGACTAGGCAGCGCAACAGAATGAAGCCCGGTTTTAACAACACAGATAAAGAGCCTGCAAGTCACATGCTTCAGAGCGGTCAGTCACTCAAGTGCTGCGATATTCAGTTGCAACCAAATGTTTTCCCAAAGCCAATTACACGAAGCATGTTCACAAGAAGGTTCACCACAACATTTGTATATTTTCGCTCCAAGTGAAAAAACTGAAAATATATGTGCTATACGTCTCCTCAAGCAATGTCACCTCTCACCTCTATAACTATTAAATACATGATGTACATTACCAACATATTATAATATGTATGTAACAAAGGTTTTCCGATGCACTCCGGTCCACTCTCAGCTGCCTGGGTGCAGACAGTAAAGTAAGTAAATGCAGTATAAGAAGAGAACTGGGCACTCCAAGGACTAACAGCAAGGTTTATTAAACAAACATGGTCAGATACACCGACGGTTTCAGCCCGAAGCTAATGGGCCGTCATCAGGGGTGATGATGACGGCCCATTAGCTTCGGGCTGAACGTTCGGTGTATCTGACCATGTTTGTTTAAAACCTTTCTGTTAAGTCCTTGGAGTGCCCAGTTCTCTCTTATACTAATATGTGGCGGGGGGTATAGAATATTACATATAGGAAAGGTGTATATATATGTGTGTACTATCTTACTATTACCATTTAAATGACCATCAGTAAATGTATATAAAGAATAGAACTGACTTATATTAGGTACAACATAAAATATACAAAATACATAAACTTACTTACAGAGCTGAGATCCCTATTTCAACATGGAATGGTCAAAATGGGAGGTTAAACCACACATCTTGGTCTGCTCCATGTGAAAGGAAGTGTAATCCAAAAAAAGTTTCTGTCTGCTACACAGGATGTGATGTGTATTGTAATGGACATATACACCAAGGCTCCTTATATACCAATTCCAGCCTCCAGGTGGTATCAGTGAGTGATAAAAGACAAGACATTCCTGCTCTTTATGGTTAGGAGGAGAGAAAGTGAAATACTGTAGATTGTGGTGTGTGCTTTGGAGAGATATTGACTGCAACACAAGATCCTGTGTATAAGATCCTATTACCACCTGTTGGGAGGACAGATTATTGGATAGACAAGTTACCTTATTGGATACAAACTCTGAGGCAACAGATAAGTGTACAGCAACTTACAAGGACACATAATATACAGGCCTGGTAAATATTCAAAGTGGTGCACCATAGACAGGGACACCCCTAATTACTGCACATGTTATGTGGGGAACCTGTTTATGTGCACTGTCTGCTTTGTGCCAGACCACCAGAGTAACTGTGTGTGCCATGCTACCCATAATCCTTCAATAAAGCAGTGATCTGGTGCAAATTGGTGAAAGTGGTGCTGGTAATACCATTTATTCTCCCTGTTTTCTCTGTATATTTGTTCTCTGTATTAAGCTATGGAGGCTGATACTGATAGTATTGATTTAAATCCTCCTGTCCTTGTAGCTGCAGATGAAATTCCCCAATTAGACTCCGCAGCTCTACCAGGCCCAATTGCCAAACCTATTTTTAAACCTGATCCATTTGATGGGGTAACTAGGGAGTGGACTGATTAGCTAGAACAATTTAAATTGGCAGCCACTATTAATGGTTGGGATGAAGGTGCTCGCTTGCAAGTCCTTAGACTTTTGCTTATTTTTCTAGGGTTATTTATTAGGATAAGTAGGGATTATATCTTACTTATTGTGAAGCTGGCCAGCTATGTTTATATGTATATGTATATGTTTAGTCTAATAAATATGTGCTTATTATAATAAATATTTTATTCCCTGGTTGGGATATGTTTCTTTTACGCTCCCTCATTCAGTGTGTATATTATATATTATTGGTTATCCTCAGGGGGTTGTTCTTTTTTGGACATATCCTGCTGTGGGTATTTTGCCTGAGTGGGGGGAAACTCAGGTTGCACCGTTTTGGTAATTTACTATACTCCTTTGTACTTTTAAAAAGCAGTGCTGTGGCTGTGCTTTTCTCCCCACCCCCTCCTACCCTTCAGTCATGCACTGAGCATGTTGCCAACCGCAGATTGAGGAGGAAGGAAGAAAACAGGTATTTGACCGCCAGATTCGAAACCTACCACCCCCTAAACTTTCTGATCAGTGATTTCTTCATATTTTGGGATGTGCAGCACGTAGAGAGGTGGTTGATGGCTCTTTTAAAGGTATGAACCTGGCCTTTCATTAAAATAAACTGTTTGAGACCACAGTTCCCCTTAAAATAATATCTCTTTGGGGCAAAATTAGCACCATTTTAAACGATATTGCTTATTATATTATTTAACCTGTAGTTTTTGTCCTTGTTGAATTCTTGCATGGTACAGTAGTCCTCTTGGCTGTCATTTAAGTAGAATGATGATACCATTTGTCTGTAAAAGGCCATTTTAACAGTTGTGGACTGCTACTCCATCGATTTATGAAAAACATATAATCCATATTGCTTTATGCCTTACTGATTAGCCTTTAGCAGGACTAGGGGTTGAGGATATTCTAGTACAAAGTTATCTTTATATCTGTTGTTCTCTATAGTTAAAAGCTTTACAGAAACTGTATTCCTAAGTGCATCTTTGAGAATTATTGCGGTTGGCTCTGACATTTTTACAAGCACATTCATTATATTCTTACCCTCCTTTACTCAAAGATGAAATGTTATACCTGCTGAGAAAGAACACAGCTCTGTTGAACCCTTGGAGTTCTAATCTCAGTGACGTGTTAGTCATAACACATTGCTGAAATATTTTACTGGAAATAATATATTTAAAGATTAACAGGGAATCAAGGTTTCTCAGGACCTGCTGTTTTTGTTTTTAAAAAAAAAAAATTGACTGGAGAAAGGAGTCTCTATCATGCTCTCCCCTTTACTTTGGATCTTAGTTTGCACACACCCCATGTATAATATAAGCGCTGTGTCCTGAATCCAGGAGTGTGTCAGAGGCAGAGCTACGAAGGAGAGGACAGTGCAGATATGCTAATTCTGAGACATCTACTAATGCAAAATGGGAGGTGAATTATAGATTACTTTAAACAATAGCCTTTTTTGGGTTGTAGTGACCTTTTAAACAAAAATCCTTTGAAGAGAAAAATTAAGATTATTTACTCACTACAAGTGGGAGACCAGAATTCTTACCCTTTTATTTACTTGTCCTCCTATATATATTCCAAATTAGGTTTCTATAAGTTATTAAATAACCACAGCAAAAAAACTCCTAAATAAACCCTTATCAAAACAGATCAAAAAGCAGATGGTTTGGTCAGTTATTTAAAGGACATGTCCACCCCTTTAGTAACTTTTGTGGTATACTAGGTCTCCCTCCCTCAGCCCCAACTGCTTATATTTTTACAGAAACCCGATCATTACTTACCTTCATCTTTCCTCCGCGTACTGTCCTGGCCCTCTGCTTGCATGAAACTGCAAGCAGGGGGCCGGACCAGCAGCAGCATCTGTGATTGGCGGAGAGGCAGCCAATCACTTACGCTGCTGTGGCACTGGAGAAACTCCGGGGGAGAGAGGTTAAGGTAAGTAATGATTAGGGGGGTTTCTGTAAAACTACATAGCGGTTGGGGCTGGGGAGGGAGACCTACTATACACCAAAAGGGATTTACCATAGGGGGGCGGGAGGAGAGAAAAATCGGTGGCAGAGAAAGTGGGGGAGGGCTCTGAGCAAGCCAAAAACCTCTGAGAGGACGTCTCAGAAGCGGAAACAATTTCCCCTCCCTGCCAAGCTTGATGGTCAGTTTTTGTTTTGGGACTTACAGGAGAACCATTTGGAGTTGGGATGTAAGATAAGTATTTTATTACACTACAGAGTGGGGCAATAGTGGGTTCATTCTAGTTTTGGGGGTGGACATGCCTTTTAGGTGTGATTTATATAAAAAAATGTTTTAATATGACAGCAATTGTCAAAGACACCTTCTTCTGGGTCTCTCTGTTAGGTAAGGATTGTAATGATCAGCAGTGGACTGTGAAAACCATAGAAATTATTATGGAAATCTAGGAATAGAGAGTTTAAAATAGAAACCACAGAAGTCAGGCCAAGTCGATGGATGTCTAGCACATATGTGTATACCAAAACCTTTATATACAACGTTATTAGTTTTTAAACTTAGAAAGTAAATATACAAATGTGTGGTGAACCTACTCGTGAACATGCTACATGTAATTTGCCTTGGGAAAAACATGTTGATTGTGACGAATACCGCAGCACCTGAGTGACTGAAGGCGTCACACTTCTCTGAAGCATGTCATTTGCGGCTCTTTATCTGTGTTGTTTAAATCGGGCTTCATTCTATTGTGCGTCTGTGAGCCATGCTGAAAGTGTGGGCTTGGCCTTGCCATTTGAGGGCATGGATATAATGTTTGTGGGTGTGATGTGTTGGGGGCCATGGACATGTTTCTGGACGTGGCCCTGTTGGGGGCATGGCCGTAATGTATGGGGGCAGGCCATATGGGTTTTTTGGGGGGAAGGGGCCACAATATCTGGTCACAAGATTAGGGGCATGGTTTGCGATGTTTGTGGGCATGGCAGTTATCTTTGGGGGTGTGGTCTTCATGGTTGGGGTTTTATTGTGACCATGACATTTGGTTGTGACAGCAACATCTGGAGTGTGGTCACGCAATTTGGGTGTGTGGTTGCTATTTTTGGGGTGTGACAGTTTACTTTGAGGGTGTGGCCTTGACGGTTGGGGTATGGGCGTGACCGTGAAGTTTGGGGGAGTGGGCTTGGCCATGAAATTTTGATGCATGCTCATAATGTTCGGTGATGTGGCCGTACCTTAGGTGCATCCATGCTACAGCACATTCCAGGAGGCTCTGCTTTAAATTTCTTAGCATGACAATAACCGCAAATGTGGTTCATATCACCAATAGCAACAAAGGGGCATATTTAAAAAGGACCGTATTACCGCCGCACATCGCTCGCAGCGAAAATAAGGTTTTCGCCATATTTAGAAAGCCGAAGCACATTGCATCAAAAAGCGTTACACGTGGCGATGTGTGGCTGTAGTTTTATCTCCCCTCATGGCGATAGCACTTAGCGCTAAGTACTGTATCGCGGCAAAGGTAGCTGAAACCCGACGTACAGAGCAGGGGGCTGGTGCTACTGCAGTTCGCCCTCACCCCCCCCCGGCATGACCACCCACCGCATGACCCCTTCCCAGCAGCCCCTCCCAGTTCCTCGCCCCGTATGTTCTCGGGGAGGGGAAGGGCCCACTGGGGGTGTGTGTGGAGGGACCCTCCAGCGGGGGCACTGAAAAGAGCCCTTGGGGTCCACAGCTAAACTGGGACCCCTCTTCCCCGGCCTCATCAGGGCCCTTTGGGTTTAGGAGGTCCCGCAGCTTGTACCGGGGCCCCTCTCAAGTGTCTTGCGTCACTGAAAACGCCTTTGTTGGGGGTCCCGCAGCTCGAACTGGGACCCCCTTCGGCTTTAAAAGAGCCCCCGGGCGGGCTTCTTTCTTCCATCCAACGACACCAGCTCCGTGAGGCCACCAACCCCGAGAGGTGCCCTGCGGCCGCCAGGGTATCCAGAGGCCTCAACAAGGCCAATGTTGCCGGATCTTGATCCAACGTCTTCTTCTTTAGCTGGCGACACCTGCACCACTGAAGTCGCAGATGCCAGACGGGCGCTGTGTTAAAAAATCTTTCATCTGCATAGAAAGTTACAGGAGTGATTGCCTTTACACTCCTTCCTGCTTCCTGTAGTCAGGCTGCGGACTCCTCAGCACTGTTACTGCTCATCTGGATGTTGTAAATCTGAAGCTTAATTAAAGGGCATGTCCACCCCTTATAAAACTTTTAATATGCGGTAGGGCATGCTCCCCATCCCAACTGCATTAATATAATGTTAGAAAGTCCACCGATACTTACTTACTTCCCTCTCTTCTCCGCCGCAGTGGATCTGGCCCTCGCTTGCATGGAATTGCAAGCAGCGGGCGGGACCGGCAGCAGTGTCCGTGATTGGCTGAGAGGCAGCCAATCATGGTCGCGGCTGCCGGGAGTTCTGAACAGCAGAGGAAAGAGGGAAGGTAAGTAAAGATTGGGGGACTTTCTAACAATTATAATAATGCGGTTGGGTCTGGGGGAGCATGCCCTACCGCATACCCAAAGGGTTTAATGTTTGGGGGAGAGGAAGAAAAAATGGGAGGGAGAGGGGGGGGGGAGGGCTGCACTGAGCATGCCTCAAACCTTGACGAGGTTGAGGCAGACTCAGGCACAGCATGAGTCACACACTGCTCCTACACAGCAGTTTCCTGGACTTTGGAGGGGCACAGCAGGGGAACTATTTTGAGCCAAATGTAAGGTAGGCTTGTTTTAAACTACTTGATGTGGCCAGTAGGGGTTAAATTTTAGTTTTGGGGTGGACATGCCCTTTATAAGTTTTTTGAACCTTGCCTCTCCACATGTTTAGAAACTACAATTCCTAGCAACCAAAGCATGCTGGGAGTTGTAGTTTCAAACATCTGGAGTGCCATGGATTGGGGGTTACTGTACTGGATGGCTATTACTATATGGGAATTCTGCTGTCCATTTAAAGGGCAATTTAAGCCACAAAACAATACAGAATCAGAAGGCAGTAGTGGTCATAATTTCTACCCTTGGCTTTTACTCGAGTCAATCAGTTTTACAAATTTTTCAGGTAAAAATAGGTAACCTTGTCTTATACTCTGATCGACTTATACTAGAGTATATACAGTACAACATATTTGGCATATAGTGTTTTAATAAGATGTCCATGGAAAATCCTCTAAAGCAAAGTTAAATTTTATCAAGTACTGTGAGTGCCTTTTCTTCATAATTTTTGTGTCTATTACTTATTTTTTTTATATATAAAGTTATCTTTGCAATTTATTTCTTATCAAGCATTGAGTAAAATTAAAACACAAATTTCATAAGTATTTTGGGGACTTGAACCTATAAACTCATGGGCTGTGTGGCTCTAAAGTAAAGCATGAGTCTACAGAAAAACAGGTAAATTAAGAAACTTTATTTTTTACTAGCGATAAAATGCTAACACATGGTCATAGGTTGGTCAAGGAGGTCATTTAGTTCAGATTAAAGAAACCAGGTGGGGAGTTCAAACAACAATGGTCAGCCAATTAACTTCCGGTCTTCAATCACTTGACCAGGAGCCAGGAACGAAGGTGAGAATATTACCTTGTGCACGATCCACTGCCAGCTCCACTGAAAATTGCCAACTGCTTCCGGGTTTAGTTTAACTATAGCGTGCATTATTCGCAAGCGCACATAGTTAAATTAATTCAGGAAGCGGTCGGGACTTGTCAACGAAACTGACGGTGGATCGTGCACAAGATAAATATACCTGACCTTCTTCCTGGTTCCTGGTCAAGTATTGAAGAACGAAGGTAAGCATAGGTCCTTTACCTCCCGGTCTTCAATCACTATTTTAAAGGAATAGTTCAATTTTGTGTGAACTATTCCTTTAACACCTTACCATGGGCAGTTTTGATAACACCTCTAGCCACAACGCAATCAAGGTCCCTAACACCTGTTATATGCTGATTGGGATACAGTCCAGGGTATTTATTGCAACACAACAGATTCTTATTGGAATTCATATGGAATACAAGTAGGTCACACCATACAATAACTTCACACTGGCCGCGTAGTGGTAGTAGTAGCAGAGACCAGTATAGAGGCCATTAATCTTATATTTCTACCACTTTACAGGAGATTGTTTTTGCCAACCATATTGTGGTAAGAAAATAAGATTGGTGGCCTATTTACATGTCTCACGACTATTGCTCTTATATTACTTGCACCTGTTTGCTTATTTATGTAGGCATACACATGGTAGTTCAAAATACAGTTTCAAAAAACACAGGAGGACGATTTAAAGTTAGTGGCAAAAACAAAAGAACAGCCGTACAAAAAACACTTTCTGGACTTAAAACACCAGGTGTGTGAGCCGCAAGGTGCTGTCATTGAGCATGTACCCAAAGCAAAAAAAGGGGAAACAGATTAATTCTTCTATTCGCAGGAAGGAGGGTACTGGATATATACACTTCAGGCTGTATACCCCAAGGCCTCAATACTAACTTATTATTTACATGTTTCTTACCGAATTTATTTTTAACCTTTTTGGACTATTTATACATCTTAATGGTGTGTATTTATATGCATTTTACTATGTCTTTTGTATTTGTAAGCCTTTTATGCTATTTTATACTCTTTGCACTTTGTAATATGCATTATTAACATATATCTTAATATGCATTTTTATGTTGGTATTTTATTGGAATGGATTATTTATTATACGGTATTATTTATACATGTTACTATATTGAGGAGTTATCCATGGGAGGAGTGTATAGTTATCTCTGGCCTATTTAAATGGTTGTTCTCATGTGTTCTTTGTTCTAAGTGTATTGTATCTTGATAAAGGTGTCACACAGACACAGAAACATCGATCTAATAAACTATTGTTGAAGACTGGTATGCGGAAAAAACTCTGATCTTGTAAAGTCTAAATTGTGAAAGCCAGTCGATGACTAGCAAAAACGTCTTAAGAACTAAACTTCAACCTCAGATGATCTACAGTAACTTAATACCACAGATATAATAGAATTGAAAAAGGAAAATCAGCTGACTAATTTTATTGTTTCGGGTAGGCTGTCTGCAATTCATGCTGTCTGGAAAATAAACTGCAGGGTAACTAGTTGCTTCCAAAGTATATTAGGGACGTCTCTCTTGGTGTGGAGACAACTGTACAGAAAAAATATGCATAGAAATAGTGAATAGTAGGGTCAGGGTGTGTTATACATGTTTGCAAGTCCAGTGCAAAACTGGTAGATTCCTAAGGAGAGAGGAGTTAAAGGGCAGTCCCACCTTAAAAATTACTTTTGATATGCTGCTCCCCCATGTCTGGTAGCCCCAACCGCATGGTTAGTATTTTCCAAAAGCCCCCCAAACTCTACCTTACCTCCCCTCGTTCCTCCGCTGCACTGCCGGCCCTCTGCTTGCGAGTATGCAAGCAGAGGGGCGGGACCGGCAGTCGCGTCTGTGATTGGCTGAACGGCAGCCAATCACGGACGCGGCTGCGGTCATTCAGTGCAGCGGAGGAAAGAGGAGAGGTAAGTAAGAGTTTGGGAGCTTTTGGAAAATACTAACCATGCCGTGGGGCTACCAGACATGGGGGAGCAGCATATAAAAGGCTTTACGCTAGGGGGAGGGATAGTAGTAGAACAGGAGGGAGAGGGAGGGGGAGGGAGGGGGGAGAAGGGCTGCAGTACGCATGACAAATATCTAACGGAGGCAAGGTAGCAGGCAGAGCCCTGCAGCCTCCTGGTGGACTGTTTTTGGGACTTAGGGGGGTCTACAGGAGAACCCTTATGGAGCGGGAGTGAGGTAAGGATTACACTACACTACATGGTGGGGCCATAATGGGGGGATTATAGTTTTGGGGGTGGACATGCCCTTTAACTCTTATAAGCCATCATAGATTTTGGTAATTGTGTCTCAGTGGGAGTAGCGCCAACACTATCAAATATGGCCTGTCATTTCTACACAGTCCTGTGGTTTCAGGGTTTAGTCAAGGTATCGGACAGCATTCCCCCAATAAAATATAAACCAACTAATTATGCATGGTCTGCTGTTAAGTGAAGTTCAACTGGTCAGGGGGCATTGTAAACATGGGCTATTCTCTGCTCCAGCTGAACCTGATTTTTTTCAATATATAAACTTTAAAATGTTGGAATTGTCCCCTAAAAGTGAATGTAACAGTAAAAATTTTAAGATTTAGAGTATTTGCTTGCTGCAGTTTTGGCACTGAATTTTTAAGCCATTAAAGGGACAATAAACCAACCCCTCAGTCCTCACCTCGGGTACTTTACAAAATTCCCGCACTACTTACTTGGTAAGTAAGCACTGCGGTCTGATCCTCCACTCTGGCACTTGAATGACAGGTCGCGAGGCAACCAATGGGAAGGCGCGCTCTGCAAGGAGGTTGTCTTCCCATTGGCTGTCTCCCGGACTGTCACTGACTGTGCCAGTGGAAAGGATCCGACAGCCGCGCTGAAGGAGATTACAAGTAAGTAGTGCAGCAGACTTTGCATTTTAGGGTCCTCACCCTGGGTAATTTGCAGGAGGGGGGGAAAGGAATGAGGGGGAGGTGAGTATAATTGTCCTTTAACTATATAATATTAAATAATAGATACATTTGCAAGGAACATTAATAGGATGGTTTAGAGTCCCTAAGGGGGAGATGTAATATTTACCTTTAGTGCTCCTCTTCCTTCTGGGTTCTGTACTCACTTACAGGTTATTCAATAAAAGTTCTGGTGCTATTTTTTCCCCAACCAATCAGATGTTAGCTTTCAAATGTTAAGTAAGATCTGATTCGTTGGGGCAAAATTAGCACCATTTTAAACAATAAGAACTTTTATTGAATCTCCCTGTTGGTGTAAGTCACTGCATTGCAGGATTGAGGCAGTAAGGAGTGCGTAATGTAATGTTATTTAAACAATGTTCGTTGACGTTCCACTAGGTAGTGCATAAACAATGTTATTTATATTGCATTAGGTGTCTGTGCTGTTGATAAAAAAACAGCACAGCCCCACAATAACCCAATATTACATTGGGAAGTGTGGGTTCCCCATATAAAACCCCATATATACATATCCTCCTAGCATCCCCCAAACTGCAATGTTTAGAGGGTTTTTGGAAATTCTATAAAGGGTGGTTGGGAAAGAAGCGTTATTGCAAAGAGAAAAATATATGAGAGAAAACGGGTGATTTCAGTCATTTAGCCTTGCCACAGTAGCATGGGATTAAACAAAAATTAAATATGAAGATTCAATGACGCAAGTAACTAAGCACACTACTCACATCCATACGGTGACCAGACTGTCTTTTCCATCTTGGAGGCAAACATTCTGTTTCTTACAAAGCAAAACAATTGTTTATGACTTCTCAATTCAAGGTTAATGATATTGTTTATATGATAATCTACTAAAAATTTACTTTATTTAAGTGCAGATGGAATACAAAAAACACATGAAAATTCTGTATATTAACAAATGTAATGATATATACATATGTTTACTATATAAAGCAGAAAAAAGCACGAGCCTCCTGGAATGTGCTGTAGCAATGAAAAAGGACCCATGACCACACCCCCAAGGCATGGCCACGTCACCAAACATCACGTGCATCACCCAAATGGCACACCCACGCTTTCAAACGTGTGGCTACGCCCCCGAAACATCCCGACCACAACACCAAAAGTCACGTCACAGACACGCCCCCGAGCACACCTAGAATGTTTGTGTCCCTGCCCACCACAACATCACAGACATGCCCTCATCAACCTACTCAAACCAGGACGTTGGGAGGTTCCATGGGAATTACCTGCATTACCTGGACTTAGGCACCAGGCACACACGGCCTGCATGTCACACACTTCACAGACTGTTTCAACTAAAAGAACAAAGACATCATGGCACTTTTAATTCAGACCAGAAAATAACTTTATCGATGGGGGATCTAATGGGATCTCATTGGATCTTTTAGGCCTATAAAGTGGTCATTGAGCAAAGATAAAGTGCAAACAAAGTGACATACTGCTAATTACATCAATAGAGCAGGCTTAATAACACACACATGCTTACAGGCAGCGCAACAGAATGAAGCCCGGTTTTAACAACACAGATAAAGAGCCGCAAGTCACATGCTTCAGAGCGGTCAGTCACTCAAGTGCTGCGATATTCAGTTGAAACCAAACATGTTTTTCCCAAAGCCAATTACACGAAGCATGTTCACAAGAAGGTTCACCACAACATTTGTATATTTTCGCTCCAAGTGAAAAAACTGAAAATATATGTGCTATACGTCCCTCAAGCAATGTCACCTCCTCACCTCTATAACTATTAATACATGATGTACATTACCAACATATATATATATATGTATGTACAAAGGTTTCTCCGATGCACTCCGGTCCACTCTCAGCTGCCTGGTGCAGACAGTAAAGTAAGTAAATGCAGTATAAGAAGAGAACGGGCACTCCAAGGACTTAACAGCAAGGTTTATTAAACAAACATGGTCAGATACACGACGCTTAGCCCGAAGCTAATGGGCCGTCATCAGGGTTGATGATGACGGCCCATTAGCTTCGGGCTGAAACGCTTCGGTGTATCTGACCATGGTTGTTTAATAAAACTTTCTGTTAAGTCCTTGGAGTGCCCCGTTCTCTTCTTATACTAATATGTGGCGGGGGTATAGATATTACATATAGGAAAGGTGTATATATATGTGTGTACTATCTCACTATTACCATTTAAATGACCATCAGTAAATGTATATAAAGAATAGAACTGACTTATATTAGGTACAACATAAAATATACAAAATACATATAACTTACTTACAGGCTGAGATCCCTATTTCAAATAGGAATGGTCAAAATGGGAGGTTAAACCACACATCTTGGTCTGCTCCATGTGAAAGGAAGTGTAATCCAAAAAAAGTTTCTGTCTGCTACACAGGAGTGATGTGTATTGTAATGGAACATACACCAAGGCTCCTTATATACCAATTCCAGCCTCAAGGTGGTATCAGTGAGTGATAAAAGACAAGACATTCCTGCTCTTTATGGTTAGGAGGAGAGAAAGTGAAATACTGTAGATTGTGGTGTGTGTTTGGAGAGATATTGACTGCAACACAAGATCCTGTGTATAAGATCCTTTACCACCTGTTGGGAGGACAGATTATTGGATAGACAAGTTACCTTATTGGATACAAATCTGAGGCAACAGATAAGTGTACAGACACTTACAAGGACAACATAATAATAAGGCCTGGTCAATATTCAAAGTGGTGCACCATAGACAGGGACACCCTAATTACTGCACATGTTATGTGGGGAACCTGTTTATGTGCACTGTCTGCTTTGTGCCAGACCACAGAGTAACTGTGTGTGCCATGCTACCCATAATCCTTCAATAAAGCAGTGATCTGGTGCAAATTGGTGAAAGTGGTGCTGGTAATACCATTTATTCTCCCTGTTTTCTCGTATATTGTTTCTCTGTATTAAGCTATGGAGGCTGATACTGATAGTATTGATTTAAATCTCAAATCCTCCTGTCCTTGTAGCTGCAGATGAAATTCCCCAATTAGACTCCGCAGCTCTACCAGGCCCAATTGCCAAACCTATTTTTAAACCTGATCCATTTGATGGGGTAACTAGGGAGTGGACTGATTAGCTAGAACAATTTAAATTGGCAGCCACTATTAATGGTTGGGATGAAGGTGCTTGCTTGCAAGTCCTTAGCCCTTTGCTTAGTGGTAAAGCCAGGCAGGTATACCAATGATTTACTGTAATACTGAAATGAAAAGCAGTTATAAGTTATTAAAAATTGCTCTGAAACTATTTTTTTTCAATTAGATCTGTATAAAGAAGTATATAAAGGATACATCCATTTCTTTAGGTAAACTGGGAATGAGAAATGTTTGTTTATGCGTTAGGTATAAACGTATGAGGTACCATCACCACTAATAATATACTAATAAGTATTAACCTAGCACAGCATGGCAGGATTGCATAAGTCTACTCTCAGACCTGCAGGATTATCCTATTTGGTTCCTCTGGAAACTGGTGACTGTAACAGTTTAAAATATACCTGTGTAAAGATTCTATATCCACTATATCCACACATAGCAAAACATACACACACATAATTTCCATTGTGCACCAACGGGCACACTTTTGCTAGTATAATACCGTAAAAAGGTGCACAAATTTGCCTGTGCTGCGGTATTAATTTCCAGCAAACCAATCAGATGCTAGATTTCTACTGGATTACTGCAGTTAGATAACATCTGAATGGTTACTGCAGATTTATAGCAAGGGAAAAATTCTGCACCTTTATCAAATCTGACCAATAATACAGTATACAAAAGCAAAAAGCAAGCCGCACTTCCGGATCTTGATGGAAAAAGCTTTATTCAAACATGTCATTTTAAAAGCAAGATGAACATGTTTGAATAAAGCTTTTTTCATCAAGATCCGGAAGTGCGGCTTGCTTTTTGCTTTTGTGTATCGAGTAGAAGGGGAGCCACTGAGTCGATGAGTCTGCACCCGGTCCAGGTGGAACCCTTTGTCTCTTCCCTCCCGAACTTCCATGCCGGAGCTGACCCTGGAGCGGACATTTGTTTGTACAATAATACAGTATATAAGAAAACATCAGGGCAATGTTGTATAGTTTCCTGTGTAATCTACCTGACCACAATCCCGCAATGCTGTGATCCCGGTCAGGTAAAACGTGCAGTTTACGACTTCATTAAAAACTTTACATTTTCTGCATCATCTGTGCAGCGCTATTTCCAAGTTTTGGAAATGGCGCTGCCACCTCAGAATTAGTGTGAATCCCTCACTAACACAATAATACATTGGGAAGTGTGGGTTTTTCACTAAATTTAGCCGAATAGTGGCTGATATAGCATTGCCCACCAAATGTGTATAAATCTTAAAATTTAAAAAATAAACACAAAACAAGGTTTATAAAATGTTTTTTACAACAAAAAAACCCGCAAAGCAAAAATATACAAAAGATTGTAAGCAGTATCATCTAGTGCTTCCTTAACTTGTAAGGCCCCCAACTGAGCAAGGAAGTTATTGCTTATCCCTCCAGAATGAGAGACAATAATAGATTTGCTTGTCAACTTAAGTCAAGTAGAGAAACAAATCAATAAACTCTCAACTTTAATTAATGATGCCAATAGGAATGCATTGCATGGGGGCACAATTAGTTCATGTAGTCAATACTGTTTTGAAAATGTCTTCAACATAACAATCCTTTTAGAACATTTGTCTGGAAATGGCCAGTATAGCAAATGACAGATCTAAAATCAATCTTTTTGTTTTTCTTTCAGGAAGGTATTTAGCCTCTTTATTGACAGAAGATAAAGGTCTGCTTAAACATTTTTAGAAAACTTTTGTTTTGAAGTAGGGAGGTCATGGTTGAGGTACAAAGGCTTTCTATGGTGTTTTGAAAGGACAGACACTGGGTAATTTTCATGCACCATTTCATCCGCCTTTTGTAATATCACAATTTGTTTGTCTTTTTTAACAAACTTATTACGGTACTCACCTGTTTTGTATATATTTGTCTCATATCTGTGTAATGTTACTCAAGTAACTCAAGTAATTAGAATATATAGTAATATATAACAATAACATTATTATGGTTATGCATAATCTACAGCAGAAACTACAGCAGAACTTACTTATGGGTAATACTGACTAAGACACATTGTCTAAGCTAAATCAGATACTGTACTGTATATCAAGTAGTCAAGTCTTGTACAAAGGAAGAACAATATAAGGCCTTCTGTACATTTTCACTAACCCACTATACTATCTGGAGGCCACTACAGTGACAACATGGTTTAGGCCAAATGTGATCTGTAACACCAGAAAAATCCAACATTAAAAGCTACCTTGCATAGCAGCATATAGAAACAAGGCAAACACAAAATCTGATAAAAGGGAAAAAAGTAATCGGGCAGTTCTTAATTAAGATCTCCAACTAACGATAAACACAATTAGATGATTTTCAATTGAAAATAAACCCTTCAAGATGGAGCGTAGGAAACGATTTTACCTGACATACTGCTTGGCATTATGGATTGGTGGGACTGCTCATTCTTCTAAGCATCGCATATAACCTATAGAAAGAAAAGCATCATATATATGAGAAATAACTACATTAATTTTACTACAAATGTGGTATGCGTTCCCTCGGGTATCATTCATTGATCTGCCATAGCCGATATATGTACGACGCTCGAGGGAATGCATACACAGGTGCGAATATCAGCCAAAACAGTGTGCATGTGTGCTCAGTGGTTAGCCGTCAAATCGGACGTGTGTACGAGGCTTTAGTTTGAGAATACATGGTTTCAGAAATTGTAGCATGGGGAATGTTTCTGCCACAGTGCTCTCTATTGGCTTACTGTAAAATTGTCTACACAGCGAAATAAACTTGCTGTATAACACTAATGTCTCTTTTCATTCATATCTATCTACCGTATATACTTGAGTATAAACCGACCAGAGTATAAACCGAGGTACCCAATTTCAGCTAAAAATCCTAATAAAAGTTGTTGACTCGAGTATAAACCGAGGGTAGAAACTTGGCATTCAAGATGTTTGGAAACTACAACTCCCGGCTAATAAAAGCATGCTGGGAGTTGTAGTTTCCAAACATCTTGAATGCCACCCTCACTGGCATTCAAGATGTTTGGAAAAATACAACTCCCAGCATGCTTTATTAGCTGGGAGTTGTAGTTTCCAAACATCTTGAATGCCAATGAGGGTGGCATTCAAGATGTTGGAAACTACAACTCCCGCATGCTTTATTAGCTGGGAGTTGTAGTTTCCAAACATCTTGAATGCCACTCACTTGGCATTCAAGATGTTTGGAAACTACAACTCCCAGCTAATAAAGCATGCTGGGAGTTGTAGTTTCCAAACATCTTGAATGCCACCCTCACCCAGTTCAGTTTGTACCTGTGGGCTCTTCTCCATCCAGGAACTGTGGGCTCTCCTCCATCCAAGGGCTTCCTGTGTTCCAGGGACTGTGTGCCACCATTGAAGGTAAGTGTCCTCTGCATTCCGGCATCCGCGCGCTCATTCCTGTACTGGTGCGCCGGCTGACATCACTAATTGGCGCCGGGCAGTGACGTCAGGCCGGCGCGCCAGTACACAGAATGATTGTGCGGCTGCCGGAGTGCTAAGGTAAGTAGTGACTCGAGTATAAACCAAGTCCAAGTTTTCAGGCTGATTTTACAGCCTGAAAAACTCGGTTTATACTCGAGTATATACGGTATTTAGCTATCTGTCTGTCTATTTATCTATCTGTTTAAAAAGACATGAAAACATTTAATGCATTATTATATAGTTATTTTGCAATATGTAAATGTAGTAACTATTATATTAGACATTTTTATTTTATCTTAAAAGACATTTGAAAGAATATAAAAGTTACAATAATCACATTTCTATGTACATGAACTTTTGAATATTTTAAAGGGCATGTCCACCCCCAAAACCAAAATTTAACCCACCACTGGCCCCACTGTGTAGTTTAATAAAATCCTTACCTTACATCTCTGCTCCTTATGGTTCTCCTCCAGTGCTTTTCCAAAGTCTAGGAAACTGAAGAGTAGTAGCTGTCTTCCTGTCCAAAAGTTTTCTGCCTCCTCCTTGAGAGGACAGTGGCAAGCGCAGGGGAACCCGTTCCCCATTCCCTCCCACCATCCGGATCCATCCATGCCCGCCAGAAAACCTAGCATAAAATCATTTTAATATATGGTAGTTCCCCACTGCCCAACCCCAACTGCCTCATTAATTATTTAAAAAATATCAGGGTTATTCAATAAAAGTTCTTATCGTTTAAAATGGTGCTAATTTTGCCCCAACCAATCAGATGTTAGCTTTTAAATGTTAAATAAGATCTGATTGGTTGGAGCAAAACTAGCACCATTCTAAACGATAAGAACTTTTATTGAATCTCCTTGCATATCTTTTAATTAAATAGGAAAATAAACTTGTTAACTCGTTTACTTTGCAGAGTGTTGCATGCTCTTTCATTGAATGACACATTTCATTACACAGCTTATGTTAAAAAGCAATTATTAAGCTTTAACCATGTCTTTACAATTCCTCTGACACAGCAGGAACTATTCTTTAAATGTTATTGTTCTCATGGACCCATTTTCTACTTCAGAATCGGATGTGCTTTTATAAACTATAACTCATGAAATAATAAAATCCGTTTGGAAGAAAGCAGTAAAATATATATATTATAAAAATAAGCTTGTAAATATACAGATCAATGCCAGAATTAAAAACATACTGGAGCATTGGCAGAACTATAAGACAATGACATAAGAAAAGGAATTGCTTAGGACTAATAATTTCTTTGTAATGCCAAAAGCCTTATAAAAACGTAATACACTGACACCTTGTGGAAGATTGCAGAATGTATCCCAAATGGTTATGAGCCTGTTTATTATTTTGAGTCACAATTTAATTAATTCAATAAAAAAAATCCTTTATTTTAACAAGCAGATTTACTATCAAACTGACCTTATCTTTTTTTTTCTTAGAATTAAACATGAACTTGATTATGTTGAGAAAGGAAAAGCCCCCAAATCAAACACAGATTACACAGGCTACATTATGGACTGTGACAATAGTAGAGCGGACCGGAGTGGCAAGGGAAACTTCTGATCTCCAGGGGTGAGGACAGGGGCAGTTAAGGTCCTCAACCTGGGACTATTCAGGTGTGGAGTGGGGGAAAGGTATAATTGTCCTTTAAGTGATTCCCAGTAGACAGGAAAGAAAAACATATAGTTACAGGGGTTACTGAGAACCTTTCTTAGCTCCAAAGGAACTAAAAAAGGTAATTGACAAGGAAATTAGATAAACATTGACATTACTATTGATTCTCACACTATACCAATATATGTATTTCTATATGCACAGAAGGGTTTTAATTGTGTGATACAAAGGAAAATGCTTTGCACATTTGTTCCCCACATTTGTGAACCCAGAGAACTAGGCCAGAAATAAGAGACTAACCATCACATGTTTTAACCCAGTGCAGATCTGTTTTTTTAACTAAGTTGTTCATACACTTAGTCAAAATGTAATCTATAACTTATTTCTTTGTGAACAGTTTGTGGCCCTAAAGTGACCCCAATATACACAAGAACAAACAAATGTTTATTTGACAAAATCAATAAAACCACAAACGGTTCATAATTTTAAACTGCATGTGCTACTGTCCTATGTATGGATCATTATGTTGAATACCTGTGGGGCATTCGTTGTATTTATGGATCTGATATCCTGGTCAATGTGGCGAGACTTCAGTCCCTGATACAGTGCTTGCAGGAATGGTGGGGAAGTATTACACCATTATAAGTGTGCAGGGGTTTAAAACTAAGTGTCCTCATCACTGTACTATGCTACTTAGCTACAACAGTCTAGTGAAGTTGTTACACTGCACGGTTACAATTATCACAAATTTATTAAACAGATTCTATGCAAAGCAATAGATGGTGGACGCAGACGAGACACTCTATCTTCAAGTGTTCACAGTTAATGCCAAACAACAAAATATGCACAGTGCCTAAAGCTGGGTACACACATTACCGATAAAGGACCTAATCCTGTTGGTACAGAGGTGATCAGTCCTTTTTTCAGTAATAAGTGCAGCCACGAAACAACCATTCCAGTTACGGAACTAAAATTATCCTTGGTTGTAGTTGTCTCCCAGACCAGCTTACTTATATGTGTAATGACATTTCAGCATGCTGGAACTTTGCACAGCAGAGTATTCTGGCAGAGTTCAGACCAACCTACATTGATAGACAATTAGACAAATGTGTAATAGTATCATACATAGTAACATAGTAATTAAAAGAAACTTATGTCTGTGTTCCAAGTTTGCTATCGTTCCAAATTATCTGATGATTATCGTTGGGAATAGTCCAAAAATTACAGTGAAACACACACATGTACACTGGCTGGTGAACTTAAGGGCAGAGCTTACATTGGCTGCTGAACTGAAGGTCTGACCTAATAGTGGCTGCTGAACTGGAAGATTGACTTATATCTGCAAGCAACACTGCAATCTAGACATTTGTATACCCAGTGCAGTAAATAGGACATTGTTCGAGCCAATTCAAAGGTAAAAGTGTACTTAGAGTAAAGTCACAAAGTTATGCATTGGTTCAATTTGAAACAATTTGCTGGACATGTCTCTGTATGCACTGATGCAAGTGCGTGCATTTTATTTAGGGAATGTAGGAGATTGATATTTAGTACTCGGTGTTTGGGCAAGATTTCTAAATCATAAAATCTTCTTCAAGTGTAAAATTCTATGGAGAACTGCCTATAGAATTCTGCATATATGTATGAAAGAAAGACACCATTACATAGCTGAGGGCGTGTAGATGCCAAAATATTTTGTTTGGTTTTGTCCAAGTTTGAGAGGTGCTTAGTTTAAAAAACTGGAAGGTGTTGAAAAAAACAAAGCAAAAAAAAAAAAAGTGATTTTTTTCTGTATTTGCAAATTATGCTTTAGTTCCATTTGGGGTTAGTTAGTTATGTTGTACACCAATCCATATGGCAAACCATTTATTTCAGGGCTTGTGGGGGACTGAATTTTTTTCAACTATTTACTAACTTGTCAATTGGGTTTGGGTAAGATTTCTAACAGAATCATATTTTCCTGCATTTTTAAAAAAAATCTTCTAAAAGCTTGAAATACATACATTTTGCATGTATGTATAAAATAAAGGCATCATTATATAACCGAGGCAAATACGCGCTAAAATCGCGCTAACTATGTACTAACGTGTTAGCAAAGGTTTTGCACTGCACCATATCACAATTTTTTTCTGTGCACAGAACAAAGTGATGCAATAAATTTTGCTCTGTTTTTTCGCTCGTTTTTTGCATGACAATTAACGCCTCTTCAATGGTGTCTTTAAGATATGCGCAAAAAGTCGCAACTTACCGCTAGCGTTTTCGCAATGTATTAACGGTCGCAAAGTGGTTAATACATTGCGGAAACGAGTGCATCTAGGTTGTGATAGCGAAATATATTGCATTTCCCCCATAGTTTGTAGGGTTTTTTTGAGGGGTGTTTCTTTTAAAAAAAACTGGATGCTCTGTAAGATTTTCTGCAAAATTGAAGATAAAAGATGATTCAAAATTATAAATCTTACCCAAACTCGCTTGACAAGTAAAAAAATAACTAAATATTAATCTCCTATATGTGTGCCATTTACCAACCCTTAATGGTACCAATGCATACATTGTGTGATGTATAAATTGCACTGTGTGATGAAAATTTAAAAATTCCTTTTAAAATTCATTTGCCAATGAAAAGTTTTAGGTACATCATTATTTTTGTATTTATTTATATTTGTTCCCCCCTCTATGACCTTTTTTATTAATTTTTAATATTGTACAGTGCTGCATTCCCAAGCAGCACTATATAAATAAAACAATGCATATATATACATATACATATGAGAAATTCTTTTAGAATGCTCTGAGAAAAGCTAATTCTATTAACTTTTATATTATGAGGTTAACTGGGATTCTCTTTTTCTGACAAAGAAGACTACTTCTCAAAGCCAGTAGAGACACGCTCAGTCTGTTTAGAGATACCCACGAGCAGCACACTGCAGCCTCAAGCAAATATCTGGGCTGACTTCAATTAAGCAATTTACTGTACATACTGTAAACTACAGTATCCCTCTGAGGCTGATTGCCCCTTAAAATCAAAATGTTTAACTGAGGATTACAGGAATTTCCAAAAGGCACTGTTCTTTTCATCTTTTGTTGTTTTTCCCATTAACGTATATTTTTGCTATTGTTATTGCAAAAGGAGGATTTTGGTTAGAAAACAATCTGTTTGCCAACAAAAAATATTAACACTGACAATTTGATAGAGTAAGCTTTACATTTGAAACATAAACACTGCCCTTGGGATGATGAGAGTTTGGTGAAGGATTTGCTAACTCTGCATTTCTTTGTTCTGGGATGGCTGCAATTAAAATACGTTCCGAATATAAACTACGTTAATCATAATGTAAATGGAATTGCCAGAGTGTCCACATGTACTAAAGCCCATTTTGTAACTGCTGTATTTATGTTTGTAGTTTTATTATTTCACACAATTCAAGTTACATTTCTACTATCCATAACACAAGAGAAAAGGAGTGCACACCAATATAACAGACCCGGATTCAAAAATGATAAAAAAACATCCTTTATTATAACATCAGACACACTGGACCCGAAGGAACACCTTACACGTTTTGTGCCTCTAGGGCCCTTAATCATAGATAAGTATTCACAGGGAAAAGGAAGGGGTGTTCCTTAAATACACACAGGTACTCAAAAGGATACAACCCACTTTTAAAAGCCAAGATACGTATATATTAAATCCGTGTCCATTGTGTCGGTGTGCACGTGTTGTGGATATTTTCTAAGGAGCCTAAATGACGGGCTCAGGGCTATTCTCACCTGAAACACTTCTGACAAGCGGTGCTAGTGTGATCTGTGTATTTGTTGATAGTATATCGAAAGGATTTTGTTTTCATGAAAAGTCTGGGGCTATCAGCACCCGGACCATCTACACTTGTAAGTTTATACTCATTCAGCACATTATTTAGGACTTGAAACAACTCTTATACACCATAGAGAATCCTAGGGGCATATTTATAAATGATCGCTATCGCAGGACAGCGCAATGACAAATAGCACTATTTTCGACCTTATTTATAAAACCGGTCGTTTTCGCTTTCGCCTTTGCGGAAAAGTATCGCTGAGGCGATGTGTGGCGATAGTTTTAGCCTTATTCATTGTGTTATGTGTTGTATCACTGTGAAAAGAGAGATTGCTCTCTAGCGTAATTTCAGAGCTATTTTTGTCACTTTTTTTTATTTAAAGCCATTTCGCCTATTTGACCCTTTTCTCCCTTTTGTTGCATTTTTTGCATTTTTACCAGAATTTTCACCAAACATCATTACTTACTGGAATGTTCCATTAACATGACTATTTCTTACACAGCACTATGGTATGTTCCCATATTAATGGAACTGGTTTAATAATTAGCTGCAGTTTGCTGAAAATAAGCAATACTAAGAAAATGTGTCCTATTAAGAAAATTCGCCTTTTGAGTTTTACACTATCATCCTATTAAAATAGAGAAAATTTGAGTTTTATACTATTTATATCTTTGGCTGAAAATAACACCACATATGTTAGTATTAGTATTTTTAAATAACAAAGATAGGTGTTCAGTGTGTATTAACCAATTTACACCAGGGAGTATTACCTATTTACCATCATATGTGCTGAGCTTTTTCAGCATTATTAGTGGTACTTTTTGCTAGATAATTTTTTGCTTTTGATGAAAATTCGCCTTTTTAATAACTTTGATGAAAGGAAAAGTTGAAAGTTAAAAAAATTAAATTAATTAAAAAGCGAAAAATGTACCTTAAAAAAAGCGAAATCTCAGCTCATATTACAGTAAATGCTGGAAAATATTCTATCACCCCCTGGGTACTTATTAGTATTGAGAAACACTTCACAATGTACTGACACCTTCCATGGACCCATTGGCAGGCTAAATAAATGGACAATTATGCGTTTTTGCCACCTCGGAATTGGAATGGCTGAACTTAACGCAAAAATACACTTTTCGCTATTTTATAAATATGCTTGAGCGGTTACCGCTGCAATGTATGGCGAAAAGCGGTAGCGGTATTGACCTTTCGCAAATGGTTATCACTGCTTTATAAATAGCAAAAAGTCCAAATTAGGTGAAAAGGCTGCGTTAAAGAAGGCAAAAAGTTTAACGAACCTTTATAAATATGACCCCTAGTCTTTATAGCAGGGGCTGTAATATTATGTATATTCACTCTGGCTGACAGAGGATATATTATAGAAACACTGGATAAAATACATCATCGGCTCTTAAGAGAGCTTAGTCCAGTTTTATTTAGACCACTGTTTCTTATCTTTTGAGATTCACATTTGTCTGGTGATATTGATTAGAAAAAAGTCAATGTAATACCAATATTCAAAAAGTCGTTCACAGTCGGGTAACTATAGACCTGGAGGTCTAACATAAGTGGTAGGGAAGGTACTGGAAACTTTGTTACGGAGTCATATCCCTGATTTAGTCTCCAGCACTGATCTTATTAGTAATAGTCAGCATGGATTTATGAGAAATAGATTGTGCCAGACAAATTTCTTTTGATACTGTGCCACATAGGTGACTAATGTAATGTATAAACTGAGGACTGTTGGCCTAGAAAAAAAAATTGTACATGGATAGAGAATTGGTTGTTGAATCGCAAACAGAGAGTAGTGGTTAATGGAACTACATCTATGTGGGCTAAAGAGGAGTGCCTCAATGTTTTGTACTGGGGCCACTTATTTTTTTTATCGGTTCATAAAAGACTTAGAAGGGTGCATTGAGAGCAAGGTCTCTGTTATTGCTGATGACAAACTATGTAGAGCTTTGAAAACTTGCAGTAGATGGCTGAAGAAAGAAGCGGCTGGACACATCGACTCCACTGAGGCCGGCTGTGCCAGCGGGCTCACTGTTGGCCGCGGTGAGCCTGCCTAGCATCGGTAACCTCAGTGGGGTTGGTGCCGCCAGCCCGAAGACGTCGCGACGGATCAAGATGCCGGCAACATCAGCCTAGTTGAGGTTGCCGGTGCCCAGCCGGGGCTGGAAGAAAGAAGACGCCGCCCAAGGGCTCTTTTAAGAGCCGCTCACTGTGGGTCCCGGTTCGGGCTGCGGGACCCCCGCTAAAGGTACTCAGTGCCGCAAGGGGCCTTATAAGGGCCAGGGAGGGGGGTCCTGGTTTGAGCTGCGGGACCCCTTAAGCCCATTCTTAGGGCCACAAGGACACTTGTAAGTGCCGCAAGGGCCCTTACAAGGGCCTAAGCCCCAAAGGGGTCTTATTAGAGCCACAAGGGCACTTGTAAGTGCCGCAAAGGCATTGATAGGGCCGGGGAGGGGGACCCCTTAAGCCCCAAAAGGCCCTTCTCAGAGGGTGCCTCCACCCCTCCCAGCGGGCCCTTCCCTTCCCCTTCCCTGCGAGTGATGGGGAAGGGGGCTTGGAGAGGCTGCTGGGGAGGGGGTGCGTGGCGGGTGGTCGCTACCACCTGCTGCGGCCCCTTCCCAGCCCCTCCTAGCCTCCTGTTCCATATGTTCGCCGCGAGCGGGGATGGGGTTGGGAGGGGCTGCGAGGGCGGGGTGGGCATATGCAGCGGTTACCACCCGCGGCAAGGTGGGCGTGCCTCCCAGGGTGGGTGCAACCACCCGCCGCGATCCAGGGGGATCTCAGCCATTTTCACCACCTTCAAGTAATACGGCCAAGATTAGCGATGCGTAACTGTTCTGATAGGCGCGAAAATTTACTGATTCATTAACTTTTCGCAGTCGTTTTCCGCCCATTAATAAACGCGATTTTTGCGAAAATGGCGGGAATAACGGCCGCGAAATGTTAGCGAACGGTTATAAATATGCCCCATAATGTGGTAAACATTTAGCGAGATTCAATAAAAGTTCTTATCGTTAAAATCGGTTCTAATTTTGCCCCAACCAATCACACCTTATTTAACATTTGAAACCTGACATCTGTTTGGTTGGGGCAAAATTAGCACCATTTTTAATGATAAGAACTTTTATTGAATCTCCCTGCTAAAATGTAAACTGAAGATTCTTGGAGCATCCCTCTTTTGTGGTCTTTTTTTAGCTAGAAATACATGAATCTCTTTTCATTGCTCTTTAAACTGATCCCCCAGGAATGGAAACACAAAAAGAATGCTATAAAATGGGAAGAGAGGACATGTTTTGGTGTAGGGCTATTTGTACTGGCAATCCATTTCTTTAATTAAGAACATGTTACTGCAGCAAAAAAGAAAACTCAACACAAGGAAAAAGCAAAAAACAAAAACATGCTGTAAATTCTACCAATTACACAAATAAATAGAATATTTCCACTTATGTCCAGAATGTACTTATTTAGGTTGTGTACAAAATGTAAACAAGCAACAAAAGGCCTGTTTTGATTTTTGCACATACGTTTTAAGTTCTGTGATCTACCGGTAATTATCTGCACAGTACGCTTAACTTATTTCATGCAATTCAGCATGGGGTTGAAGATAAAAATCAGAACAAAGCAGGCAGAGACAAACAACATTTTTCTGGATCCCCAAAGTATATATCTCCATCTGTTGCTAGACTGTCTCTTCCGGCACTGCCTTGGGCAGCAGTTTAGCATTTGTGTTGTGTTAGGAAATATACAGCACACCATGAAAGAGTAACCAAGTTTAAATTGTCAGAGGATAGGCAAAGAACATTTAAGATACCTGCAATCTCTTCAGTAGCTGATTGTCCTGCCATTGCTACAGGTATTAGACCATGGTGGTTTATTGATCTAGCACACTTTTGTTGCATGAGAGGTGAATATAGACATCCCTGATATAATTCAATGATAATGTGATCACCAATTAGAGACCTCCTGCATAACAAACTACCATGTTGCTGGTTTCTCTTGGCTTTGTAGGTAGATTTTATATTCTATGGCCAACATTAAGAGAATTCCTATTTTGAACCTTAACAAAGGTAACTTTAAACTTGCTGCATCTTACAAGAAGCTACAATTATTAACTTAAGCGTGATGTCAGCTACTGTATTTCTGTAACTTCAACAAACATAAAAAAATTAATGGTGCACAAAAGCATGTCAAACACAAAGTGGGTCATTTATCATAATAAATTTGTAATAGTTCTGGAACTAGTGCTGCTAACACACTGTTTCTTTATTGTATTCCATGTTTTACCGACATTGCCTAAACAATAATAGCTCTCCATTTACCCCCCCCCAAAAAAAATACATGCAAGTAACAATTCATGTTCTTTCCACATATAAGTGAGACCTTAACAGGAACACTGGGGGTTGCACAGCACTATCTACTGGTAAAGTGGCTATACTGCGCCTGTACTGTACAGCTAAGGCAAAGCCACCTTGAATTAACTTATTTTGCCTGTGCTGGTTTGAGTATTAAAATTCTTCAATGTTACACTTTGCTAACTAAAGTGCTTTACTTTATGGACAAAGAAAACAAAGCTCCAACCTTTCAGAAGAGTTGTATCACATGCAATCAATGCAAAATTCTCTGAGAGAGTTTTGTGTCTCTGAAAGGGAACATGGAAGACTTGTCTAAAATCTATTTTATTGTTATTGTGGATTTATAGAGTGCCAACATATGTGGCGCTTTACAATAGAATGAATATACATAAGGAAAACATACATGTTACATACAAGGGTAGTGCAAAAAATACAAAAATCTAATAGGACATATTGGTGGTAGCCATTTAGCAAAGACATTTGTGATTAAGTCGCCTACTTTTTTTGTATAAGCTGAGGAAGTGTTTTCAAGGCGATATGATAGCTTTAGCTAGAAGTCTTCTAGGTTCAACTAGTCTACTAGGTTCAATGTTCACAGAAAACTGAGCTATAGACAAGGAAAGCTTAACTCCAATACGGTTTCCAACCTAGCCTTAATATCCAGCAGATTCACATTCCAAAATAAAGGTGTTTGAAGCAAAATCTTACTAATAAAAAAATACTAATGCCAAACAATTACCATTACAAATAATACAACAATTATTATTAGCCAGATTGTTGCTGTCAAAACAGTTTTATGTTCATATAACATAATATGCAAAACAGAACTGGTGCAATATGAATATGAAGAGATACGTAAATAAAATAATTTAAGTTGCCCAGGAAGCCTTATTCCCACAAAGCATTGCCCTAAATTACAACATTTATTTGGCACAAAGTCAAGTAAACGAATTCCTTCAAAACTTAAGTATTTACATACAAAACACTATTTAGCTTTGAAAGTTAATCATCAATTTATCATCATTATAACTATTTCTTTGTATATAATATACAAGTCTACATACTTAACTCCTCTGCTGAAGATTAATATTATATGATGGTAAACTAATTCCTTGGCATTAGTTAAAGGAAAATAATACCGTATTTTGTCCTGCGACGGATTTAAACTTTATTCAGGGTCAGTGGGAAAAAATATCATGGGGTTTGCTGGGCTGCCCACTGCTCCTTTGCTTTTTTCTCAGTATCCATGGATTTTTAATCTACTCTTAAAATGTTTGTGGGACCATTAAGCCTTCCGTTAGCTGTTGTTAAAACATTTCTGCTATTGGCATATAACATGCTTCTGGCAGCTGCGTGGGTGACTTATGAGATTATATTATATTCATATATATATTAATAAAGTCATGTTAACCAACTATACCAGTATTTAGAAGGGTAGCCAGTGGGGATTGGATTAAGGCCGGGCTTGTTTTCAGGTTAGTTCAATGGAACATGCTGCAATATTTGTGTCATCAGGATTACTCTCCCTGCCTGTTCACTAGAAAAGGGTTTCTCAATAGGGGTAATATTTATACAAAATTGATTTTTATGATTATGATTCAGACCAAAGTAAATAACCTACTACTATATAGGATTGTATTAAAATCATTAAACCAATAACCATGTACTAATGCAAAAAATAAGACCCCACCATAAAGTGCTGTATCAGTTTGGTGCAAGGCAGGTCCATTACTGCTTTTCTTCTCCCTAAATTAGGAGGTGATAGTGTGAACAAGTGGGAAGATTAGTTAGTTTTGTTTCTTTTTCAATCCCTTGGCAGGTTCAGCCTTTAATAGTTGTTACATTTTACCCTTTTCTTTTCTTGGCTGGCCCAAGGCCATGCTTTAGTCGGTCTTGTCTGAAATTCGGCCCTGATTTTGTCCTCACCCACCACCAAATCCCCCTATCAAGAGTACCAAGGGTAAGGAACTAAACTACTAGATCCTTATTTCTCTCGTATTTACATCAATTAAATCAAACTTCCCCTGTTACCCTCGCCCTGCATCCTTCCTTATTTTGAACTTCTTCAATGGGAAGAAACACTCCACAAGAAGCATGTCTACCCATTGGCCAGTCCAAGCACAGTCCCCATCTATAAGAGGGAATATTATGAGACCTTCAGTCTCAGGGGGACAGCTAGATTGAAACAAATAATACAAGCCTAGCAGTTTAGGTCCTCGCCCTGGTTATTATGTGAGGAGACAAAATATAGTATAATTGCCCTTTAATACACATTGATAAAAATAGATGTACCCTTTTCTTTTCTGAGTAGAAAGCAGAAAATACATACAATAATACATTTTTCAAAGAGATAAACTTTAATATTATTAATATATATTATATATATGGTATATGTAGCAAACTATGTTATGCTGTTTAATGGCTTCTTTGGCAGTGTGGTAAGGATTATGTTACAAACATTATCAGAGCAATGTGATACCTACCCTCCGCGCTCCTCTTCCTTCCAGGTTCCTACAAGGGCAGGTAAGCCGTTAGCAGACGATATTACATCTCCTGTATATTTTTAAAGTCAGAACCCACCTCTCTATTTTTAAGACAATTTTTACCTTCAATACTGAGCTGCCTTTATAAATTAGTTGTGATGTAAACAAAAAAAGTAAAAAAATTGACACTGTACAAGAAGAGACAGGTGACAATTCTGCGTACACAATATAATCATAAATATTTCAAGTCACATATGTCATGGAGTAACTGAAAATTTGACTAAAAAATATTGTACTTGAATTTCAGAAATGAAACAACAGGGATAATAATTCCATCTCCCCCATGCCCCTTTCACAAACAACTGGAGTCAGTAAATGAACACTAAGTAAAGTGAATGTCTTAAAGGGCAACTGTGGATTAAATGAAAGCCTGCAGTCTTTCCTTTAAAATGAGCCCTAGATCACATCTCTGGCTGCAGTCTGTGAAAAATGATATTCTGGCAAATGATCAAATTTACTGCTTCCAGTTGGTTGAGTGACATCACATGACCTCTGCCATGCCCCTCTGCCCCAGGGGCAGAGCATAAATGAAAACTTATTTACAGGCACATCATCCCCCAAAACCCTACACTGAAATAGTTTGAAATCTGAAATATATAAGTTTAACCTGAAATCCTGATATGTCCTGTTGCCCCTGTTTCTGCTTCCTGGTTCTTCCAGTTAGCACGGTCAGTTATGGATTTGACAGTTGCCATCACAGCCAATGACTGAATGTTCATCCCCTAGCTGCCTCTTCTGAGCATGCTCAGGCTCAGTACCAGGCCACTACATTTCTCAGTTTCCATGAGGCATCTAAAAGCATAGCAGGCATACAGTAATGATCTGGCACAGACCACACTCCTTTTATACAATTGTTTTTACTCCTTATTACTAAGGGGGGGGGGTTAATTAGAGTTCTGAGTGAAAAACGTTACCACAGAAAATAGTTCAGTTTAAAGTGGCATATTAGAAGGCACCTTTATTAGCGGTATGAGTGTGAGACATACTTTTAGCAAATCCACAGTGAAGAGTGGAATGTTAGTTTAATGCACTTTTACAGTAATCTTTAGGGAGAACTGCTATAGCAAATTTTGGTTAAGTATAGGAATATTTTAGAATCCATAACCAATAGAAAATAATAATAGCAAAAGTTATTTTAATATTATTACAAGGCAAAAATAACAATGTAGCACAGGAAGGGATGCACAGTGGAGAGTGATGAATAGGGTAGTACAGCAAATCATACCAGGCAAAAATTACAATGAAGCACAGGAAGGGATGCACGGTGGAGAGTGATGAATAGGGTAGTACAGCAGATCATACCAGGCAAAAATTACAATGAAGCACAGGAAGGGATGCACAGTGGAGAGTGATAAATAGGGTAGTACAGCAGATCATACCTGTAATGACAATAAAGCTAGGTACACACCTAGCGATTTTTCCTCCTGACCGACCGTTCGATACTTTCGAACGGTCGGCCAGGAGGAAGGACTGTCGGTCGCGGCAAAAGCAGCCGCGTTCGATAGTCACCGCGACCGATCGTGCGGTCCATAGAGGACCGCACGATCGGACGAGGTTTTCCACCCTGTCCGATCGTCCTTTCGTCCGATTCGGACGAACGGTCGATCGGACATGGGCACATTCGGATTATTCGGTCCGATCGACCGATACACTGAACTATCGTTCGATCGGACCGAAATATCTAATCGTGTGTACCCAGCTTTAGATGATGTCAGGAAAGATGGAGAGTGGTCCTGATAGTGCTCTAGTTAATTCTGGTGTTAATTCAGCCCTACTGCTGCACTTGGAAAAAGGCTGCAGAATGTGACCAAAGTCAGAATGTGACCAGAGCCCTTACAGATATTATAATAATAATAATAATAATATTAAAAAAAAAAATAAAAAAATGCTTTAAAAGTCAAATATAAATAAAACCAAATAAAAACTATTTTAAAGTATTAAAATATAAAACCAAATATGTTAGAGGAAACAGCAAGTTTCAGGAAAAATAATTTACAATGCAAAAACACTGGAAAACAGCACACAGCCAAATAAATTATTACATTTGTTAGTTTATAAACACCCAGCAAGCACAACTTAGGTCAAGCATATTTCCCTGATCTAGTAATTTAGGTCCTTAGCATTGGTACGTTAATGGGTAGGAGGGTAGTTTAAATGGATGGTGTTGTTTGATATCGCTTTCTATTTTAGGAGAAATTAAAATTCCTGGCTGAAGGTTTGCCAGTGCTATGGACGCCTCCTTACTTGTTCCTTTGCCCTTGAGCTGCACAGAGCACCACTCATTAAAGAGCCTGGGAACCTGCATACCAATGAAAACCTGCTCCCTCTTTTCAACCACAGCTAATTCTGCTAAAACAGAAAAGAATCAATATGTTTAACAGCTATAAAGTGGGTAGAAATTATAGTGGTGTTAAGGTTCTTTTTAAAAATTGTATTTAAGTAACAAAGGTAAAACTGCAATAACCACTTTGTTTTTAATTTGACAGCACATTTCACAGGATTTTACAATTACAGATAAAAATATTTTATACCAATATCTTTATAATGATCGGGTAGGGTTGGTAAGGGTTAGAATGGGTGATATTTGGGGGGAAAGAGGTTAAAATAAAAAAGTATTGATGACTACATTTATCCCCTTTAGTGCTTTGGATCACCTGGTTTAACGAGTGCTGGCAAGTATTAGGGACCCGGTAATCATCTCTTTATCTTCTCAGGGTTGTTTTGTTTGGTGAGATGCCAACAAATGAGAGCAAGCTTGTGTAAAAGTAAATATGCACAAAGGGAATACATTGTCAGACATTTAATTATAGACCTGAATGGCATCTTTGTAGCCAAAAGTTAAGGTTTGCTATTGCATTATCTTCAGGGTTTGACTTTAAATAACATAAGTTATTTTTTTTTCTAAAGAAAGATCATGTTAAACATATTTAAATGATTTTTAATACAGAAATGACTGGAAAGATTGTAGGAATTCTGGAAGTGATTGTTTCTTTGGCAAAGGTTTTGGTACAGTGCCACATCCAGAAAGATACCATTGTATGAATAAGGTATATATGTGAATAAACTGATCCTATACACTGACAAACAGCTAATGCTGCCTTATTTTGCACTAATGTAGGATACTAAGGCTCTGTATCAAAGGGATTTCTATCAGTTATACTGTATATGATTTATCACTTGATTTGCATATAAACCAGATTCTCTTTTTCTGCTGGTTCTGACAAAATGATGTCAAACAGCAGAACTGACATATCAAGTCTCATCATGTTAATGTTTCTGTTTAAAGACTTAGTGGTAACATATACAGTAAGTGATTGGTAATATCTAGAGTTATAGTTATGGGGTTTGAAGCCTTCTTGGTGTATAGCACTATCAACTGTCCAGCATTAAACATTTTAAACCCAAAGCCTAGAATACAAGATAGCTAGATCATCCCTTTTACCTGTGAATTTTAAAATGAGGCATGCTCATTACTGTCCTGAAAACTTTTTCAAAATGTTATTAATAAGGTGACTTAACCAAATGATTATATTTATTTAAAAGGGTGAGGTAATTCCCTGAACCGGGAACATGTTTTTAAACACTAAATAGTGTGTTTTAAATCAATCCTGACACAATCATCATTTTAATATATGCTAAAAAACATTTTTTAGAAATAGGCTGCAGTTTTCTTTAGTAGATCATGATTAGTTAGCAGCTCTGATTAGCCATATAGTGGATGTAACAATAATTTGCCTTCTTCTTTAAGCTATAACCATATAATTCTGGAGCTACTGGGCAAGCGCAATCCCCACTGGGAAAAGTTAGAATTGTAATGATGACAATTTCCAGGCTTATTGAGCTAGCACAATAAGACCTATACACAAGATACTACATTGCTAGCCAAGCATTTGTCAACCTTTAGTTCTCCCAACTAAAACCGACACACATACTGTACACATGAAACCATATAGTAATAAAAGTGACATGAAAGAGCTTAAAGGCCATGTTCACCATTAAAACAAGACGGGTCAATTGTCAGTTACCTACCCCCAACCCTAACGAATATATATTGTGCACTTTAGGTAAGGTAAATATAGGTTTGTGTTATTGGGATGGACATGCCCTTTAAACTTATGTCTTAATTAAATATAACACCATGAAGACCAAGCTATACCTTCTGTTTAGCAGAAGAGCAAAACCTACGCACACTCCAACCTTTCTCTATCGTGGTAGGCAGCCACCAAGTCTATACAGAAAAGAAAAATATGTATCCCGCACAATGGGGGTAACCACCCGTTTATTATTGTCTAACCAAAAACCACAACATTTCGAGGTGAAGCCTCTATGTCAGGTGTAAATTCAACATACCCAATAAGTGCATTTTTTCACTCCTCCAGGAAGAGAAAGTAAAAGGAAGATACTGAGTAAGACCTCTGCAAATGAAGAGGTGCACACTGCAATCAGTTTTAACAAACACAAATGCCCCCTGATTTCTTATATGGTGGTCTGTTGGAAGAAGACAGAGGAGGTTTTCACATAAGAGAACATGGCAAGTTACCACACACAGCAGCTAATCTTACTGCCAAGGAGCAACTATTTACTGTATATTATTTGATATAATCTGACACTACCCCTGTGATCTATAATAAAGAAAATGTTCAGTGTTTATCATATAAGTGAGCAAATGTTTAATAATGGTATAAATAAGCATATTCTGAATATTCCCAACTGTCTAAAAATAAAATTTCAGTAAATGTTTCTTGTTATGCATGGCTCACCTTTTACTTCTGTAAAAAATAATTTTAAGAAAACATTACTTTTGTGGCGATATTTATTACATTGTGATAGAACAGCCCAAAGAAGACAATTAAACCTTTTCTCTTTACGGTACCATAAACTGCAAAGGTAACACACCATGCAACACACATAAAACGCTTAGTAAAATATGACAATCAACTGAGTATTCTAGGGATCTAATCATCACCACATAGGCATGCAGAAACAGGCTGTGATTTATAAGCACTATAACTTAAAGGAAATCTGATTTTCAAAAAACTTTGGAGACAGATTGGCTACATTTCTGTCTGACTTTGGTGGAACATTTACAACAAATGCATATGTTAAATTGTCTCACATTATATGTGAATATGAAAACTCTGAAGCAAACCTTTTCTTCTTTATACATATGTACAATGTATGGTCCAGACTGCTCATTTATGTTCACTAGGACGTAACAAGCTGTAGTTTAGAAGGGAACCTCTATATTTAGATGAAGGCAGTAAAAGTAGGGGGAGAGAAAACAAGTCTGAACTTTGTTCAGGAAAACCAAATGCCGTAGTTCTGGGAAGCTTTTTTTTTTATAAAAGCAATGACTTGATTGCTATAAAAAAGATGTGTCACCAAAGAATGTTAGGCTTAATTAACTTTGAATAATGCACAGTGCTTTATTCTGGCCTTACCTTCTTTCCTACAGAACAGAATGATCTATTTGTTACTGGATGAGAGGACTAAGAAAACATTAGAGTTAGATCTCTTTAATGGCATGAAGAGACAAAAGGAAGGGTCATCGCAGGATTCTATTCATAGTTCAGCACTGAACCACTGAGCCACTTCTGTTACAGTTATGAAAAGTGATATTTATGTATTATCTGATTCCAGTATACAAACATACACACCAAAAATAAAAGCAGAACAAAAAAAGTCCATCTCATCTTCTCTTGTATTACTAAAGCCACAATGAAGATAGATATGGTGCCTAGAGTAGACACAGAAGTACAAATTCTTCTATTTAGATTATTCTTTTCAGCAGATTTCAGAGAACGTTTGAATGGAGCACAAATAAATAAATAAATAGAATACTAGGGGCCAGAATTTTGACAATCAGAGAAGATTGAATATTAAACACATTTTTCTTAAACACAAGTACATATAGATTGACTGGTCAATAAATAAAACTCATATAAATAAAAATCCCTAGTGATCCTATATCACTATTCTTAAAATTCTAAGTAAAAGCAGCTCTAATGCCAGTCCATATAATGATCAATCATGAAAATGATTGCCTGTTATGGTGTGTTTTCACTCATCATTGATCATTACATGGACTGTCAATCAGCTGTTTTTACTTGGGAATTTGCTGAGTATAGTATTTGATATTGTATTCCAGAAAATGATGATATAGGATTACTAGACATTTTTGTCTCAAGATCTGACTTAATATTATAATTTAGACTTATGTTATATGAGTTTTTATTTAATGACCAGTCAATCTATATATACATGTATTTGTAATAAACATGTTTAATATTCAATCTTCTCTGATTATCAAATTCTGGTCCCTAGTTTATTTATTCATCTTTGTTCTAGTTGATTCTGGGATATGTGTCACTGATAAGGTCTCAGCGACTGGACCTTTGGGTTATTGAAGCTGACTCCCAAACAGTTATAAAACACAAATAAATATTAACTTTTTTGAATAATAGTTAGACATCCTTTTCCAGAAAATTTTGCTTTGTTATTTTTAAATATGAGAAATACGAGATAACATAAATTTAATAGTTTCCATATACTTTTTTCCTGAGTGTAATCTAAACCCCTAAAAAGATTTGATGTTGCAGATTTAATGTCACCTGATATCACAGTTTTATCTAAGACTGTTAAGATTTAAGCTTCTAAATTTGTTCCTTGTGCTTTGTTAAACTATAGCCCATGATTTCCCATCCTGCTGAATTTCCTGGCTTTTGTGAGCTCTGTGGTCATAGAATTACTTTGGCCCACTTCAGCATCTCTATTTTCTAAACTGGCTGCCTTGAGATCTGTGTTAGAAAAGGCAACGTGACCCATAAACTATCTATATTTCTGCTTTCTCTGATCCAGAGTTAAAGGGCATGTCCACCCCCAAAACTATAATCCCCCCCACTACATTGTGTAGTGTAGTTTAATCCTTACCTTACATCCCAGCTCCATCTGGTTCTTCTACTATCCCCCCCTAAAGTCCAAAAAAGCGCCCACCAGGAGTACTGCAGAGTCCATATAGGGCTCTGCCTCCTGTCTCCCCTCCGGGAGAAGTTTGGCATGCGCACTGCAGCCCTTCTCCCCCTCCCTTCCCCTCCCTCTCCCTCCCGATTTAGATTCCCTTCCCCTAGCGTAAAAAACTTTCTATATAATATTCTCCCTGTCCCCCCATCCCCAACCGCTATAGTTTTAAGTTCAGAAAGTGCCCCAAATATTACTTACCTTCCCTCTTTCCTCCGCCGCCCTGCCAGGCCCTCTGCTTGCGAGAAAATGCAAGCAGAGGGGCGGGACCAGCAGTCACATCTGTGATTGGCTGAGCGGCAGCCAATCACGGACACGGCTGCCGGGAGTTCAGCCAATGATGGACGCGGCTGCCGGGAGTTCAGTGCGGCGGAGGAAAGAGGGAAGGTAAGTAATATTTGGGGCACTTTCTGAACTTAAAACTATAGCGGTTGGGGATGGGGGGACAGGGAGAATATTATATGAAAAATGTTTAAGAAGGGTGGACATGCCCTTTAAGATTGACTAGGGAAATGTTTACTATGCCACAGGAGAAGTGCACATAAAAAAACTTCTGGCTGTAAATGCATATTTATTCGTTGGCTGTGGTCTCAGGTACAAAAAGGCACATACAATTAAATTAGCTTCATGACCAACAGAATAAATAAATTGGCAAATATCAAAGGGGCAACATTGTTCATGAGTTAGTTTTTCCAACATTTAGAATTCCATTAAAAGAGCAATTATGCTGCCATGTTTAGAGTTATAAATAAAAACAATGTTCAGATGCACTACTTTATATTTAGCTAACCATTTATGACCTACCATCATTAACAAAAACTAATAATTCTACTTCTTATCTAAAAACTCTTTGGTTTATTTTTGTCAACCAAACCTTCTGAAAGATAATAACAGGCTCTGTTGGTTTACAGACATAGGGGGTTATTCAATAAAAGTCCTTATCGCTTAAAATAATTTTGCCCCTACCAATCAGATGTTAGCTTTCAAATGTTACAAGTTCTGATTGGTTGGCGCAAAATTAGCACCATTTTAAACGATAAAAACTTTTATTGAATCTCCCTGATAATGCTTTATGATTAACTATTTGCAAACTAACAGAATGTGGTCATGCCATCTCATCACACACAAAATCACTATACTATTCAGTATGGAAATAAACACAAGCACACAGCTTAGAGATACCCTGCTTACAAGGGCTCTATACAATGGCAGAATTATGTTTTCCTCTGTATACAAGAAAGTACCCATAATGACTAACTGAAAGAAACAGATTAAAATATCAGGACCAACCCCTGAGGAACACCACACCACACTTGCCAAACAAGAAAATATTCCATTTAAAACTCTTTGCAATTTTTCCTTTAGCCAGTTCTCAATCCAAATAGAAAAGTCAAGATCACTATTCCTTAGTGTAATCAACAACCTTCTATAAGGTAACATATCAAATTATTTTGCCAAAATCCAAATATATGACATCCATTGCCCCCTTCTTCCCCAAGGTTTAGACTTACCTCCTTATAGAAGGCATTAACATTGGTTTGGCAGGATTTATAATGTATAAAACAATGCTGGGAGGTACTTAAATGTATTCCAATATTGTATTCCTTGTTACTGCTTTCCTACCACAAAGTTTGAACTGACAGGCCTATAATTACTTGACTGGGAACAAAATCCTATCTGGAATAAACAGCAATTCACCTATTATTTAGAACAAAAGCAAGTATATAGAAATCCAAAAATATTTACATCAAGCCTATGTTTCTTGGCACACTGTTTAAAAAAACTATTTTCTAAAATCTGCCTACAAATTACCAAAAAACACTTTGTACTTGCTAACATAAATAAATATCCTGTTAAAGTTTGGGTCTAAAAATTGATAGCTAAGACAATGACATGCCCATTGGCCTTCTCATTTACATAGATTGTGTTTCATATTGTTCAAATTACACATCCTCTATTGCTATGTGTAGCTGTGGTATCCAGACCCCTCCTCAATGGCTCCCCAACTACATTCCTCTCAGACTTTGAGACTTGGCTTACCCTTTTCTGCTTTTTCTGATGTTCTAATTCTGGGTGACTTTAACTGTCACCGCACGATGAGCCAAGTGACCATTCTACACTGGGTTACAATTTTAACCTTTGTGGATTTTCTATGACTAACTGTCACACTGATAAATTTGCTATATACTTGACCTCTCATTTCCTACATTTAAAATCCTCATTTGATCTTTAGCAGTGGACAAATAAAGAAGGATGGCAACTTCTTGGCTCCTGTCTTCACTAAAAACATCTTTTGAAACTAAACCCTACCTGTTTTCTGAGCACCATCTTATTGCCTTTCTTGCCCAAAATTCTCCTCTTTCTCCTAACACTTTTTCTTGGGTGAATGTCCATAATACCCAAGCCATAGAACTTCCAGTTCTGGCTTCTTCTTTTTCCTCTAGTCTCTCTACCCTTATGCCCAACTGTGACCCCGACTTGTAAACTCCTAATTAATGGTATTGTCCCCTTGCAATCCTGCAATGGCCACCTCTCGAATCCTCGTCCCTGGCTCAATCCCACAACCCGTTTCATACATAGGTACACACATGCTGCTGGGCGGATGTGGAAAAAGTCTCGTACGTAGACTGACTTTTTCCATTACAAGTTTATGCTACAATGCCTCAACACCCCACTTTAAGTAAAAAAAACAAAACTACTATAGAAACTACTATAGGATACTAATAATAACAAATCAAACCAATGCCACCCATTACTTCTTCTTGAACTCCCTTCTCTCTCCCACTTATTGATTCTCTTCTCTCCACACTCTGCTTATTACTTCTTACATAAAACAGAGTCCATCCCTGCATATACAGAGATGCATCTGTTTCTTTATGCTCATAACCTTTTGCATCCCTTGCAATCAGATTTTGGCCTACGCACTCCAAGAAGACAGCTCTTTGAAAAGTTGTGAATGATCTTCAGGCTGCCTAAGACATAGGTCAATTTTCTATTCTCATTCTTTTCAACCTCTCCTCTACTTTCAACACAGTAGGCCATTTCTTCCTAATGCAAATTCTGTAATCCTTCGGCATCCAAAATTAAGTGGCATCCTGGCTCCAAACCAATCCCTCGCAGAATCTACTCTGTCTTAGGATAATAAATCATCCTCTCCAGTTCCTCTTAGTGCAAGGGTTCTAAAGGGCTCTGTTCTTGTTATTTTACCTCTATACTATTTCCCTGGTAGACATCATTAGGTCATTTGGTTTTAATTATCATCTTAAATTTGATACCCAAATATATTTTTCCACCCCCATGTTAAGTCCTGACACCCAATCACGCATCTCTGACTGTCTCCTTGCCGTCTTATCCTGGATAACGTACTAATACATTCAACTAAACAGGACTAATAATTTTTCTACCTAAACCTGGTCCTAGCCCACCCTTTTCTATTTCCGTTGACAACCCCCCCCTCCCCATTTACTCTATTCAGCCAGGATGTTGTTTAGGGGTTATTATTGATTCCTCTCTTTTTCTAATCACATTAAATGTTGATAAAGCCTGTCACTTTTTTCTTTGTAATATTGCAAAAATCCATAGGCTCTTTACTCTTCCAACTACTGCTATGCTTATTCATGCTCTCATTCTATCACACCAACACTATTGTAACCTTCTGCTTGTAACACTATTGTAACCTTATGGTTTTCCTGCTTCCCATTTCCCCACCTTCATTCAATACTAAACTCTGCTGCACGCACTGTCTCACTCTATTAACCAAGAACTTAAATCTCCCCATGCCACTCCTTCTTATATTTCTTCTATTGTGTCCCTATATGTCCCTGCCGATAGCCTCCGTTCACCACAGGACCATCTCTTATACAGACCCCCAACTCGTGGGGGTCTCTTGTCCTCTTGTCTTAAACCTTTTTCTCTTGTGTCTCCCATACTCTGAAATTCTATTCCCTCTCTGTCTTCGTCCCTAACACTTGGCTATCATTTGCTAATTGCGATTTTCCAGGGTACTTAATTGCCAACAGATTGTTAAGTCTAATTGACCTAACTAAATACAACAGATATAACATGACCTGGATGAATGACCTTCACAAGCATACTCCTGACTGATATACAGATATCACGGGTCATAAATAAATGTAAGCAGGCCAAATCTTTAGAATTAAGGCAAAGCACTAACCAGTTTTTTACCCTAATTCATTAAGCCTTTCCTTCCAATGGGAACTGAGAATGTATGGTATACATACATGTGTATAAATTATTCTAGTTCAATTTTTAATTGTAATATTAAGGCCCATGCAAAATAATTAAGCAATACCTCCACTTAATGCTTTTAGAAAAGAATTAGGTAGTCATTCATGCGCAATACATGTGCAAGTTGACAATCACTTGCAATTTCCCCATTTGCATGCTGGGACTATTGTGGTTGGGAATATGACCATAATATGGTCATAGTATACAGTTTTTGATTTTATATTGATTTGAGAAGTGTATTTGATGACTGTGAGAATGAAATATCCAAACCCTAGCTTTATTAAATACTGTTGGTGATCGTATCCTCCACAGGATACCTATATAAGTAAGTCAATGGAATATTATTTTTAATACATGTGACACTGGTGGTTTATTATACCAGTATGTGGTATAATTAATTCATTTTCTACCTCTTTGCTGCAGTCTTAAAAAGTAATCATATTTTCTTTTTTTCTTTATATCTTTGAGCCCATCACCAAGGTTTATTTTATTTTTTTTAGGAAAAAGGGAACAGCTGAAGGGGTTAATCCATTATGGTCCAAGGTTCTATTATAGCTAGTAGTACAAGAAATATTTTAAATCTAAAGGGAAGACTACCTAAATGTTAAACAATAAGAAAAAAGCATGACTTCTACAACAAGCCGAATACATTGTATAAATACTCACAAGTTAAATGAAAAAACCTTATGGCTTTGAACTGCCAGTCACAACCCCTGAGTTAAACAATTAGTTAATTCTGTGGGTAGATCTTTAACATACTGCACATGCAGGATGGCTCTGCAAGGAATGGTGGGTAAAAATCCCTACAACAATTATTAAAGGGCCTTATCAAGATACACAAATCAGTTATAAGCTAGCACAAATGGGGTGTTGGTTGTTAAACATAAACATTTTCAAAACCCACCATCACTATTTTCTTTGCTTCCATTTTTATTAGTGGAAAAGAAAGTCACTGTGTGGGAACATTTGCATATATTAAGTTTATTTTTTTAGCAACGATTCCTGCACTAGATTTTTGCTACTTTCCACCACTCAGAAAATGATCTAAATGCGTAATTTGGCCAGGAGTGCCCAGACTGAATGTGGTCAAACAGCATGAAAATCAACACAATTGTGGACAGCTTTAAGGTGGAAATCATTGTACAGGAAACAGCTGTCAGGAAAATGGCTAAACACATGTCATTTAAGCAGTTCATTTTTATAAGCAAATTGTTAACATTTTTTTGATTTTATTTTCACAATAACAATTACAAGAAAACGTTTAATAAAATAAATAAAAGATACTGGTTTTCCTTAACAATTCTTGCTCTAAAAAAACCCCCAACTATATATACCAGTTTTCTCAGTCATACATGACTGATCAGAAAGAAACTGGTCATTTGTCATTTTGGAATAATCATTTTACCTGTACTTTTATCAGCCTGTAAACCAGTACTGTACATGCCTGTCATTGACTAAATCTCCTTAATTAAGGTTAAGGCCCTGGAATTCTGTATTTACAATCACCATTACAGTTAACTGTACGAGAAACTATTAATTGCTTAAATGAACCTTATTTTCCCTTTAACATTTCCTAATCCACCCCTAATTTTGAATCCCCAGTCTTCCATCCACCATCTAGAGCCCCTAGTAACCGCTTTATAGAATTAGCTTTGCCTTTGACTCACCTCTGTTCACTGTCTCTCTCCTCCTTGACAGAAGGATCAGCATTATCACTGAAGCCTCTTTCAGCAGTTGCTTTGTGTAGTCTATGTTAATACACACACTGGGTCTGACTTCCACTTTGTTGGCACATGCAACAACCCATTCCTCATTTCAGTTGAAGCATACTATGATTCTCCTACAAGCACATCATTGTACCATATGGATTGGGTTTTTTTTAAAGGAAAAAAAAAACACTTTACAAAAGAAAACTTATGTTCCATCTTGCATTTAACTTTTACTAAATAAAACCCCCAAACTGAATATAAAGTGTGGAATGTCTATCTTCTAAAACCCGTAAAATAAACAGTATGCTTCACATATGTGAATTCTGTTAAGTTGCTTAATACAAAAAAAAACAATCATGATTTTGCAAACCATAAATATGTCGAAACTTTATTGAAAGGCAATAAATAAATGGAGACTGAGAAGCACAGAGGCAGCACTGGTCATGGCATAAATTCAAGTCTGACTATACAGTACAGTAAAGTCAATGGCTGAACGAATCCCTTGTGTAACATCTAATTATCTCCTAGCCCAGAAGTAGAGACAATCTTATTTATAAATCTTTAAACGCTATGGTACACAAGACTTTAAAAAATGCAAAACTGCACTTAATAGAGTCTGTATGGTCATAAGCTGGGTCAATAGCGGGGACTGCTAGGTTAAAGCAAGATACAATATGGTGCTTGACACTCTTATAATCAAATGGTCACAATAGCAAGGATACACATGCATAAAGATACATATGAATAGTGTGGAGTTGAATTTAGGCCAAGCTTGTCTGAGGAGCAATGATTGATTACCTATATGGCCCTCAGGATGATCTACATCTTCCCACCTCCTTACATCTGCAGGATACCATAGCAGGAAAGCAGCTTGTTTGACATCTTGTTGTTTTTAACACATGACAAGACTCTCTGGTTAAGTTGAACAATGATACACATTAAATTTGCTTCGCATTTACGCAAATTCCATAAAATAGAAACAGATTCAAAATATAAAAAAAAATCAGGAAACAATTAAGAAAATATTAGTTATTTCATATCTTCCGTTTTGATGGTTTATGTCCAAAACAAACACTTCCTCAAAATTTCCTAAGGCTAACTGGTGTAACTCCTGAACAGAATGAAACCAAACAATTAAATCAAAAAAATAAAACATGTTAGCTTCTTTTATTCGGATTTTTGTCAATTGTTGCAAATATTCAGCCTTTTTATTGTGAAATAAATAGATATGTTTTTTTATTTTATTTACCTCATTTGAAAAAATATTCTTAGTGGAATATTCCTGTTTTCAATCCAGATGTCTCAGGGTAACCTGCAGATTAGAGAAAAATAGTCAATATAGGACATATTTCAATGATTTACAACAACAGTAAAAAAAAAAAAAGTACACCATAGTTATCCTGGAATGGCAGGGCTGGAACCAGGTAGCTTAATTTATGTGCCAAAAATGCATACTTCTGGTAAACATTTTAAAGTCGCCCCCCCCCCATAGATTTTTATTTAAAGAGTTTTCTCGTTAAAAGATGATTCCTTTGCAACTGGCATAATACACAATTAAGTTATACCACATAACATTTGCGATTTAACTCTCCAATCAACATTTTCCATTTTTAACATTAAACATAACCTATAATTGTGTTTTCCATATTAAGTACTTAATTAGGACAATAGTAAAATAAAATAAAAAAAAACAGAAAGGAGGGGGAGGGGGGGAGAATTGTAATATCTAAATAATAAGAAATTAATAACTAACCCAAAGGAAGGTTAAAAGATAAGAAATACATCTCTGGTCTCTCCACTATAACTGCTCCATTTTAAAGGGTTTTTATTTGTCTTTATGGAAATAGCTATCTAAAAAAATACATTGGCTTCCGAATGTTTTTTAATGGTTCACTGTGACCAAGACATAAACAAAAATTGTTATATGATTTGCACTGTGCATTTATCCCAAATATAATAGTCCTTATGAAGTGGCTGATGCAATAAAAGGTGTAAAAATGTTTCTGTGCTGTAAATCTCCTGCAACCAATCAGATGCTGCATCTAATTGCAGTAACCCAGTAATAAGCTAGCATCTGATTGGAATCAGCAAATCAAGAACATGTGCACACTTTTGCACTTTTTATTGAATCAGCCCACTTGTATATTTTACTTTTTTTTTTTTACATGTTACTTTGGGGCATATTTTTAAAAACACAAAATTGTGATACCATACCTTTACTGGCATTGGTATTTTACAAGGCTGCCTGTATTTTCCCCCGGGCTCATTAAATGATGGTGCAAAATAATGATGGTGCAAAATAATGAAACCTACAGGTAGCCTTTGTGTTTTTATCAGACCAGACTATCACCATTGCATGCACACCTCAAATAATGATGTATCAATAATGTATGTTTGGTAACTTCCATTATCTCAGGGTAGCTCTTAAGTAAATGCTATATCTTTTTACAGGCTTTAATAGCATTAATGGGTATGTCCACTCTGTATAACAAAATCTCCTGGCTCTTCTGGGCATACTCGTCAGTCACAACCTTGCTGAATGAAATCACGGACAATGACTAGCCCATCTACCTAGAGGTGTGTCCAAACACTGTATCTCTAAGAATGTGAAAACTTTTTTCAGAGTTTAACCAAATACCCCAAATGCACTTGTGCGCGGCCCAAGTTTAGCAAAACTTCAGTTGGCCCACGCTCAATCCAAAATTTTGTGCTATGGTCCAGTTCTATCCCCTGTCCTATTCCTTTGCTCTTTGAGGTAACTGTGGTCTCCAAACAAGTTAAGTTTAAATGAAAGGCCAGTTTCCTACATTTAAAACGAGCCATCAACCACCTCTCTATGTGCTCCACAGCCCAAGATATACAGAAACGACTGACCAGAAAGTCAATGGGTGGGAGGATGACATGTGAAATTCCTGAGGCTTCTCCTGCACAGTGCCGCCAGCGAGCACAGCCTCAGACTCCCTCAGTGTGTGAGGGAGACATGAAGTCCCTCCTCCTCTCTGCTGTGTGAAGTCCTGACAGAGAAGGTAAGGGGGGTCTAAGTAACCCACGGTACCCACGGGTGGGCGGGGCTTAGACACCCACAAGTAGGTGGGGCTTAGACACCTGCGAGTGGGTGGGGCCACATGAGGCTGTAAGATAATGGGCCATGGGGGGCCTGCAACTGGAGGGACCATGGAGTCCATGAGTGGGAGGGACCAGGGGGGCAGCAAAGGGGAGGAGGAGACACAGGACAGATTGACTGACAGTTTCAGAGCAGGAAGCAGGAAGTGCAGGGGACCTGGTGATGCTGCTGCCATATCACACACAAAAATGTAAATATCTTCAAAACTATGCAAAATAAACAACGGAAATAAATTGCAAAAATTCCCAGGGGAGCAGTAATTTTTGGACCACAGTTCCCCTTTAACTCTTCCTATTTAGAACTACTCTTCTCACATGTGCCCAGCTCTGGGTTCCTATTACTCCACCTGTTCAGCTTAACTACTGTGGTGTTTGGAAATGCACTTTATTGGGTTAAAATAGATTCCACATGTGGAGGGGCAGTTGCATAGGCAGATTTAAGATTTAAAAGTAAAAATAACTTTAACTGCTTTCAAATAAAACATGTAAGGAACATTCAGGTCCCTGCTGTTAAACCACCATATCAATTATTATGTGTTCACCAAAATTGCACTGTAAGGCCTAACAGCAAACTAAACTCCATTTCTCTTTACAAAAAAGTACTACTATCGTTCCCACAGACAACACTGTAAGTGCATATGCACGTAAAAACCAAACATGCACCTTTTGTTCGCTGCCACTGGGGTACCTGTCTGTTCTGTTCGTAGCAGTATAAAGAAATTTAAAAATAAGGAAGGTTACAGGAACTACATGGATTTGTGGCTACACACAAATGTATCTGCGAAAAGGTACTGTAATAAAAAAAAAAAGGACTCAGGTCTGAAATATGTTGAGGTTATTGATTTTTATTAAAGCACTTTTGGCAAACAAGTTTTTTGTAACCTCAATCCATTGAGAAAACTCTGTGTTTTAAAGTGATTGTAGTTTAAGAAAACTAAGAAAAACATGTGGCACTTTCCACTATTAGATCAAAAGTTTATTTTAAAAACAGTATAATGTGGTAAATAAGCAGCACCACGTCATCATACTAAGGGATCTTGCAATGACTATATAAGCCCTTCTAGGCTACATTCACACAACAAAACACACAGGTTAAAAAAAAACAATAAAAAATAGCAAAAAAATTGCAATGTGTTTTTATGTTTCAGTGTGTTTTATGCCTTTTTTATGCAGCACATAAAAACGCAGTGGTGTGAACAGTATTATGGCATTCATATCCATGTGATAAAACATCTAGTGTAAATGAAGCCTTAAGGTTCGTACACACCTTCAGATGTTTGCCAACCACCCCGAGCCCGACGTACACCCATGATGAACGACCGAAATGGCTGATAGTCGCGTGTGTGTATGCGTTCAGTCGGGGGTCGTTCAGTGATCCTCCCAGAGGATGGGGGGTCGTGGGTCGGTTGGTGCTCGGGGGGTCTGGCAAACATCTTGCAGGTGTGTGCCAACCTTTAAGGATAAGTGCACTGTAAAATCAAGTTGTGTTCATTTGGAAGCTGCAGCTTTAAAAATACTGTTGCCATATTGTTTTTTACCTATGTCCCTCCAGAGCCTACCTTTGTGCCTTAAAGAGTTGCCGACATCTTGTTACTGGTTTGTGAATGTTAAGCTCTGCCCTGCAGAGGGAAATCTCAGAGGGGGGGAGCCTAACATTCAGCAAACCAGTAACAAGATGTCAGCAACTTTCAAGGCACAAAGGTAGGCTCTGTAGGGGCATAGGTAAAAAAAATAAAATATGGCAACAGTATTTTTAAAGCTGCAACTTCCAAATGAACATAACTTGATTTTACAGTGCACTTATCCTGTAACTCTATTTTTAAAGTGCTACGCAAATCTGATTTTAACAATACAGTAGTTCAAATGATTTCTTACTACAATTACAGTTAGTAAATCTGAACCATTGTATTTAAAGGGTATGTCAACCCTTGAAATAATTTTTTGCTATAACATTCCCCTGTCCCCCCAGCCCCAACCGTATATTTATTTTATTAGAAAGTGCCCAAAACTTTTCTTACCTTCCCTCTTTCCTCCGCCGCGCTGCCAGGCCCTCTGCTTGCGAGAAAATGCAAGCAGAGTGGCAGGACCGGCAGTCGGTCTGTGATTGGCTGAGTGGCAGCCAATCACGGACGCGGCTGCCGGGAGTTCAGTGCGGCGGCGGAGGAAAGAGGGAAGGTAAGTAATGTTTTGGGCACTTTCTAATAAAATAAATATAGCGTTTGGGGTGGGGGGATAGGGGGAATGATATAGCAAAGGGTTTATGGTAGGGGGAGGAATCCTAATCGGGAGGAGAGGGAGGGGGAGAAGGGCTGCAGTACGCATGCCAAACTTCTCCCAGAGGCCATATATATATATATATATGGACTCTGCTATCCTCCTGGTTGGCAGTTTTTGGGACTTTGGGGGGGACTACAGGAGAACCATATGGAGAGCGGGATGTGAGGTAAGGATTTTATCACTACATGATGGGGCCATTACTGGGGGGATTATAGTTTTGGGGTGGACCTGCCCTTTAAAATGTTAATAATGCCTCTACTTCCCTCAAACACAATCTTATTGAGGAGGCCCCTCTATTTGTACAAATATCTGCACCAAGTAGTGTCACATTACTAATTGATTATTCAACTTGGACAGGAAATTAGATGTTTAAAGACTTCTTGGGGCTACCTATGGCAATTCTGCTTCATTATCGATTTACTTTCAGAAGATTATATTCTGATTCATTTTAATTGGCTAACAATCTGATAAATAACCCTAATGTTGTAATGTTCTTCTGAAAGTCAAAAATAAGCCTGCTGTTCAGTGTAACTAGATGTTACAATAAATTGAAATTGCCATGTGCCATGTGATCAGGGCTGCAACTCTGCAGTATGACTATTGATTGGCACAGTACTGTAGACAACATCAGCTGATTACACTACAAGATAAGGATATGTACCTGTATTGTGCACAGTTTAACACATGCATACCGCTCCTTTAACATTTACTGTTCCTTTTTAAAATGTCTTTTAAAAACAGATATATTGGTGGCAGTGTTCAAAAACCATATACAAAATGAAAATCAAAACTGTTTAAAAAAATGGGATCTTTTCAGGTTATTAACTAATGCAAACAAACGCATACAAAAAAACAGAAAGGCTAAACCATATAAATAAAGAACTGAGTGCACAAATACTTCAAATCCTTGCCAGCACACTATAACAATTGTTTACCTTCCATGACAATGCAGAGAATGAAAGCGGAAGTCTCTAGGAAACTAAAGTGACGACGGGTTTCAGGCAAGATTTCTGTAACTGATTGCACCAAACACGTTTTCATAAAAACATAAACTAGTCTGTTTATCCCACGGCTGATATTTTATTTGGCACCTCTCTAGCGCTTGCTTCGAACTTTGCACAGGATTGGATATGTGCCACAATAAGAGCCAAATCTAAGAATTTCAAAAGATATGTGGCACAGTCTACAAACACAGCATTGTCATACCCTAGACAAAAGCTGGATATGTACTGGATATGTACAGCAAAATATGAATAGTTCACTCCTTACAACTGATAAACAAATAATGAGGTCAGAAACACAATTATTAAAAGAGAGAGAAAAGAAAGAGAGAAAGACAGATTCAACACTCTCAATTTAGCATAATAAAACCATTGAAAAATTACAATGTTTTGGTCTATGTAAGCAAATACCTAATGAAACAAAATGTTTGCAACTAGTTTAAGGCAACAGAGCTATTTTTATACAATTCGTTTACAATGGGCTAGTTTGTCGGACAGGTCAGCAATTGCGCACGGCTAAATTATGTTAATTTGCTGCCTGGAGAGACATTTAATGTGACAATATTTCTTTGTGATGGCACAGTTCATTTCGTACATACTCTCCTGCCAAACACTGTTCAACAATTCATCAGACACTGAAAAAACTATCCCCAGGCCTCTTAATTAGTGCTGTGCATGTCCACCTAAGAAAACTACTTTTTTGGTTTTAGTTTTATTGAAGAATGGGCTAAATTCTTCAATAAAACCCGCAGGAGCCACAAATGAAGGTAACAGGGGAGTAACTACAGGGTTGCAGCGGGAGCAACCGCAGGGGGGCCCAGGAGCTAAGGGGGCCCCATCTTCCTATTTTTACTATGATAGATATAGCCTCCCTCCAGAAAACCACTGTGGATGAAGCAAGGATAGGGGCCCCATCACAGTTTTGCTGGGGGGCCCAGTGATTCTTAGTTACGCCACTGGAAGGTAAGAAACGTACCCGGTCTCGCGCTCCTCCACCGCTTCGTATGACAGATCCCGACAGACTTTGGACTCCATGTGCATAATGTACAAAGTCCGTCAAGACCTGTCAGAAGATCAGCGGAGGTGCGCAAAACCGGGTAAGTTTCTTATCTTCGCTTCTGGCTCCTGCAGGTTTTATTGAAGAATGGGAGGTAAGACATAGCTCCTTTACCTCCCGTTTATTAGTTTTCTTAGGTGGATATACATTTTAAGAAAAATACAAAGTAGCATGAACGCATATCATTTTCATTGCTTTGTTAATTATGTATATAATATACATATAAGACGCTCTTGGTAAGCTCCCATGATTCCTTGGTATAGGTCATACTAAATAAAGAGAGAAGAAGTATGGTCTTGTTCCCCCAGGGATTGAACTTTACTATTAGGTTAGGACTGATGCTGGGGATACTGCCTTGAAGTGGCGCATCAGCTGACGCCAAGTTTGTACAAAACTATGTAACTAAACGTATCCATTTTAACTTTAGTGCAGGTAATCACCCTTCGTTGCTTGCATACTTGTTCGGATATACTAATTAATTTATGCTATATGTATAGTTGAGTGCTGGAGACTCTGTGTAATGTATTAATTGCCGGTACTCCTTTGCCTTTGAAGTGGCGCATCAGCTGACGCAAGTTGTACAAACTATGTAACTAAACGTATCATTTTAACTTTAGTGCAGGGAATCACCCTTCGTTGCTTGCATACTTGTTCGTGATATCTAATTAATTTATGCTTATATGTATAGTTGAGTGCTGGAGACTTCTGTGTAATGTATTAATTGCCGGGTACTCCTTTGCACCGCATCTGAAAGTAATTTAAAATAAAGGTTTGAGCTGCATTCTTGTATTTTGTAGATAATAAAGGCAATACGGCTAAGCTCGATTTTATATGCTTTGCTCCCTGGGTAATTTATTCCCCCGCCCCTTTAAGGCAGTCCAGATAAAAAGAGGTTAGAAGCTCTGTAAGCTCCCATGATTCCTTGGTATAGGTCATACTAAATAAAGAGAGAAGCAGGTATGTCTTGTTTCCCCAGGGATTGGAACTTTACTCATTAGGTTAGGACTGATGCTGGGATACGCGCTTGAAGTGGCATCAGCTGACGCAAGTTTGTACAAACTATGATAACTAAACGTATCCATTTTAACTTTAGTGCAGGTAATCACCCTTCGTTGCTTGCATACTTGTTCGTGATATCTAATAATTTATGCTTATATGTATAGTTGAGTGCTGGAGACTGTGTAATGTATTAATTGCCGGTACTCCTTTGCACCGCATCTGAAAGTAATTTAAAATAAAGGTTTGAGCTGCATATTCTTGTATTTGTAGATAATAAAGAGCAATACGGCTAAGCTCGATTTTATATGCTTTGCTCCTGGGTAAATTTATTTCCCCCGCCCCTTTAAGGCAGTCCAGATAAAAAGAAGGTTAGAAGCTCTGTAACTCCCATGATTCCTTGGTATAGGTCATACAATAAAGAGAGAAGCAGGTATGGTCTTGTTCCCCAGGGATTGAACTTTACTCATTAGGTTAGGACTGATGCTGGGATACTGCCTTGAAGTGGCGCATCAGCTGACGCAAGTTTGTACAAACTATGTAGAGAGAGAAGAAGAGAGAAAGACAGATTCAACACTCTCAATTTAGCATAAAAACCATTGAAAAATTACAATGTTTTGGTCTATGTAACAAATACCTAATGAAACAAAATGTTTGCAAAGTTTAAGGACAACAGAGCTATTTTATACAATTCGTTTACAATGGGTAGTTTGTCGGACAGGTCAGCAATTGCGCACGGCTAAATTATGTTAATTTGCTGCCTGGAGAGACATTTAATGTGACAATATTTCTTTGTGATGGCACAGTGTCATTTCGTAAATACTCTCCTGCCAAACACTCTGTCAACAATTCATCAGACACTGAAAAAACTATCCCCAGGCTCTTAATTAGTGCTGTGCATGTCCACCTAAGAAAACACTTTTTTGGTTTTAGTTTATTTGAAGAATGGGATAAATTCTTCAATAAAACCCGCAGGAGCCATAAGTACGAACAGAGGGAGTAACTACAGGGTTGCAGCGGGAGCAGGGAGCAACCGCAGGGGGGCCCAGGAGCTAAGGGGGGCCCCACTTTCCTATTTTTACTATGATAGATATAGCCTCCTCCAGAAAACCACTGTGTGAGATGAAGAAGGATAGGGGCCCCATCACAGTTTTGCTGGGGGGCCCAGTGATTTTAGTACGCCACTGGAAGGTAAGAAACGTACCCGGTCTTGCGCTCCTCCACCGCTTGTATGACAGATCCCGACAGACTTTGGACTCCATGGCATAATGTACAAAGTCCGTCAAGACCTGTCAGAAGACAGCGGAGGTCGCAAAACCGGGTAAGTTTCTTATCTTCGCTTCTGGCTCCTGCAGGGTTTATTTGAAGAATGGGGGGTAAGACATAGCTCCTTTACCTCCCGTTTATTAGTTTTCTTAGGTGGATATACATTTTAAGAAAAATACAAAGTAGCATGAACGCATATCATTTTCATTGCTTTGTTAATTATGTATATAATATACATTATAAGAAGCTCTGTAAGCTCCCATGATTCCTTGGTATAGGTCATACTAAATAAAGAGAGAAGCAGGTAGGTCTTGTTCCCCCAGGGATTGAACTTTACTCATTAGGTTAGGACTGATGCTGGGATACTGCCTTGAAGTGGCGCATCAGCTGACGCAAGTTTGTACAAAACTATGTAACTAAACGTATCCATTTTAACTTTTGTGCAGGTAAACACCCTTCGTTGCTTGCATACTTGTTCGTGATATCTAATTAATTTAGCTTATATGTATATTGAGTGCTGGAGACTCTGTGTATGTTGTATTAATTGCCGGTTACTCCTTTGCCTTGAAGTGGCGCATCAGCTGACGCAAGTTTGTACAAACTATGTAACTAAACGTATCCATTTTAACTTTAGTGCAGGTAATCACCCTTCGTTGCTTGCATACTTGTTCGTGATATCTAATTAATTTATGCTTTATAGTATAGTTGAGTGCTGGAGACTTTGTGTAATGTATTAATTGCCGGTACTTCTTGCACCGCATCTGAAGTAATTAAAATAAAGGTTTGAGCTGCATATTCTTGTATTGGAGATAATAAAGAGCAATACGGCTAAGCTCGATTTTATATGCTTTGCTCCCTGGGTAATTATTCCCCGCCCCTTTAAGGCAGTCAGATAAAAAGAAGGTTTAGAAGCTCTGTAAGCTCCCATGATTCCTTGGTATAGGTCATACTAAATAAAGAGAGAAGCAGGTATGGTCTTGTTCCCCAGGATTGAACTTTACTATTAGGTTGGAATGATGCTGGGATACTGCCTTGAAGTGGCGCATCAGCTGACGCCAGTTTGTACAAACTATGAAACAAACGTATCCATTTTAACTTTAGTGCAGGTAATCACCCTTCGTTGCTTGCATACTTGTTCGTGATATCTAATAATTTATGCTTATATGTATAGTTGAGTGCTGGAGACTTGTGTAATGTATATAATTGCCGGTACTCCTTTGCACCGCATCTGAAAGTAATTTAAAATAAAGGTTTGAGCTGCATATTCTTGTATTTGTAGATAATAAAAGAGCAATACGGCTAAGCTCGATTTTTATATGCTTTGCTCCCTGGGTAAATTTATTCCCCCGCCCCTTTAAGGCAGTCCAGATAAAAAGAAGGTTTAGAAGCTCTGTAAGCTCCCATGATTCCTTGGTATAGGTCATATAAATAAAGAGAGAAGCAGGTAAGGTATGGTCTTGTTCCCCAGGGATTGAACTTTACTCATTAGGTTAGGACTGATGCTGGGATACTGCCTTGAAGTGGCGCATCAGCTGACGCAAGTTTGTACAAACTATGTAACTAAAACATATCCATTTTAACTTTAGTGCAGGTAATCACCCTTCGTTGCTTGCATACTTGTTCGTGATATCTAATTAATTTATGCTTATATGTATAGTTGAGTGCTGGAGGACTTATGGAGACTTCTGTGTAATATATATATATATATATATATATATATATATATATGTATAAATGTTTGGAAATATTATTAATCTTTTTTTGAGATGCTTTCCCAGGTATAAGTGGGACATTGAGAATAAATATATGGCAGTATTCTAATGAAGTCTCAGATGAGAGAAACAATATGACTGCTAAAATATTAAAACATGCTGAAACAGACCACCATCTTCTCTGTGTTTCTTAACCAGAACAGACACTCCACTCCTTTGTTTGCATGCCACCAGAGTCTTCTCTGACCATGCATTTGTCAGCTTCCTTGCTGGGCTGCCAGATTTCTCTTAAAGTCCAAAGCAGAATCAAGCAAATCGAAAATGAACATAGAGATACACAGTATCTGGGGCTGCAGCATCCAAACCACCCTGCCTTCATGGTGACCGACTCTCACAGTTGCCATTTTAGTTGTGAAAGTTGGTTTGTACTAACGAGACACCATTAACACTTCTGCTTAAGTGATATACCATTTTTTTCTGGCTTCAGCATGTGTTCAATATTACAATTTGCAGCAGCTAGTTTTTACTTTATTGCGGTCCTTAACATGTTTGCTTTTACTTGTAGAATAATAAAGCAGTGCTCAAAATCATTGCTTTATATTCTGGTTTCTACATTTACATTTTAGATCTCCTCTTAATATATACATTTCATTACAAAATATTGAATTGTACATATAACTACCATACAGGAACCTAAACCAGGGATCACTTTGTCTACAATAGGTGGAGAGTTTTCCATAATAAGATTGTGATTAAAAAAGGGTTTTTATATTTTTACTAGAAATTACTAGGTATAATACTAATTTTGGATTTCTTTCCAGACTGAAGGAGTCACCCTCTACAATAGGTGCCATTTTGCTGCATAGTGATGTGCACCCTAAATGTAACAGCTAATAATACTTATCACTAAAGTAGCACTTTCTTCTCATTCTCTCTTCAGATTGCTTTTCCACCCATTTATTCCCTCTGCTCAAGACATTTCTCATCAGACACACTCTTTTTCCATAGTGAAAGCCAAGACTGTACTTGAAAACCATCCAACAAACTTCAACATTGCTCTAATCTCTGTCTTTTACATGCAATTCCCATTTAGTATCTTTCCATTAATCCTTCTTGTTGTCCTTTATTGTCTAGAACATATATTTCCGACTACTAGGGATGGTTAATCAAAGAAAATGTTTGAGGTTACAGTGTCTTTCATATTCTAAGGATTGGGTATTTAATCTATTATAGTAGGATTCTTGCAATCCAGCAATATACCTGGCACATTAAACAAAATACCTCCAAACATATACAAAATTATGAATTCTACTATTTTGATGATTGATCTTTTTTAGATCAATCAAGACTATGCCAAGCTAGTTCAAAAAAAGACAAAAATATTAAGAAAAACAGTCTCCCCTTTTAAAACCTTTGCCAGTATATATTTAGTTTACTCTGAAAAGGGTCATATTATTTTATATTTTTACTGAAGCCAAGAATCTGCTGAAACAAAATCAGCATTGTACTTCCACCCTTACTTTTGTTATAGTCCAGGGACCTTCACTGAAAGAATTCCTAGTTATTGCTATAAACAGGTGGCAAACTTATATATATATGACACATAACCTAGCTATGCACTAGCTGTGTTTTCTATAAGATGTAAAACTGTTGAACTAGGCTCTGACAACGTATACCATATACCATAAATGTATTTAGTTTTTTATACTAACAATAAATAATAGGTTTGTGCAAAATTTGTTAACAAAACATTAGTCACTAGTGCTTGTGAAGGTTCTCATTCATCCAGGTCATGGTATATCTGTTGTATTCAATTAGATCAACTGGACTTGAAATTTAGTTCTTGAAGACGTTTCGCTAGTCTGAATTGAGATAGCCAGTCGGATGACTAGCGAAACGTCTTCAAGAACTAAATTTCAAGTCCAGTTGATCTAATTGAATACAACAGATATATTAGTCACTAGTGGATCCCCAGAAGACAAAACAAACTAAGGTAATATAGTGTTAAAGATCAATCACATTTCTGTTTTAGTCATTGTCAATGTATAAACTAATTCACAGGACCAGTATCAGAATACAATAATTAATTATAAACTCATTACAGCAGTTAGGTAGCTATACCAGCTGTACATTACATATATTGGAATGATTTTTCTACTTAGCTTAATATGCAACTGTGAGGATCTATCAAAGTAACAGTTAAAGGGGGTTGACAGAGTAAACATAGTAACACCCCCCAAGCAAATGTAGAAAGCAATAAACAGTGTGGTAAACGTACCTTCATTTGCAGTAAGTATTACTGACACCTATATAGCTGTGTGTTGGCTCTATTTCAATTTGATAATAAAGCATTTCTTAAATTCTTTGTGTTAAGCAAATCTCTGTTTGAGAAGGATCTTGCAATTTGGTGGATAACAAACTTAAATGTAGCAAGCAGTGTCAGGGAGCAACAGCTAGAGCCAGCAAAATATTCTTATATACAGAGAGGTATGAAGACCCTGAACCCTTCACTTTAATGATATTCACATTCAGCAATATCCAGAATTCCCCACTCCAATGTAGTGGTCTGGGAGCTGCCTGCCCCGAACCCTTTGCCCGGTCCGAAAATCAAACCTATCCAAATAAAGCATAGATTTTGTAACTAAGAAGACTTCCATGTTGTTGCCAGTACAACCCACAGCCCATGTAGTCATCAAACAGACTGGGAGGCGTGGCAAGGGGCGTGTTAGGGCTGGTAGGGGGTGTGTTGAGAGCAAGAGGAGGAGAGTGGGCAGGGCGAGATTGGGTTAGGGGCATTCTGGGGTGGGGAGTGTGCAAGGCTGCCAGGTCTGGGCCTGCGGGTAACCTCCTGGACCTACCGGGAGAGGTGGGATCCCAGTGTCTCTATGCACAGAGTATTTTCTATATCACCAATATGAAAGTCAGTGATAAGACTTTGAAAGCTGCTTATTACCCTGCAGTTTTTTTACCAGTCATTGTGAGTTGCAAGAAAATGTAATGATGGCACACATCATAAGGCACTAGTTTTAGAAATACAAAGTCCACAAGTTCAAGTCCCCAAACATACCTTTTTTTTGTTTGTTTTAATTATGTTTCTAGCAAGAGATAAAGTTTCTACATGTACTAGTGTTCTATATTAGATCTCTGTTAGGCAAGTGGTAAAAGCACAGATTTTAGCAAGACAAAATAAAAATTTGCTTAGTCAATTCCCTAGACTTACTTTTCATTTTCACTTTTAACATCCTTAACTTAAACAATAAGGACATACATCACAACTGACTTAAGCAAGATAACCCCGTTTAGAGGGGCCTCTCCTGGACTGCCATTCTGTGATCCAGACTGGCCGCTGTACAGGAGTGGTGTTGGTTGAGTGAGGATTTGGTTTTGAGGCCTTAGTCCAAGCTGGATGTGACATGGATAGTTTCTGCCCACATTCCGGGCAGAACTACTCAGCTAGTAGGTATCCATTACATAAGTAAAAGCAAATAATAAAATACTAGTATACAATAATTGTTATTTGGTTACCCTGTAGTTACCTGACTAGAAAGGGGGAAATGGGGGTCGCTAGGAAAAATAGGTATTTTTATCTTGTTTGTAGCTCTAGAAACACACAGAAATAATCCGATTTCTCGGTGATAATGCTGAATTCATTGCTGACACATACAGCTATCTATTAATTGGGTGTTATAGAACCCATTCAGTTACATTTTCTTAAGGCTCATTTCTCCCATAAAATGGTATTTTCGTATTTTTCATATTTTCAAGATTTGGGAATCCAGTTCTATTGAAGAACGGGAGGTAAAGGAGCTGTGCCTTACCTTCCGTTCTTCAATAGAACAAACAGGAGCAGGAAGATAAGGTAAGAAAAAATACCGCTCGCTCGCTTCCCCGGCGTGTAGTCTGACAGGTCCGACGGACCTTGTCTTCTATGCGCTGAAGGACAAGGTCTGTCGGGACCTGTCAGACTAAGCGCCGGGGGAGCGAGCGAGCGGGTAAGTTTCTTACCTTCTCTCCTGGCTCCTGTTTGTTCTATTGAAGAACGGAAGGTAAGGCACAGCTCCTTTACCTCCCGTTCTTCAATAGAACTGGATTACCAAATCTTGAAAATACGAGTGGAGATACCCTTTAATCACCAAACACTGTATGTAAAAGCACTCATCTAAAGTGAATGTCCTTTCGCATGTTTAATCAATGCCAACTAAATACAGTGATGTTAGAAAACAAAGCCAACATTTTACTGGTCGTGAAATGGTGTTTAAGAAAAAATGACTCCTGGTTACCAAAGCATGTGGTAGTAATGAAAATGTCATCCTATAATGAGTGGCAAATGTTATTATACATTGCATTTCAAAAAGGAAAACAGTTACACCGAAACATTTGGCAAAACTGCTGATCTGTACGGAAACATCCAAATTATCTAAAAAAAAACAACAGGAATGGAAAATCTAAATGGTGCAGTTTACATAATGTTGCTAGCTTCTCATAGTCTGTCTTTCCTACAATGGAACATCCCTTAAGGAATAAAACTCGTACAAAGCTAAGGCTATCAATTTAACGGGTTACAATGCTAAACTGCATGTTCCACTTTTATTTTTATAGCAACCCTCTGTCTATAAAATTATACGCATTTATAAAGCTATGTTTATACTTGTATGTGGAAATTCATTTTCTGCTAGTCCTATGATCTTATCTATTTCCTTCCTGTCAACTGACAGCAGCTTAGTCGCAAGATAAGATACATATTTCATTTCCAATATCTATCCAAACATAACACCCAATAGTTATACTGGAATCCAGTTTTGTAACTCAGTCATACAGTATTTTATAAAGAACTAATTGGTTTTATTAATGAAGACATGGTACCCCTATCTGTAAAATGTACTACATGTTAGATAAGCCTGTGCATAGGGATTTAGCAGTTGTGTGTATATATTTTACATACCATTTACCTTTTCTTTGTCTGCTATTTTCTCTTATTACAAGTTAGTTCTCCACTTCTCTAGCATTTCTATGCTTAATATTTCTTACTTAATTTTATCGTACTAGAATCGTCAGAGCTATATGTGAACTAAAATGAGTGTTTTTTTTAACAAAAATCTTTTAACAAAATGGCAGACTCTCATCAGGATATGGAGGACAAATAGGCGTCTTTCCAAATCAAATTGGAGATTTAGAAGCTTGTCCTAGGCATTTCAATATTAAAATTTTAGAGGTCCCAGAATTTGTTGCAGAATTAAAGAGAAATACCCTGGGCGCACATTAGATCACATTACTAATTATCTAAAAATACACTTGTTGAAAAAGTCTTGTCCTGCTTTTGTCTAGAGCCTGGCCTATAGAAATACACTTATGGGGCCTATTTAATATAGGGTGCAAAAGATTGCCTGTGTTAGAAATCTACAGTTATTAGATATTAACAGAAAATTGTAGTAGAACATTAAGAAGTTAACATTTGATTGATTGCTGTAAATTAATAGCGCAGACAAAATTCTGTACCTCTTATTAACTAAGTCTATATGAGTCTTTTTCAAATTCTCTTGACATCTACAGATATAACAATTAGCAGAATACATTAGTTAGTGGTCAATTCTATCTACTATACAAGTCATCCTAATTTGAGAAAGCCAATCGGATGGTTAGCAAAACATCTTCAACAATTAAAGCCCCCCCATACAAAGGGATTAATATTCTGATGGACTGCTCAACAATATTAAGCTGTTTATTAGAAAAATAAGTTCGGGCCAGGTAGAAAATGTTCTTCCCATACCGTCTCTCTGCAGATTTTAAGGGGAACTTCAAGCTGTTCTTCCTATTGAATTTCTGATTGTTCCACATGAATGGAAATATAATCAGAAGAACATCTGCATATGTATGGCTAGCTTAAAGGATAACTATACTCACCTCCACCCTGTTCCACTGGACCCGGCAGTCAGTAGTACCCAGGGTGAGGACCTAAATTGAGAGGTCCTCTCACCACTGGGTTTGCTTTCTATCTTCTGCAATACTTAATGATTCCTTTGTGGCCTCGACTCTTTGTGGCCTCGACTCGACCTTGGTGTCTTCACGTTGGCCAGAGTCGCCGACTAAATGGAGGACGGAGTAACAAAGGAAACTTTACGTAAGTATTCCAGAAGATAGAAGGCCAACCCAGCGGTAAGGATCTGGTGGTTTAAGCCCACACCCTGGGTACTAAACATCGGTGGACAGTGTGTTAGGTGAGTATAGTTGTATTTTAAAGGGTAACTGTATTGCCTCAAGGCATTTTTTAAAAAAATGACTTTAAATAGAGTAAATGTATGCAGTCCTCCCCATACATTTTTTTTCCTGATTTCAAGTCTCTCTCTGCCTTCAATTAGCCCTCAATTATCCATGCTGTGAAGGGGGCATAACAATTCTGTTTGCCACTAACTGTCAATCAGAGCTAGTATTTGAGAAAACACTCCTCCACCCACCAAACACTCCTCCACCCACCCTTGATCAGCTTGATTATGTAGGCTGTATCCTAGCAACCGGACATTTCAAGTTTGTTTAACCGGCAGAGGAGGAGGAGAGAGGTTGTAACAGACATTCCCACCAGCGAATGACAAGTGCTATTTTAACCATGGCCTTGGGCCGTCTAGGAGGCGGGCTTTTAGCACTCATCTTTGCTGTGTGATATCTAAGGTAGCACAGCTGTAAATGTGAGTAAGTGATTTCAGCTGCTGGAAGTGTGGACATGTAATGGGGGTGAGGTGTTTTTTTTGATATTGTTGTCCTTTAAGCTTCAAGTTCAGTTGATCTAACTGAACACCACAGAAAAAACTTGTGACATTATTGTGAAGCTCCAATATTATTATATTACGGTGGCACTGACTGGCAATGGGTAACATTTCCTATAAGAGGGGGTGTCCGACATAAATACAGCAATGTGAATATATTAATGATAAATCATAAGATTCAGGAGAGATCAGACATTGCGATGAATACTTACCGTGGCACTACAATGCAATGGAAGATAAGGGATAGAAGTAAGAGTTCCACCCCAATAACAGAGTATGATGATAACTGTATAAGACTAATATATATATATATATATATATATATATATATATATATATATACAGAAAACCTTTTGCCCTTTAGTTACAGAGGATCCAAGTGAAATATGGGGAAGTGAACTTTCCTTGTCAGGATGGTGTTCTTTATGGTGTGGCTTGTTGGGGTTGATAATTTTTGATATTCCGTGTGGATTAATATAGTTTTGTTAGTTTAAGTTACATATATAGCCTCATTTATGGAGAGGCGCTGAGCTATTTTCAGGAGTTAAAGTCACGCTAACTGAGGGAAGTATTAATGGTTATTTAGGGCATTATTTTGTACTTTTTCTTCCAAAACACATAAATACTCAATTATCTACAGTGAAGTCATAAAATATAACAGGATTTGTACTGATTCCACAGTTAGGAATATGCATTTTGGACAATATAAAAAAAACATTTTACTACACATGGATCAAGCAAAATTGATGCAAGGGGCACACTTAAAGTGTAAGTGAATATTTATTAAATCACATCTATATAAAACGTTTCAGGGATCACCTTGTCCCTTTCATCAAGGTGATCCCTGAAACGTTGTATATAGTTGTGATTTAATAAATATTCACTTACACTTTAAGTGTGCCCCTTGCATCAATTTTGCTTGTGCTATAGCGAAGGGTCATTGGTAGAGGACCTGACAAGGGAACACCTTATGAAACATTGGCTAATAGCCACAAAGGAGAGTGTCTAGGCCCGAAAACCAAGTTTGCTGTACTACACATGAATACAGTCTTTTAACTAAACCTAAATCAAAAAGATCCCCTAGAGCCAACCATTAACAATACATGACCAAAAGGAGAACCATATTCATACCACCCCAAGAAGGAAAATAGCAACGTGACTCAGCCGATCCTATAAGGGGAAAAGAGACTAAAACAAATTTTCCCAGAAAAAGAAGCGGGTCTTTTAGCACCGATAATCTTTCAATCTTAAACAACTGGCTGTGAAAAGTTTCCTAACAAGCTCAACACAAAATGTAATCTGTGAAACCTGTAAGTACATCTACACTCAGCATTGCTAGCTGCCCCTATTTGGATGGGATTGTCCTGACAGTAGGGACAAAATCTTTAGTTAGTCGTATGCATGTTGACCGCATGCCATGTACTATCACACGCATGTGCAAGGCTTAGATCTTTGTACTTTTATGTATAAAATAAAGTGATCTGCCAGATTCAATATTGTCTCATGTCTGAATAAGCTTAAAGTGTTTTTAAAGCTTGTATATCATTTTAGTTAGCCAATCAAATAAATTACTTTATTGCAAAATTGTCTTTGCTTTTCAGAATATATCTGTTGTATTCAATTAGATCAACTTGAAGTTTAGTTCTTGAAGACGTTTCGCTAGTCATCCGACTGGCTTTCTCAATTCAGAATGACTTGTACAAGACTCTTTGGCAATTATGTACCCTGGAAAATCCCAATTAGCATATCACAGCCAAGTGTTAAGGGTGTGATTGGATAGTGGCTAAGAGGTGTTATAGGAACGCCCAGAGTAAGGTGTCAAAACAGCATTGTACATGGCAGACAGTTGGTGTACAATGCTGTTTTGACACCTTACTCTGGGCATCAACTTACATTTATCAACATTGAATCTCATCTGCTATTCTGCTGCCAATTTTGATTATCTAGGTCTGCTTGCAGCAATTGCACATCACTTGAAGTTTCCAAAGCTCTGCACAGTTTAGTGTCATCAACGGAGATCTTGCATTCAATGCCCCCTTCTAAGTCATTTATAAACAGATTAAAAAGTGGTCCCACTACAGAACCTAAGCCCACATAGATGTAGCTCCATAGACCCCAACTCTCGTTATGTGATCCAATAACCAACTCTCTATATATGTACAAATGTTTTTTTCTAGGACAACAGTTCTCAGTTTATACATTAGTTGCCTAAAACATACATTTTAGATTATCAATTAATTTATTTCCATACTTGGACGTAAATGCCTCTTTATCCTCTATGCTCCCCTATCACTTCCCTCATCTTATTATCCCCCTGATCCTTAACTCCTCTCTCTACCCCTGTGTAGTCAAATGTACCCTACCCCCATATCTAGTTTTCAATCTCCTCCAATCCCCTAGCCATCTTCTCCCCCCAAACAACTGCACCATCATCATTGAGGTGCAATCCATCTCTCTTAGCCATGCATCCATTAGCGTAGCACATTGCTGTGGTAGTATTTCTGAAAACACTACCCATAAGGTCCTTACTTTTAACTTGGCCACTAACTCTCAGTAATCATTTTACGGATCTCACTTCCACCTCTAACTATGTCATTGGCACCAACGTGAACCAAGATGACCAGGTCACCCGCAGCCCCACCCAATAATCTGTCTAAACGAATCACCACTTGTCGAACCCTAGCACCAGACAGGCAACACACTGTTCGGCATGTAGGGTCTTGGCGGCAGATTATCTATCTAACTTTCTACCTAATAATGGAGTCCCCTATTACAACCACCTGTCTATTCTTTCTAGCCCCCAGTTCTCCCTCCCTTGTATTAGAGGTGGCGGTCCCCTGGGTGCCCCATTTTCACCCTCTAGTTTACTGGTCCCTGCCAGTATCTGAATTTCTCCCAGGTTTGCCAAGCCTTGCAATGCTGCAAGTTTTCCGTTTAGATTCTGGGCAACCCACTCACATCTGACACATAAAGGTCCCTTGGTACGGCTGCACCAAGATCCCATACATGCGTCAGGATGCACATTACGTGGCCCCAACAAAACTGTCCATACTAAACAGCAATACACAGCAACAGAAACAGCAATACACAGCAACAGAAACAGCAATCTTGTTAAGCCCTTTTTTGTTCTAAATGCTTTTGTTTCTTAACGCACCCCTTAAAAACAGACAAACCCCTTTCAAACAGAATCACCCCTTTGAAAGGAAACGCCCAGAGCTCAGAAAGCGCTATGCCAGCAGCACTTATATGTGAGGTTTAAAACCAAAGTGCTCAGGCAATTTAAACCAATTAGCTACAACCTCATCCAATCAAAGAGGGAAGAAAAAAAAATGTCTTTCCTTTGTTTCTTCCCAGCCCCCACCCTACTGGTAACAAGTATTTAGTTTAGAAACCCAGTGCCTTAAGTTTACTTTAACAATCCCCACCACCTTTTTCCACTAGTAAGCAGTAAAAAAAAGTGATATAATTTACTCAGACTCAGACACACTCTGAAATTATAGTGCTAGGTTATGCTTGTGAAGGTTTTCATTCATCCAGGTCATGGTATATCTGTTGTATTCAATTAGATAAACTGGGCTTAAAGTTTAGTTTTTGAAGACGTTTCGCTAGTCATCCGACTGGCTTTCTCAATTCAGAATGACTTGTACAAAAATCTGTGGCAATTATGTACCCTGGAAAATCATGGTGATCCCATATGTAGCAGGGGTCTCCAAGAAATTAAGAAGAATTTTCTTTTGTAATGTTAACATATTGGCAAAGGAACGTGACTGGTTCAAGAGAGGTGTCAAGGAGGCCATTTACGTGAAAATAAAGAAACCAAGGCTAAGTAGAGTTGGGGGGGGTTCGACACCAACTGTCTGCCATGTATAATGAATAATGCTGTTTTGACACCTTACCTTGGGCTTTCCTATAACACCTCTTAGCCACTATCCAATCACGCCCGTAACACCTGGCTGTGATTATCCAGGGTACATACCGTATATACTCGAGTATAAGTTGATCCGAGTATAAGCCGAGGAACCTATTTTTACCTGAAAAATTTATAAAAACTGATTGACTCGAGTATAAGCCGAGCATAGAAATTATGACCACTACTGCCTTCTGATTCAGTATTGTTTTGTGGCTTAAGTTGCCCTTTAAATGGACAGCAGAATTCCCATACATGAATCCTATACAGTAATAGCCAAATCCAGTACCAGTAACCTCCAATTCCTTGACACTCCAGATGTTTGGAAACTACAACTCCCAGCATGCTTTGTTGCTGGGAGTTGCAGTCTCTAAACATGTGGATTGGCAAGTTTAGTAATCTTTTAATTAAGCTTACCATCATTTACAATTCTCCTGAACCCCCTATATAGTAAAGCGCCATCTGACCCCATATAGTAAAGGACTCCCTGACTCCAATAGTTAAAAATGTCACCTGAGAGTTGTAGTTTCAAGCTGTCATTTGCACTGTACTAGCAGCAGTTTTTTTGCCCCAAACTGAGTAGACCCATAAGCTTTACAGCATCCAGATGAGCAGTGACAATGCTGAGTGAGTCCAGCAGCCAGACTACAGGAAGCAGGAAGTGTAAAGGCAGATCAGCTCCTGTAACTTTCTATGCAGGTTAACACAGCAATTAACTATCCGCAATTGCAGAATTTAGATCTAAATTAGGACTTGACCCAAGTATAAGTCGAGGTTAGGTTTTCAGGCTAACTTTAAAGCCTGAAAAATTCAACTTACACTTGAGTATATACGGTAATTGCCACAGATTCTTGTACAAGTCATTCTGAATTGAGAAAGCCAGTCGGATGACTAGCGTAACGTCTTCAAGAACTAAAGAACTAAACTTCAAGTCCAGTTGATCTAATTGAATACAACAGATATAGTGCTAGGTTAGTACATTCAATCTGTAAACCAAAGTTAATAAACGCTTTTGCTTCTTAATGTGCCCTTTAAAATCAGACAGAACCCTTAAAAACAGAACCACCCCATTGAAAGGAAATCGCCCAAAGCTCAGAAAACGCTCTGCCAGCAGGACTTATATGTGAGGTTCAAAACCCATGAATACTTCATGCACTTGCTCAGAGCACAAAACCTAATTAATCGCAGTACTGATTATAAGTGTACGGTAACTAAAATGAAAATGGTAATGGGTAATGTAGTGAAATGAATGTTTCTATTTCACTACATTTTCTTTATTATACCATATATACTGTATCATAGATTATATAATAGATTGCTGGTCTTTACTTATTTACACCAGTAACATAAACTGGACAATAAACCAGATTTAAAATATATATTTTGCAACGAAAGCATAGTTTGTAATCCTGTTAATAGAGTCACTGCACACTAGCAGGGAGATGCAATATCCAGTGCTAATGAGAAAATAAGTGCTAAAATCACACTAACCCATGTACTAACGTGTTAATGAAGGTTTTGCACTGCCTGTGCCATGTCGCAATTTTCATTTTTTGCGCTAGTTTTTCTGCGCAACAGTTAACGCCTCTTCAATACACAAAAGGTCGTAACTTACCGCTAGCGGTTTGCAATGTATTAACGGTTGCAAAGTGGTGAATACATTGCAAAACGAGTGCACGTAGGTTGCGATAGCAAAATATATTGCATCTCCCCCTTGGTGCTTATTACATTATTAATATTGATAGCTACTGCTGTCTATTAAAGTTATTTGTGCAGTAACTAAAATAGAGTTCATGGCCAAACTCTTCAATGATTGGAGCAAACGGATCAATAATTTCCCCAATATCATGTCAAGAAAGCAAGAGCATATTCCCGCCAGACAATATATTCAATCTACGTTTGAGCACACTAGCGTCAACGCCATTCCCCTGATTGTTAAAACATTTCAATGCAAAAAAAATCCGATGCACCATCATCACCTCATTTCCCTTTTCTCAATCTTTGTAAAGTGGAATATTTTCTTTTCATATGTGTTGAAAGGTCTGCGGCTATTTCCCTTTTTCTTAAAGCCTTAGAGAAAAACCAAAATTGAGATTTCACAGGCCCCTTTTCAAGCTTCTTGGCTATATAGTAAAAAAAAATTAAAAATCTAAGGATAAGTATAGTACAAAATGATGTTTTTTTATGACAGGGTCAAAAATGCTGTTTTCCATATTGCATAACATGCCTGTTAAATCCTCACATGTAAAATCCATTTAACAGGTAGGTAATATAATATATGAATCAGTGTTTTTAAAGATTCCATTTAAACCAAAACTAATATTTCGCCCTTTAGGCTGAGGCCCCACACCAATGCACAAAGTTCTATGCTTTTTTGTGCGCTTTTGCCATGCAATTGTGTCCGCTTTATGTGCATTTGTGTTTCCCGGGGATTGTAGGTATAAATGCACCTTTAAAAACCCTATTGATTTGTGTCCGCTTTTTCATGTGCTTTATTCTAGTTAAACTGTCTCAGTTCTCTAAGTTTTTTCTGTTGTTTATGATTTAACATACTATGAGGTTATAATACAAGGTGCTATTAATCCGCAGCAACCAACCAATCGACTTTTGTTGCTGCCAAAAGTTTGATAGGACAGGCCGTTAATATTTGTACCCTATCACCCAAACAATCACACTGGATGGTCAATTGAGTCAAAATATTGGACCATGTGTACCCAGCCTAACTGCAGTAACTCTGCAGTCAACAGTTAATCTGATTAATTACTGCAAATTAATTACCAATTTTTGCATCAGCCCATAAAGATGCCTATATACGGTAATATAACTTTAGCTGTCCAAAAAGTAGATTCTGCTTGCACTCCTGTATTGTCTTTTACTGTGGTGCTGTGTCCCATAGGCTGCTAACAACTTACAGTATGTATGTATCTAATATTAGTAGGCACACACTTTAACTCAATGCTTATTTATATGTGTGCTCTGGCTGGAATATTCTAGTTTGTTAAAGCTATTGCTTTGTTGATTTAGATCTATGTTGTAGGTTATTGCTATGGTAAAAGGAAAAGCTCCTCTTTTTCTTTTGCTTCCAAGCAGATGTTTAAATGTTTTGTGACAAAATAGACATGGTGTATAGCTGGGGTAGGGACAGTCTCAGAAGTGTCTTCTAAACTCAGGACCAACAGGAGGTGTGGATGTGCTACATGTGCATAAAACCAAATGTTAACCACACATTCCTTAGCACTTGAAGAAGGAGACCCGCCAGTCCTTGAACCCCTCCATCTCTGACATAGGGTGTCCATGCCCATGTCAGAGATGGAGGGGGTAATGTCACCATGTCAGGTGGGGGTGAACCAGAGAGCTGTCAACCACACTGTCTTGGCCATTTTGAAGCGTCCACTCTAATTTAAATGTAAGAAGGGGGTGTTCTGCTGCCTACCTAAAAGGTAGCTTTTTTTTCACAGATTAGAATCCTTTTAAGTTTTGTAACAGGCTAATTCTGGCCACATACTAAATGGCATTGTTGGCCATTATAAATGCAATTTCTATATTAGTCTAACATTCGTTATCTATCATATTGTCATGAGAGAAAAGGCTGCACCATTTTTACTGTTTTCTCCTGCATCCTAGTGCCCTTCTGTATTTAATGAGTCCCTCTGCTAAGCAGACTATCCAGATGTGACGGTAGGGACACAGGAACAGTGAGAAAGTGTGCTATCAATGCCCCTAACTAACTATATATTGAAAGGGGTCAGCTGATAATTAGGCCACAATCTGTCAGTTTAGTTGATATGAACTACTTCCAACTGATAAAAGTCTCAATCAACCTACAACTGCACTAGGTCAAGTTAATACCTGAACACAAGATAAGCTTGAAACTATTCTAATAAAACATTGCCCCATTTTTGTCACTCTGTGCCAATTTTATATGATCTCTTCCAGAAACCACCCCAAAGTTTTCCATTAAATAAAATTACCCATCAATGGTACTATTACATTTTGCTAGTTTTAGCACCATTAATGTGATTTATTGGCTCCACGGCAGCCTTGGAATGTAAAAAAAAAAATGATGAATTGCAAACAAACTTTCTGCCTAATATTCAATAATGTGGTTTTATACAAATCCACACTTTAAATTCCAGCAAGCTACTGATGAAACAACATCTTACTGCCAGTCACATATTAGAATTTAGCCACTTTGTCATTGACTCCAGATTTCACAAGGTACAGAACACTTGATTCATTAAAGAGAACATTCACTGTTTGCTTTGCAGGGCCGTTTGCCTCCCATAGTATAAGAATAATACCAAGTGCTGAAAAGTAGAACTTAATGACAACTCTAATAAAACGCTGATCAAAAGCAATTTGGCAAAGGAGCCACTGCATTTACTAAATGTACAATGTTATACAAATTTACATGATTAATTAAGCTGCTTGTTTTGCTTTCCACAGAATGTTTTCTTTAATCAGTTAATTTAGACTTTTATCTGGGTTATTACTGAGATTTCCTTTTTCTTAAATGATTCTTCTCCGCCCATTAGAATTTCCTGATAAGCATTCCTTTTAGAAAACAGAAGAGGAAAATGATATCGCTTGGCTAAAAAAATATTTTGGACTTTTGAAGTGCCGAGTTAAATGCACACTCTCAAAGACAGCAATTATAAGTGGGCATTTTACACATTAACAGTGATAACAGTATTGTTTCTTACTACTACAAGACTACTCCTTTGTTTGAAAGACTTCTGTACCTTATTTCAAAGTACTTGGCTGACACACAGCAATTTTACAAGGACCAGTGTCCTTGAAATGTTTGTTTGGAGGCCTTGTTAGTGGCATCAACAAACTACATGGCAGAACAAACAGCACAATGATTCGTGGTTTGGCTGCAGATTGCATGTGAGAAAAGGGGCCATGACTAATCAACAAAAAATAAATATACAATCGTTTTTGGAGGTAATGAAAAATGTGCAGCATCATAAATACCTCTGCAACACAAATCCCTGCAAGAAGAATATAATTACACATAAATCTAGAAATATTTGCACTCAACAGGCATAAAAAATAATCAAAAATTGGGCATAAGCTCTGAAGATGTAAAGGAAAACTTAAAAGGCATGTCCATCCCTTCCACAAAATTTTACAATTGCATTCCCAATATTTGGGCGACTGCAGTTAAAGTGTATCTCCACCCCACAATATACATTTTTCGGTAGTGTAGGGGACCCCCCTGCAACACTAATCGCTAGGGTTTTAAGTTAAAAGGGTGCAGAGAAACAGACTTACTCACCTTCATTCCCTTGGCCTCTGCTTCTATTGTTACTTCCTGGAACAGAGTAGCAATAGGAGCTGGACTGGCAGCCACGTTTGTGATTGTCTGTGAGAGTCAATCACAGATGTGGCTCTCAGCTATTGAGAGAGCGACGTAACAAAGTCTGTTTCTGTAAATTTTTTTAACTTAATACCCTAATGTTTAGGCTTGCAGGGGGGTCTCATACACCACAAAAAAGATTATTACTTTTTAAGTTACTGCAGAGATGAAGTATCCGGATAGAGGGAGGGAGGGAGAGAGCTCCCCTGCTCATGCCAGAGTCCTCTAAGAGAACATGGAAGGGGTAGATAACTTACTACACACAGAGTTTCCTTCAGTTTTCCTTCAGTTTCCTGGACTTTCAGAAGGCACTGCAAACCATAGTTTGGGGGGGGGGACATGCCCTTTAAATTGCATGTTGGTGGGTCTGTGGTCCGGATGCTGCACGCCCCGAACCCGTCGCTACTGGTGCTCTGTAATATCGAAAATCACAATATGGATTAGGACGCACACAGGAAAGTAAAGAAACCAGGAAACTCTTCAATCCAACACACTTTATTCAGAACTGTTCTGAATAAAGCGTGTTGGATTGGAGAGTTCCTGGTGTCTTACTTTCCGGTGTGCGCCGTAATCCCATATTGTTGTTTTGTCGAGATTTCCCATGAAGCAGGAAAAAAAAGGTCAAAAATGAAGAAAATATCTATTAAAAAACACTCCTCTCTCTTTGTCTGTGATAGTTTTCTTTATAACTGCAGTGAACATTTGCATTTCTTGCTATTAAGGAAAGTGCAAGAAAGTTACCATACATTCTTTACTGAATCATGCTCATTAGTTTGTTTCAGTCATTTTGGGTGCTTTTCTTAGCCATGAAGCCCATGATGAAATTCATCATCTAGCACATGAGATTTACTACATACTGTGATTTACTGCATTTGATAATATAACATTATATCCCTTATATTATATAAAACATACACACACATAATTTCCATTGTGCACCAACGGGCACACTTTTGCTAGTAAGTAATATATTTTTATAAACACTGACATTACTTTTGATGTTTCCGTAACACTAGGAAACAAGCATAAACAATGGGGGGAGGGAGAATTCCTTCTCAATGTCATGCTAACACTGTAAATTAACACAAATGGTTCACTGTACAATGGAATTACCAATATCTAACTCTTAATAAATCTAGCCCAATGTGTTCTCAAAGCATATACTTAAAGTGAATGTTATTTGAAAAAAACAAACATATTGCAATTAAAGGCTCTCAAAAAGAAAAATTAATTCAAAGTGGAAAAAAAGCAAAAAAACAAACCCTGTTTAGTATCAGTACCATAAATCCAATAAAAATACGACAAACATCTTTTCTTTGTGAATGAATGGTAGGATACAGCAAATGATAAATGCAAGAAAGTTTGGCGAGCTCTTCCAACAGGTCAATGGGACTACACTTCCTCTAGTCCAGTGATGTTGAACCTTGACACTCCAGATGTTTGTAAACTACAACCCTCAGCATGCCTTGGTTGCAGCATGCTGGGAGTTGTAGTTTCTAAACATTTGGAGTGCAAAGGTTCAACATCACTTCTTTAGCCAATTCAATGGAATAGGGTTTGCATGGTTCTTAGAGACTGTCTATACCGACCTAATATCAGGGCTAGAGGCATTGAAACTAATGTCAAATAACACAGATGGCAGTATACTGATAAAACCCTGACATGATGCAGGGATATTCTACAACAAAAATGACTCCCCAGCAACCACCATAAATAAATATAAATTGTCCAAGACATGTCTATCTCATAAAATAACAAACAGATGAGGGGTAAGCCAGTTTTTTTTATGCTCAACACCCAGTAAACAATATAACACTTACCTTTAATGGGGGTCCCACCCAGGTAGTAAACCATAACCCGAAATCCTCACTTACACCATAGACATAGAAAGAACGCTGAAAGAAAAGTACACCAAATTTAAAATAACAATTTTAGAAATTCTCCAAGCGTTTCCTACAAATTCTAAGCAGCTTTGGGTTTTTACAAACAACAAATTTGCCACCAAAAAGACATCCCAAGCTGTTAAAGCTTTACCTTTACTAACCAAATATTTAAGGGTAATTATTGTCGCCATTCTGGCAGAGAAAGCTGGCCCCTGCTATGCAGACAATCGAGTCTTAGACAACTGACATCAGAGCCAATGACTGACTGCTGTTTCACCTGCTGTCGACTCTACACACGCTCAAGCTTATAAAAAGCTCATTGAGCAAAGGGAGGAGGCAGATACCTTTAGCAGAAAGAAGTACAACTTTTTATTACATATCTGGTTACAAATGCGTGTAATATTCTGCTAAAAATAGCAGTTGGGGTTGCGGATAGATAATTGAAAAGTCACCAGTTTTTTGTTTTAAGGGTGGACATGCGGCTTTATAGGGTACCTCCACCCCAAAATTAATTTTTTCTGTAGTGTAGGGACCCCCCTCCCAAACCTAACCACCATGTTTAAATTTTAAAAAAGTGCCCAGAAACTTGCTTACCAAGCTTTGTTCACTCAACTAAATCAATAGCTGTCTTTGCCTCTAATGGTACTTCTGGGAATGGAGAGTCCTCCAGGAGGACAAGGAAGGGGCAGATACATTTTTGCACACAGGAATGCTCCAACTCAGTTTCCTGGACTTTGAATAGACACTGCAGGACAACCATACGGAGCTCAGAGGGAAGGTACAGATTTTTTAACACTACACAATGGGATAAAATTTCATTTTGGGGGTGGGCATGTCCTTTAAGAAAAATCATGTGTTTTAATAGCAAAAACCTTAATATTACAGACACTCAAAGAGCCATTGGGTAATAAAGCGGCAGTAAAGGGTTTTCAAATGAAAATCTTAAATTCCCCTCTCATTTTCATCATACACCAAACTATTCAGATAATAGATAAACATCAATAAATAAACCTTTATTTAAATCAGTTTTTATAAGGACCAGGAAGATTTGCTTTCCATCGCATAGAGAGATAAATTCTCTGACCCAAACTCAAAAACACAACTCACACACATAAATAGTGTTACTGGAACAAATATTCACCTATGTAATTTTTCTGGTAGTGAACAGGTACTGTATGTTTTGTGACTCAACAATACATTGCACGGGGTTCAATTGTCTGCCAATTCCTATCAAAATATACAAGGTCATGACTGTTGTTTTCCTTGGCAAACGATCAATAGAGCAGGTGGTAACATGCCAAAGTATTCATACATTAAACTTAAGCTCAGATCTTCTACATAGCTGTGGTGAAATGCAATGCCTACTCCTAATAGATACACATAAATTCATAAAAAAAAAATATATATATATATATATACATATACATATATATATATATGTTCCGTAAATTTCATATTAAAAATTGACATATTTTCTTTCAAGTTCCATATAAATTTTGTTTGTTCACAATACATTTTATTTTGAAGACTATACATATATAGCCTATTATTAAAAATAACTGCCATCATTTAAATATAATAGGCAAATGGCAGAACTTAGCTGCCTTATCCTTATATCTGATAGGCCATTTTAGTTTGTGGGGTATGGATCCATTAGACTAGAGATGGATAAAACATTTTTGACAGTCAGAAATTCTAGGAACCTATCTAACTGTCCTGGGTAGTCAGTGCCAGGAGTCACCTAGGAGCACTGACTACTTATCTCCTTGAATTTGCACATCCCTGCATTAGACACACTTAACTTTTTAAGAACATTCTCAGTAGGTTTGAAGCTTTAAACCTCAGTGAAACCATATGTGATATTTATAGAGAGCGCCAACATGAACTACTGCTGTGCTAAAATATGTGGGCTATGGCTCTGAAAGAATATGCACAGCCCTTTGGCTCATGCTGCAATTCTAAAGGATGCTTTGTCTATACGAATAAGTAATCCTAGAAGTCTGCTAAATGAGTTCTCATGTATAGCTAAATAACTCTACTGCAAAAATTAGGAGGTAACCAGGACATGAATCTGCAAGTCCACTGTAGTGATGTGGAGCTGCAATATTTAATAACTGATACAGGTGTGCGAGACATTTGGAAAAATTACAGTAACAGCTTTATACTCTTTTACATGATAAAATAATAAAGAATGTTTGCCGATGTAATGCTCTAAAGCAAGAAAACACAAAATAACTATACTTTAAAGAAAGCTTTAGGCTAATTCACATTTTACATGACTTATAGCATAGAAACTGCTGATTTAATGGCTATATTACTTGTATTTTATCTGATTTCTTCACTTTACTAAAATAAATAGTACAAACATCTTCTTCCTTCCTGTTAGTATTATTTAGACGTGATATCTGATAACAAATGGGTGATGACATGAACTATATTTGATGACAGTACAGAATTAGGGAAGAAAAAAGGGAAGGTGAAAGGGTTCAGCATATTAGAGATACTGGTGGATCTTGCTGATCTGTAAATATTGTGGTTTTGGGGTTTGGTAGGGAGTTTAGCTGTGTAAAAATGTTTGTTTGGGGACATACATTTGTAAAACATTCACTGCACAGATCCATGTTAAGAATAGGCTCACGTCATTATATTGTCCCTGCAGTTCTGCTCTTTGTTGTGTCTAGAAGTGTACCTAATAAAAGGGGAATATTGGAGGGTCTGACATAAAAAAAATGTCTGACATAAAATCCTATCAAATAACTAGAGGTCTCGTTTTTTTCCCTCTAACTAAATGGCGTATTAGAATAGGCTGACTCAGGCCATAGTAACATTATTAGTCCAATAACCTATAGAGCTAAAAAGATTTTCTACTACAACATGCCCTAAGTCCATCTTTAATTTTTTAAAGTATTTTTTTCCTCCACCTCAGACTTGGCAATTTTAAATAGTTAAACTTAAAGGGCATGTCCACCCTCAAAACTATAATTTAACCTACTACTGGCCCCACTCTGTAGTGTAATAAAATCCTTACCTTACATCCCAGCTCCAAATGGCTGCCCTATGTCCCTCCAAAGTCCAGAAAACTGGCCACCAGGAGTCTAGCAGGCTCCGTATAGGACTCTGCATCCTGTCTCTCCTCTGGGAGAATTTTGCAATGTGCACTGCAGCCCTCCCCCCCTCTCCCACCTGTTTTCCTCTCCCTTCCCCTAGTGTATCCCTTTTGGGGTATAGTAGGTCTCCCCAGCCCCAACTGCTATAATAGCTTTTACTGAAACTCCCCCGAACTCTACTTACCTTACCTCTCTCCCCCGGCATACTCTTCTGCTGGCAGCCGCGTTCATGATTAGCTGCCTCTCAGCCAGTCACTGACACAGTTTCATGCAAGCAGAAGGCTGTGACAGTACTCCGGAGGAAAGAGGTAAGGTAAGTTTCTGAAAAAACTATTATAGCGGTTGGGGCTGGGGGAGGGAGACCTACTATACCCCAAAAGTCCTAAAAAGGGGTGGACATGCCCTTTAAAGGGTATGTCCACCCTTAAAAAAATTTTCTCACCAAAGGTTCCCCCTGTCCCCCCAGCCCCAACCGCTATGTTAGTATTATTACAAAATGCCCCAAACTTTACTTACCTTCCCTCTTGCCTCTGCCGTGCTGCCAGGCCCTCTGCTTGCGAGTAAATGCAAGCAGAGGGGCGGGACCGGCAGTCGTGTCTGTGATTGGCTGAGTGGCAGCCAGCCAATCAGCCAGCAGTGAACTACTGATTGTCTCAAGTCAGTAAAAGTGCCCACACATTATAACTCACCTACCCATGTTCCCGCGCCTTTCCACACGAGTCTGGAGGAACTGCCTGACTCTTAATTTTTGGGCCAGTGATAGGGCCAGACAGGCCCCTGGCACTCAAGGTATTAGATAAGATGTTGGAATATAGACGAATATCAGTAGTGTATGGGCACCTTTGCAGCTGGACATTTCTGAATACTTGATAAAGGAAAACCAGATTTAGACTTCCAAATCTCTTAAATAGCATGCCAGCTAAAGCAATTTGTGAATTTTATTACCAAGTCATTTCGAGTAGGTTACTGTATTTTCTTCCAATAAAGATGAAATTATCCTACAGGGATATTACCGCACATGCAAATTTACCATAGATTACAGACATCAAACATTGCCTTTTATTTTCTTATGTCTGATAGCCAACTTACATTTAAAAGATTATACACTGCAGATATTTTTAGCACTTGGTAATTTAATGCCAGACAGTTTGGGAACATAATTTTGGCTGTGAGACCTACAAATTACATGGTATACCTACCACCAATGAAGCTCATGGCCACCATCAGATTACTTTGGAGTTAAAGGAGTAATAATAGTTTTCAAATATTCTGCTTGATTTTACAGAGAAATGTTTTCATATATTCAGTGGCATATATTCAGTGGCATAATACTGCACATCGCTGCAGGGTACCAAGAACATCATTTAAAGAATTTTACTTATAGTAATTTAATGTGGACCTGAAATATTGTATTTTTTTTTTTTAAATATTAAAGCCACTAATACATTGTTGGTTTTTTTTTTGTTTTTATAGGAAATGATAGATGCAATCTCTCCTCTATTTGCAAAGGTCAGGTCCACACATTCACACACTGTTATCACAAAATTCCACTGCAGATTTCACTGGTGGCAGTTTGCAAATAGGAAAAAAATGGTCATGAGGCCACGCACTTCGCAATTTCATCAGCTTCCTTTACTAATGATTCAATGGCAATTTTCTCTCTGGCCCAATAGATCTTGGTGCAGATGGTGGTGGTTTGTAGGGATGTATTAATGCCATACACATTCCCCATATCTTGCAAATTCCATTGCATCCATCTGGATTTGCTAAATATTGTCCATATATATCACAAGCTTAAATGGCTGGCGCCAAATGAAGATGTTTCCAGCAGCACATCGAACTGGGAAGAAGAGAAGACCCACAACCATAAGCTAAAGATTTAGGGGGAGATGCAATAAACTGCACTTGTTCCTGCAATCACTTTCCGAATGTTATTGCATTGTGTGAATGCGATCAGTAGTTGCGATCTTTTGCACGGCTTTAAAGCCAAAATTTTGGTGCAAAAAAAAAATCAAATAATCTCGCTAAATTTTTTTGCATGTCTTGCACTGTGATATTTCCAGAATAATTAGAAATAAGGCAGGCAGTGAAAAATTAGTACAAAAGCTAGACTGATATTACATCAGTTAACATGGGTTTTGCACTTATTTTCCCCCTTAGCACGGGATATTGCATCTCCCTAAATGTGGTACAGGTACTCAGAACTGATCTTTATATATTACAGTAGTATTACAGTTTAGGAGTTGTGTTAATAAAATTATGTTTTTATTGATTAAAAGGACCGTTACAACCTAAAAACAACTTTCCCCTGAATCTATAATTGTATGGGAGGTAGGAGCAACTAATTCTACCTCCCATTTTGTTTTATTTAAAAGTAATCAACTTTAGTTTTGCCATTAGTGCTTAGAGCTTAGTCTCATTGCCTGACTTCAATAAATATTGTTACAAGTTGTATCCCTTCCTTCCTAACTCAAAAAACTTTGTTACAGTATTTATAATGAATTGCATAGTAGCAATATTTTTCACTGAAGTTAGACAGGAAGACAAAACCCTCGCAAAACTTCTAAAGCAGATTACTTTTAAAGTAAAGCTAAAGCTGAGGTAGGAATACTAGAACCTACCTCCTACAATTACACATTTAGTGGGGAAATTTTTGGGTTTAGCGGTCTATTATAAATTAAACATTGAATAATGACAGATACGTGATAACAACATATTCAGGGTTATTCAATAAAAGTTCTTATCCTTTAAAATGGTGCTAATTTTGCCCCAACCAATCAGATGTAAGCTTACAAATGTTAAATAAGATCTGATTGGTTGGGGCAAAATTAGCACCATTTTAAACAATAAGAACTTTTATTGAATCTCCCAGTGGGCTCTAGATAACAATCAGTAAACACTGACCATGGTCTTTAATAAGATATGTGTACTTTTTAAAGCCTCCGGCAATGTCAAAACCTTACCAAATAAATTTTAGAATGAAATAAGAATGAATCGAATTAACGATTATAATCACACCAGTGTTACAAAATCTGATTTAAAACACATTTTTTGTTAATTCAATGTAACTACATCCAAAAGAATAAGTAGATACTAAGTAAAATGCGTTTTTTTCCTGTAACACTTCTATGTGTTGACAGTTAAGCTCCATTCCTTAAATGCACACATCTTGTTTGAACCTTTATTTCACTGGATCACAGCAAACAGCAGCAAGACATCTTTGCTCCATATCATACTACACTCTCTTGACATTTAAACAGCTCAGTTCTGTTTTTGTTTACTTTGCAACCTAGCAGTGTTATGAAGCAATATCTGTGCAACGCAGTGAATACGCCAGCACTGTAATGGAGAGAAAAACCCAAGTTCACAGTAGATGTAAGTGTCTCCCCTGGGCATTCACATAAAATTGCTTCTTGTTTTGCATAAATATGGAGAGTGAAAGATTTCATGAAATGTGCTTTGTGCACTATGAATTCATTGACAGGGATTTTTAATTAGAACTGTTAGAACATATTCTGGATATATACAGGGGAACATTTGTATTTATTACACCGAGTCCTTTTAATATACAGATATATATGTATAATATACACATATACTGCGTGCGTTTCAAAAGCAAAGCTTTTCCAGACAAAACTGTGACACTGGGAGACAACAGGAATCCAGCAATTTTTTTCATTTCTATTTTTGAACACAATATATTAAAAAGTGTTTTGATGCTTTAACTCATCATCAGTGAAAAAAGCTTCTCCATTAAAGGGCAACTACACCCTACATTTAAAAGAACTTAGCTGTAGAAGTTTTGTCACTAAGCGACGAGTTCCCTGGCTGAGTTCAATGCCGAAAGGTGTATGTAGGATCGTCTAATTTTTCCTCATTAGAAATGTTAGAGAATGTTTATTGTACCAATACTGATCATACCTTACTGTTTTGTAGAGTTATCGGTCCCATATGGAAAGTCTTTTCTTTGTCTGTAACATTAGTAACACTATATTTTCATTGAACTCAGCCTGGGTACTGAGAGAGGTAAGCACTGCAAAATCTCTGAAGCTACTTACCTTAAAATTAAAGCAAAACATGAAGGTAGGAAAATACTTTTTGAAGGAGGAATGACAGGGCATCCAGGCCAGCAGCAAAGTGAAGGGTCAGATTGGTCCACCTGGACACAGGGGAAACAGTGGGCCCATGTTCTATTTACCCATTAAAGCAAAGGGAATTGTTAAAATTTAGATATGGAAGAATAAGAATGGCAACTTAATATACACAAGCAGATCTGTAAATAAGTTAAAAGGAGGGAAATGTAAAGTGGGTCCCTTAATGCTTTATAGTAGGCCCTTAGTCTAATTTTTCCTGGTGGGCCCCAAGACCCCAGTTTAACACTGGGAAAAAAGCTATGTGAGCCTCTTTGGAGATAGATACACTAAACACTAGGCAACAAAGTCACCCATATGTTCACAACGTTATAATAAGAAGGGCCTACCTCACTAATTACAGGTTACAATGTTCTAACTAGTACAGTATAAGCTTATGGCAAATGCAGCTATTTACTCAGTTAAAAAGAAACCCAACTGAAAGCAGATGCTACAGAAATGGGACAAGTTCTGTACATACAGTAAAAGAATCACAAGAAACTTGAAGAAACCACAAGAAACATGGTGACGAACAATAAGCTTACATGCTAATGGAAGACGTGGGTAGCAAATGGTAAAATCTTTCATAAATCCCTTTGACTTGCTATTAGTAGTGGTTGCTTCCCTTGTCAATCCTATCTGCTCAAGATTTACCAAGTTAACAAAACCAAGTAAAGCACCGTACACACGTCCGATTCTATGCCCGACAAACGACCCCCAAACACAAGACACATGCGTAACGATTAGGCGTTTCAGACGTCAATCGCACATATGCGTTCCCTCGGGCATCTTTCGTTGGTCCGCCATGGCGGAATCGGACATGGGTATGAGACTTAAATAAACAATAGATTGTGACCTTATTATCGGATTATTGGAACATTGTCCAATCACAGAGAGCAGGGTCATTGTAATTTGAATACCCACAGCAGATTGACTGTATGTGTAGCTGCTGCCTTCAAATCTAAATCTTACATTTAAATATAATAAGCAGAAGACCACACAGAAATCTGTTTTTTATTAAAAGTTAAATGGCCTTTAAAAAAAAAATATTATTGCCATAAGCAAACAGGAAACATATTTTATTTATTTTCTGCTAAATTTAAATATCTGCTAAATGATTTCCTGTACTATTACTGAACCAAAGGAACTGACAAAATAAAAGCTCATCACCTGAACATATGCATTTTCTAATAAAATCCCACAGGATACAGCGGATTTATAAGGAAAATTCTCAATGGAACTTTCAGGTTAAAAGGGTCTAATATCGATGTGTTTCTACTGATATACTGAAACTATTCTCGGTTGCAGCCCTGGTCTAGTAAGGGCCAATGTTACAGAGCAATTCCTCTTTTCACCACACTACTGGACTTAAAGGGCAGGGCATGTTCACCCTTTAAAAAACTTTATATATATATATATTGTAGGGCTTGCTCCCCAACCCCATTAATCTTATTTGCAGAAACTCCCCCGATCTTTACTTACCTTCCCTCTATCCTCCGCCACACTGTCCCGGCCCTCTGCTTGCATGGAACTGCAAGCAGGGGGCCAGACTGGCAGCCGCGTCTGTGATTGGCTGAGAGGCAGCCAATCACAGACGCGGCTGCCGACAGTTCAGAAAGGTGGAGGATAGAGGGAAGGTAAGTAAAGATCGAGGGAGTTTCTGCAAATAAGATTAATGCGGTAGGGGCTGGGGGAGCTAGACCTACAATATGTACTAAGGGTTTTACGCTAGAAGGAGGGAGACCAAAATAGGAAGGAGAGGGAGGGAGGGGGGGAAGGCTGCACTGAGCATGTGCCATACCTTGTTGAGGCAGGGAAATAGCAGGGACCAGATGACTCAATGACAGGCTCCTTCACTGCACTTTCCTGGACTTAGAACAGACACAGCAAGAAAACCATTTGGAGCTGGGATTATACTACATACAGAGTGGGGCTAGTAGTGGGGGAGATTATAGTTTAGTGGGGGAGATTATAGTTTTGGGGGTGGAGATGCCCTTTAAAGGGCATCTACACCCTTGATATAAATTTTTTATATTACTAACCATACAGGAATAAGGTATAATGCACTTGGCGATGGCTTGTGAGTTTTTTTTAATGCTTTTTATTGTTTTTAAAGGGTATGTCCACTCTTGAAATAAATTTTTGCTATAAAAATCCCCTTGTCCCCCCAGCCCCAACCGCTATATTTATTTTATTAGAAAGTTCCCCAAACTTTACTCACCTCCCCTCTTTCCTCCGCCGCGCTGCCGGCCCTCTGCTTGCGAGAAAATGCAAGCAGAGGGGCGGGACCGGCAGTCGCGTCTGTGATTGGCTGAGCGGCAGCCAATCACAGACGTGGCTGCCGGTCATTCAGTGCGGCGGAGGAAAGAGGGAAGGTAAGTAATGTTTGGGGCACTTTCTAATAAAATAAACATAGCGGTTGGGGCTGGGGGGACAGGGGGATTATTATAGCAAAAGGGTTTTACACTAGGGGGAGGGAATCCTAATCGGGAGGGAGAGGGAGGGAGAAGGGCTGCAGTACTACCAGATGGAGCTGGGATGTGAGGTAAGGATTAAACTACACTACACAATGGGGCCAGTAGTGGGGGGGATTATAGTTTTGGGGGTGGACATGTCCTTTAATTGCTATAATAATGTTTGTTAGCAACCTTATTCCTGTGTGCAGATGTTTTTAGGAGTTATACAGACCAAGCAAGCATCAGAACAGCATAGATTAAAGCCTGAAGTGCTCCTAGTGGTGGATAAGTGATAATAATTTTAATATATGGAAGAGTCATTTTAAAATGAATTTTTACAGAGATCTTGATCTTAACCTATTTATTTTTTGCTTTTAACCCTTCTCCTACCCATACCCCAAAGCGCAAGCAAGAAACTTTAAAACATTTTACACTGAATTACACAATTCAGTGGACAACTTGCAGTGCAGCCACCCCCACTTAGCTAAACATTACCTATCACACCAGAGCACAGAAGTAACCCCTATACTAGTATATTTAATAATACAGCCCCTTCATACCGATCCTTATTTGCCAAATAGACTTGCAGAAACCACTTAAAAATATCACAGAAGCAAAGATGACCCTCATCACGACTATCTTCCCTTGCAGACCATTGTGCATGCACATTGAATTAAATTTTGAGCTATCAAACACTCTAAAAGTGGTACTTTGACAGCTCACTGCTCATACATACAGCCACCCAAATAGGTAGGAAAAGAATTTCCGATCTCATGAGTTCCCTGTGATAGGAAGTTTAAATTTGAAAAAAGTTTATAAGGACTTTTTTGGGAATAATTTCCCTTAATCGATATCATTTATTAATATATATTAAATATATTAATATATTAATTAATATAAATCTTTTATTTTCATTCATATTTAAGTAGAAAATCTAATACAATAAACACAAAATAGTTAATTTAATGCCTCGTCTGAAGGTGGCCTAGAACCAGCACTAATACCTACCTGAAAATAAATCTTTCCCATAATCCTCTGCTTTTTGACATCTGCCCTATTCAAGTCTAAAAGGCTTGTTTTCCAATAAAATTTGGTTACATCAGATTTTTTTCCAGCTCTAGTAGACATGGGGAAGAAGATAAAATAATTAATAGATTACTCAAGCACAACTATAAAACCTATACCTATCATACGCAAGGTTTGCCAAATTACCTTGTGCTTCTGCAATTCCTAAGAGATGTTTTTTATTTGAACAATAAGGTTAAGTGCACACGGGCCAATGTTTTGGTTCGACCAACAGATAATTCAAGCTGAAATATCGGTTGTATATTTTCAGCACAGATGACTTTGCCAGTCATTCTTTGGTCAAATCGGGCATAAGGTTGATTGGACATTTTATTAAATTAAGGCCAAAATGTCAGCTGCAGCTTCGGCAGCAAACAGGTAGCTGGGACGAAATATCTGCCTGTGTGTACCTAGGCTTATTGTTTAAGCCTCTAAATGAGCCAGATGATTGTTCAGAAAAAAAGTTTCCATGTTCCAAGAGTGTAGAGATAAGAAAAAAGCAGAAGCACCAGGTGGTTTGGGGGAAAAAGATGCAAAAGTTTTCCAGTGCTATTAATCAGCAGCAACCAATCATAGAGCTTTTTACTAGTCTACTCTAATTAGATAACATCTGATTGATTCTATTATCTACATTATATAAAAAAAACATTTTTGTGTCCCTTATTTTTAGTGAGTGTGTGTGTTTGGTGTAGTGATAGCGCTACCTTATTAACTGTGCAAACACCAATTTTTGGCTGAATGCAGCCAGTATTTGCTCCCAGAAGAGGCATTAAACAAACAGTCCCGTGGCTCATGGGTATCTTCTGGATTGAGACAGAATGCAACTAAAATTTATGAATCTAAAACATTAATATTTTCTAAAAAGACTAATTGCTAGGATTACTCTGGCAATACCTTAACCTCTGAAATGGGTAACAACTTTTACTAGGGTATGGCCACCTCACCTGCAAACTTCAAAAGTAAATAACATTGAATTCCTTACCAGGATAACATCAGACTGCAACGTTGTACCTTTAAATCTTTCATTGACATATAATATGCTTACTCGGGGGTTATATTTTCCTGTATTACTATAATTACTGCATGTTGTTGTTTACAGAAAATATTTTGTACAGTGCCTAACAACAGCTCTAGCAGATTAAACACAGTCCTGAGCACCTGGTTAGTAATGGGAGGTTTTTTATTTAATCATATGAAGAAAAGCAGTGTTATCCACCAATTACTTAGGAATAGCCTAAACAGAACTGCATACACAACTCTAACCAACCTCCCATATACAGAATGATTGCATAAGCTCCCTCTGCTTGAAGAAGTGAAAGCCGATGCCAAAAAGAATAAAAATTTCCCTGCGAACAGAACACAATGCAGGCCAATACACTTTTCTGAAATTTGGGAAATCTCTATCCTAAAAAGTTATTATTAATTATATTACTAAGCAGCATTAACAACTTACTCTCTGCATTCGATCCATCAACCAATTTTCTATCCATGTACAAATGTGCCATCCGAGCTCAACAAATTTTAGCTTATACATAAGTTGCCTATGGAGAACTGTATCAAAAGCCTTAAAAAAATCCAAGTGCGAGTAAAATTCCTAATCACTTCTTTATAAAAGCCAAGCAAGTTTGTTTGACAAAATCTGTTTTTTCAAAATCCATGCTAATTACTTCTTATAAGGTCAGTCCATAAAACATATTTTAGAATATGTTACCGTATAAAACTTTCCAGTATTTTTCCCACCACTGAAGTTAAACTTACAGGCCTGTAATTAACCGGCTGTGAACGACTACCCTTTTTTGAATATTGGAATTGCATCAGCTTTTTGAAATCCAGAGGCACACATCCGGACAAAAGTCCAGGAGCTTTACTGATTTTAACTTTATTTAGTTGTTTCTGAATCATATTCTCAGTTAACCAAGGTGCAATTGCATAATTTATACCATTATTTCTGCTATACTCTATACTTTTCATCTTCTATAGTGCATACAAAAGGAAAAAAACTCATTCAAGATGTTTGCTATAACTATAACTGTTTTAAAACCATTATTTATATGCCTCACATTTTGAGTCCTCATTTTCTTACTATTAATATATACATTTTTTTAGGGTTAGTCTTGCTTTGTTCAGCTATCTTTTTTTACATTCATTTCCTAAATGTATACATTGGAAAATGTTTTAAAACCCCTTTAAATGGCATCTCCACCCCCTCAAGTTTTTTTAAATATACTGTAGTGTATCCCTTTTTCAAACAGTACTTACAGACCCTCGCTCTAGTGTCGATCTGATCCGGCTCCCTGCCTGCCAGAACTGCAAGCAGGGGGCCGGACTGGCAGCCATGGCTGTGATTGGCTGAGAGGAAGCCAATCACAGACGCAGTTGCCGTGAATTAAAAGTGCTGCAGGAGAAAAGGGCTGTAAGTACAGTCCGGATTCTTTAATTAGCAAAGTAATATAGCGGTTGGGGTTAGGAATGGATACACTACAGTATAGCAAAGTGATTTTACGCTAGGTGAGGGGCAGCCATGGGGGGATCAGGAGGGAGGGAGGAAGGGGGGGAAAGGGCTCCCCTGCACATGTCAGCATCCCATACTCTTTTATTTGAACTTAAAAGTAAGGCTAAATGTTAAATAGATAACATCTGATTGATAGCATTATCCACATAAAAATTACCAGTTATGTCTATGGGAGTATAGATTGCCTTTACATTATTGTATATAGTCAAAATGCTGCAAAGAACACATTCCGCTGCTCAGGAACAATTTAGGTTTCCAAGCTGCAGAAAAATAAAGGTAGTATAATATGGTAAAATAAATAAATTATATAGCAGATGGAGAAGAGAAATGTGCATAATGATCTTTACAAAGTTCAGAGTGTTAAATGATTTATAACAATGGATATACTGTAAGAAGAAAATGTAAAAAAGGAAAAAAAATAGTATAAAACACAGGATGCATTAAGAACACTGCCTAGAAATATATTTCATTTATAAATAATAAATGTTCACTGTGAAAGGTAACTACCTACAATCTGATCACATCACAACCACTACAAAACGTTCATTCAATTCTGTGGAAATACATCTACTGGGATAGGAATCCCACAATTTATATATAAATATATATATATATATATATATGTTATAAGTTTGTAATCTGCAAAAACATCTATTATTCATATAAATGATTAATTGTAGGCTCTAAATTAAAGTGTCAACTGCAGGGGATCAAAAAAGGGTAGACAATGACAGCCTTCTCTCCAACCACAGGTGCCCCTACACCAGAGTTTCTCAAACTGTATGCCGGGGCACACTAGTGTGCCATCACAGAGCCTCTTAATTTTGGTAGTGAAAATGTGTTCAGCAGTATAACTCACATTGCAGTCACATAATTGCCACAGATTCTTGTACAAGTCATTATGAATTGAGAAAGCCAGTCGGATGACTAGCGAAACGTCTTCAAGAACTACATTTCATGTCCAGTTGATCTAATTGAATACAACAGATATTGCAGTCAATGTAGTTTAACTATGGGTCACTTCTGCATTAAGAACACAGGTGTGACACAAAAACAATTTGCAGTGTGCCATGGTCTGAAAACTTTTGAGAACCACTGCCCTAGATACATGCCTACTGGTTAACCCATCTTGGTTTGTATAGTGGTATTTGTATTATTACGCTAAGTAATAAGTAAGTGGCATAAAGAAAAACATCATCTACTGCCACAATTAGTTTAACATTTCAGGCTGTTCTTTGCAAGTTGGTGGTAAAATTCTAAAATCTAAAGGGCAGCAACCAACTGTTACTTTATGGAGTTTTAACTGTATAGAATGCTCTGCTGAATTTAAGCAGACACAGCTGGTTTGCTTTATGCTAATCTAAGTTCTACAGGCTATGTGTACTGACACACATTTAACTCAATGGTTGTCTGAGTAACATACTGTAACCCTCTGCATTGCCAATTTCTTTGGCGCCCATTTTATTCCCCTGCTTCTACCTCCTTGTCACAACATTGGTTAAGGTTCCTATAATGATAGGATTTCCTGTAGTTGGGCTGAAGAAAACAGCAGTGTATTTTGTTAAACACATGCAGATTTGACCAGCTATTTCATTTGGCATTCATACTTTCTATGTGCCTAGGTTAATAGTAAGGCAGCCTGGATGTGTTGATTTTGTGGCATTGACATTGGTTAGTCATCTTTTGATTCCTGTGATGCTTTATCTATTTATAAAAGCAGTATGTTTGTGTTTCCAAAAAACGAAAGGCAACACCACTACCACAAAGTAGGGAATGGATATATAGGACTCCTCCAATATTGTGGTCAGTTTGCGGTTTTCTGCCAAAGCAGTAGGCCTGGATGTTTAAGGACTGACTGTTGAACTGTTAATATGAAAAGACAAAATCTACACTGTCCCCACTTACACACATATAGATTTCTGCAAGGACAACAATTAGAATCATACAGAGAGAAAAAAATCACCTTTCTCCTAACAATAATTACGGTAATTACATTTGAGGTCATCTGCACAACCATTTTGCAATCCAGAGTTAAATCTACCCCACCTCCCAAAATTAATATAGGGTTTGCGCCTGTTGGTAAATTATGTGACAATAGTTACGCTAAATCAAGTGCAAACCTTGTGTTACCCGCGTAGCCGGGGTTAAAGTGTGGATCCGATGTGCAATGTTTTGAAGGTTTTAATTTTTATCCCTACTGGGATGAGACAGTGAGAGAACAAGCAAGTCAACAGGATCAGCACCCTTTAAACCTTCGGTACAGGCCATCATTTTTGGCACCCCTCTGTCTATATATCCTATCCCAAGAAAATCAATTATAGATAATAGAGAAACCACACAAACACCACACTATTTGTGGATTCTTTTTGTGCCTCCCTTTTGTTTAAGCTATACTAAGTTAGTCCACCAGCACCACCTTAATTAAAGGTTTATATCCAGGACCAGTAGAGTTTCTGTCCTGTGCTTGCAGGTACCCCTTTTTCAATGCAAATACTTGCATGAGGATCATCCAGTTCACATCAATTGTGTAGCTATTATTTGTGAGTTACTGCATATTAGGAAATTCTTCATGAATTCAGCAATCCTGATGCTAAATTGTTTTTAACAGTTTAAAGGGCATGTCCACCCTTTAATACATCTTTTAGTATGTGATAGGCAATGCTTCCCCAGCCCCAAACACTATAATATTATTGCCAGAAAGTCCCGGCAATCACGGACACGGCTGCCAGCAGTTCAGAATGGCGATGGCGAGAGGTAAGGTTAGTAATGATCGGGGGACTTTCTGGCATTAATATTATAGCGGCTGGGGCTGGGGAAGCATTGCCTATCACATACTAAAAGGTTTTTACATTAGGGGGAGGGCTTGCAAAACGGGAGGGAGAGGGGGGGGGAGGCCTGCAGTGCGCATGCCAAACTTCTCCCGGAGGGGAGACAGGAGGCAGAGTCCTATATGGACTCTGCTATCCTCCTGGTGGCCACTTTTTTGGACTTTGGGGGGGGGATTATAGGAGAACCATTTGGAGCTCGGATGTAAGGTAAGGATTTTACTACACTACAGAGTGGGGCGAGTAATGGGGGGAATTATAGTTTTGGGGGTGGACATGCCCTTTAACTGTTATCTTAATATATATATTAATTTGTTAAATTTTTATATCCACTTGTGTCTTCTTTATACTGGATGAATGTAATATTGAACTAACTCTTCAAACAGAAGTGCCTAAAACCAACGTGTAACACTCACTTGTTCATAAAAAGTAAATAAACGAAGGTAAAAAATAAAAAGTTCAAATCCTGAAAAGTTATACCAACACCTCACTGCAGAAACCACAATCGCAAACTTTCCAGATCTAATATTTGAAAAGGCTTAAAGAAAATGGGAGATTAATTTACTGGAGAAGGTTAAGCTGTGTAAGACTGGATGATGAAGTAGGCTAGATCTAGTGCTGGGAAAGAAAATACATTTCAATATCTAATTGATAGGTTGGTCCTTCAAGCTGCTAATTGCTTAATTAAAGTAAATTCAAAGAAAAGGACATAAAACTGCAATCAACCGCGACAAATTACTTATTCTTTCGAATGTTTTCCTTATAGGGCTCCTTCTGAAGTTCTGCCAACACACGGGGGGATATCTCCTTGTGACTAGTTCTCTAGACAGGAGAAAAGGCAATGAAATAGGACTAGATGATATCATCTCACCAGAAACTTTTGGCAAAAATTTGCACTTTGCCGTTAGTTCTTTTTAAATCATAAAGCAGGGCACATAACTACTTCGACCTTTTATACCTTCTTTCTTTGCCAGCTGAAAGTTTTACTACCTGACATTCTCAGGACATTCCCCAACTTATCCTTTCATTTTGTGTTTTGAAGTCAATTGCATAAAACATCTACAAGGTGGTTCATTGCAAAAAATTCCTATCTCCTTAAGACTAAACACAAACCTTTTGAAAATGGGTAAAGGGATTCTGGGAATATACTGTATGGAACTGGCCTTTTAACTGCTACTTTGTAACACTGAGATATGCATCTAAATAATAAAAATCTTTTCGTTTTATTCAAACACTAATTTGTAATCACCTTCATCTTACAATGCAGACACACAGTAGTTGCCAACAATTCACTACTTGGCACGGATACCACATGTGTGTGTCTACCCAATAGAATTCTCAGTGCTACTGTGCTTCTTAATGTTTTAGGTTTTTTACTCTATTCCTCTAAAACTAAAGTGCAAAATGTGCGTGGCGCAAGGTTAATCAGCATTTATTTTGACATATGTTGCATGACTCAGAAATAGCCATGCAATCTGCAGAATATTTGTTAATTACATGGAAATTATCCTTGTAATATGAAAAATAATGGAATGAGGCAGCAAGCATGTGCTTCTAAGCTAATGATAAAGGGCTTATCTAAAGTGCCTTTCCAGCTAGCAGTGATTATTTTCATTTAAAATTGTCAACACTACTTTGACATTCCCTGAATTAGTGTAAATTCAATGCAGATTGCCAGAAGTTAATATCAATAGGTTACAAAATAAAATAATACAAACCTCAATGAGTCAGGTGAAAGTCCTGCCAAGTCTCACACATTCTGTTTGACAACCATCTCTTACATTCATTTCAGTATCATGCCAACATTTAAGCCTGCCATACTACTGCATCTTATGACACTGAGAGAGGGAGATTGATGACTGCACTGTGGATTTAGCAATTTTACTCAACAGCGGGTCACTTCATCCACACAAAACAAGTCATGAGAAACATAATAGTCAGTGTAAGCAATTCTAAAGGATGCCACAATTACATCAGCAGCTGCACACCTCATCATCATCATCCATTTTCACAAAAAGAAAACTAGAGGTCATGTTTGGCCAATGAGACAGCCAGCCTTATGAGCCTCGCTAAGGGGCATTTTAAGAAGCTGCCTTGTTGAGGAAGTGTATAAATGTTAAGGACTTTGTTGAGGCTCTCAGTCATCACAACATTTTCCTCCATTTATCCAACACACATACTCAGAATTGACACACAAAATGCACTACCCCAAATCATGGTTTATAAGGCTTTGTAAGATTAAGCAATAGCCTCTCACCAACAAAACATCATTCAAAGGCCCTAGATTCCAGAGCCCAAGAAAAAAATAAATTAACTTAACAAGTCTGAAAGATTCTTAAACTTCAACACTGTGTTAAATCTATGGTCTGTGTCGGCTGTAAAATGATCTGTGCCTTACAAAGATGGGTATCTGTGTTGTAATGTGAACAGCTTATAGTGGGCAATGCCACTTTCTTGTTTTGATCTGATGTGCACTAGAGAGCATGTAAAGAGTACAATTGGGGGTATATTTATAAACTTTCATTAACTTATTGGCAAATTTGGACTTAATGCAATTCATAAAGAGGTGAAAACAGGCAATAAAAAGTCATTAAAGGGCATGTCTACCCCCAAAACTAAAATTTAACCCCTTACTGGCCACATCAAGTAGTTTAAAACAATCCTTACCTTACATTCCTGCTCAAAATAGTTCCCCTGCTGTGCCCCTCCAAAGTCCAGGAAACTGCTGTGTAGGAGCAGTGTGTGACTCATGCTGTGCCTGAGACTTCCTCAACCTCATCAAGGTTGAGGCATGCTCAGTGCAGCCCTCCCTGCCTCTCAGCCAATCACAGACGCGGCTGCCGGTCCCGCCCCCTGCTTTCAATTCCATGCAAGCAGAGGGCCTGAACACTGCAGCAGGGGAGAGAGGGCAGGTAAGTAAGAATTGGGGGACTTTCTAACAATTATATTAATGCGGTTGGGGCTGGGGGAGCATGCCCTACCACATATCAAAAGTTAAATTTTGGGGTGGACATGCCCTTTAACACTGACTATCAAAACTTCGCTTATTCACACATACCGCCTTACATCTCCGTGATAAACCACTCAATCGTATTTATAAAACGCTCATAAGTTTTTTATTGCATTAATTTCAGAATCGCCAAGTTTGGGGTGGCAAAAATGCACAAGTGCCCATATATCCTGCCTGCCAGTAGGTCCACGGAAGGTGTCATTACATTGTGGAGTGTTTCTCAATATAAATAAGGGTCCAGGGGGTGTAAGACTATTTTCCAGCATATAATGTATTGTGACCTGCGATTTTGGATGATCCATATTCGAGGTTCAATGATTGCTTTCAAGGTTTGGATTTTGTCTATTTTCCAATAAAGTCGAATGGGGGTCTTATTTCCACATCAATTTTTTTTCTGCTAAATTCTCCCCTTTAATGTTGGCAAATTATTGGTAACATCCCTGATCTGGTATTGGTAGATGTTATGGTGCCACTTGTATTTTTGCTGCAATAATAGACTAAACAAAATTAAAACTGCAATGTTTTTGCCGCATATCGCAGATACTACTGCCACAAATTGACGCAGAAATACTTTTTGCGTCGAAAACGACCAGCTTGACTAATACAGCAAAAATGCCAATATTTAGCGAAATGTATCTGTGAAATATCTTTCACCGAAATAAAGGAATGGATTATGAGAGTTGACCTCTAATATAAAAGAACAATACTTTAGGAGAAAGGCCTGTCCGAAAATCCAGGTTGTCCATTAAAAAAGACAGAGGCATCAAAATTCATGCCTAAACATATAACTAATAAAGTTGGCTTTACACAATTAAGGGGGTTATTCAATAAAAGTTCTTATCGTTTAAAATGGTGCTAATTTTGCCCAAACCAGATGTTAGCTTTCAAATGTTACATAAGTTCTGATTGGTTGGGGCAAAATTAGCACAATTTTAAACGATAAGAACTTTTATTGAATCTCCCTGTAAGTTTCTGCTGGGAGACTGGATTTAAAGTGATCCAACCTGCCCCAATTTGGTTCTACTGAGGCTGATAAAAAACAGAGGTGTATCTTTAACAGAACAACAGCACCAGAAAAGAGGCTTTGTAATGAATAACTTCTGCAATAACCTCATTGATTTTTTTTGTTTGTTGCCAGTACATTGCATGTTTTGTATTATCTAAACTCTTGGCAGAGCACATTAACACTGTTACATAACACTGTAAACAACTCAATTTAAAATATTTAGAAGAAAAATCACAATGCCTGTCTATGCATAGGAATCTACTCAAATTCATATTACAGGGCTGCATGGTTAGGCAGGAAACTGGCATGATCATATGGGCGATAATCCCATTTGGGTGCCAATAAATTTGTGTTACATGTAAAGTACCTTTAAGCAACCTGTCAGAAAAAGTTGTACTGTAGGCAGGGTTCCCAGGTAATGTAATCTACAGCTTAAACACCCCCAATAAATCTCAGTCTGTTATATTTGACCCTTTCCTTTTTCAAGGGGCTTTGGACCTTATTTTAGCTGGACTAGATTTTGTCTTTTTTATTTACTGATAATTATTTCAGTGAAAATAACGTTTCACTATTAAAATGGAATATTTACTGAAACAGGAAGATGTTTCTAATCATATAGAAAAACAGACGGCTTTTGTTTTTTTTTTTATGTGAAAGGAAAGAAGAAAAAAAAAATCAATCTGCACTGTACAATATTTCCCAGAACATTTCCAACAATTACAAGCAAATTCTCTGTATTCTTTTCCCAAAATAGTCCCTAGTTCCCTGAAGAGAAAATGGATTTCACCAGCTCAATGGTGGGGAGTTATATTCAAGCAAAATGCATGGACTTTTATCTTAGAAATTAATCTTTTGGAAGGGGAAATCCACCAGCAGCTTTTAAAAAGTAAAGATAGGAAAATGCTCCAAAAAACCATTCCACAATATATTGTATATTTCAGACATATATATTGCCCGTTATAAAATATGCAGCTTTATTTCATCAAAAGCACATTTGCAGTTGAACTATCAGGGATGATCCTGTAGTCCATCTTATTGGAAGACAGCCTGACACTACTAGGCAGTGATTCATTTTTGACTATGAATTTCTCAGAAACAAGACCCCAATTAGCATAAAGCAAGAAGAAACATAAGCCAAGCCATTTCCACGAATACAATAAAGCTATAAACTATGAATGTGGTAAGACAGACCATGATGATTTGTTAATCCCCGCTGCCTTGAACAAAATCCTGAACAGGCAAATTTCACTACTTCAGCTGTTCGATCTGTTGATTTGACACCAGATTTGGAAGCAGTCACAGTTTGTGTAACATGATGCTGCAAGTCTTTGCATGGTCATTTATTTATACAATCTTAAATGTTCTTTTCCAGATTAGCAGAGAATCTTCTCAACAATAAAGCAGATAACAGGGTTTCTACCCATCTACAGTATATTCAGCCATAGGCTTGTTAAACACGGTTAGGCTGGGTACACAATGGACAATATTTGTCCTGGCCACCACTAGGGAGTGGTTGGTTGGGACAAATCACTGTCTGTCATGGCAAAAGTAGCCACAACCAACAGTTCACTGCAACCGATCGATTACCAGCATACCCGATCACCCGTTTGTCCGATCTGGATGAACAGGCGGTAATGAATGGTCGCTTGCCATTGGCACTCACAAGGTAATATCGGTCAGTGGGCCAAAAATATTGTATGGTGTGTACCCAGCCTGGGTACAACAGGAGACTGACAAAGGTCGCAGCTGGGCACAAAAGAACCTCAGATTTTTCAGGCTGACCAACCAATACACAGAAATATTAGTTGATCGGCTCAAAAATTCTTCTTGTGTGTACCCAGCCTTATTGTATAACACCTGTTATAACTAGTACAAAAATTCACCAGCACCTAGTTAAGTTCCTATAAAGAGGTTTCTTGTAAAGCCATTTGTAATGCTGATGTTGCCTCCTTTGTCCAAAATATTTAATTTGGGCCCAGGCACACGCTGTGGCAATATGTCAGTCTCCTATAAGGTGCTACCTCAGTAAGTCCTCTACCTGGGGACTGTACACTATAGCACAAGCAAGAAATTAACTGAGGTGTAAACAACGCTAATTTCAGTAGCAAAAACTACAACATTGATAAAACTAACCCATAAAATAAACAGTATACCAACGTAGAAATCCACTGGACTAATCTCCACTGCCGGTAGGTAAAAGACATTAAAAAGTGATACTAAGGCCACTAATATATGGTAAATAACAAAAATACAGTATCGGTGATGTATCTTCCTGTATAGTCCATCACACGCTATGTTGCAAAGGTATTGCAACACAATGTAGGAGCTACATGCTTGAAAGGGAGTCAATGAAATAAAATATAGTTACCGTTTTGTAGCAAAACATCTTCATTGTTAAAATGTGTCTGAATAGTACCCAGATGTAGGTTATATATAGCGGCCTCTGACTATGCACTCCGAGTGCTATTGGTAAGTGAGTAAAGTGTTTAGCACTTTATAGCGCTTTATATTGGCAGCTAGCGCTGCAGTTTATCCTTAGTTTTTTACAAATTTTTGAAATTTGAAATTATATTTAGGGAGCAGGCTTAATTCTGGTGAATTTCACAAATTATATGCCCCATCCCCGTAAGGAAATCCCTGAGTAACATTTTAGCACATCTTCCCCAACACAAGAAAACCCTAATTGAAAACAGTTTCCCCAGGACCTTAAATGCAATGGATTTGAAGTTATTCAAATAGGAGAAAAATCTCAACAGAATGGTTTGGAGTTCAGGGTGAGAAACAAAGAGGTTCAGAGGAGGAAACAGAATCGGAGTCAGAAATGGAGCCAGAGGTCAAAACACGGAGGTCAGTCAGATAAGGCAAGGTACACACAGAATAGGCATCGATCAGCGATATTCAAGATCACAAGGAGGTCAGTCTGGCAGTGAGCAAACAATTTTAGAAAGCCAAGATGAGAACAATAATAGCCCACCACAAGCAAAGAGCCTATGCAAATGTTACAATGGGCAGCAAAACACAAAACACAACACCTGAAAAACTTACAAGAATCAAGCAAGACACAGACAGAAGGATTTAGATAAAAATGCAATATATATATATATCTGTGCTTACTCTATTTATTCTATTTCTATTGCTGTTAAAGGCTGTAATTTCAGAATTCTGTTTTTTCATCCATTCTATTTACGTGCGGGATAAATTCTAAGCTTATGTATATATCAAGGCACTCTGAAGTTATGTGAGTTGAAAATATATGTTTGTAGTTGAGTAAACGGGTGGACAAATTATTATTAGCAAAAGCTATAAAGACAATTAAAACATTAGTCGCCAGAAGTTGATTGTAGTAGAAAGATATCAATCTAATTAAAATTTTTGAGAATGTGTAAGTACCATAAATATACAGGATCCCAGTACACATTAGTTTAGTTGAACTAATAATAAATGGGGGGGGGAAGAATTTATAGTTGCCACTTGTTTGGATAAACCTCTGCATCTGTGGGCAGGTGATGTTCCTATATAAAAGGGATGTTTTCACTGTCAAAAGAATATAGGAGGCAGGATTTCGTAAGAATCTATGCTTCACCAAACAAAAACATTTCCACGGGACTTAAATATGCGTGATATTTTACAATCTGTTTGAACAGATATGGGGGATTGCCAACCCATAACGGGACATTGCAATCCTCTGACAGATGTGAAAATGTTAATGCACTGTTAGCACATTTACTTATCAAGCGTGGAAAGTGAAAAATTAAATGTAATGTGTTACTGTACTAAAATGGGAACTGTGGTCTCCATACAAGTACCCTCTATTGAAAAGGGCACATTCCTACCCAAAATTGACTCCAGAATCATGCCTCTATCTACAAACCATTCAAACTTACAGCAGTATAAAGAGAGGTGCTTCCTGATTACACAGTACACAGTGCTGATATCACCAGTACCATGGCTTGAGCATATCCTATTGTATCCTACTGCTGGGACAGAGCTGCATAATAAGCCCCAGTCCCAAACATCTTTATCATCCCTAAAACTAGCCACAAGTCCGAAAATGTATTTGTTTCTCTCTCCCAAAGGTGTTCATAGTCAGAGGAAAGCATTTTCATTGCAAGCATGTAAATAGCTTTAGAAAAGATAGATTTTTGGGGGTGAGGCACATCTTATAAAACATTTACCATCCTATAACATTGAATTGGCAACGGCTAGATACATCATCATAGGCGTGTCTGAAAGGTTTGAGAGAACTCTTTTTTTTAATAGATTTTTCTTCTGAAACTCTGCTTTACTAAAGTATTTTCATTTGGGACATTAGAGTCAAAAGAAATAACAGTATTTTCATTTTGATATTTAAGTAGTATGCATTTGAATGCAAATTTCGCAACTTTTACTTCCCCTGAAAATGTGGTCAAATGTCTGTACCATTGCCGATTCACTTATGCTGAAATGTGCATGTGTGGGCATATATCCTGCTGCTTTCTAGTGATATAGGATTGGCATAGTGAGAAATTACATCATGAGTCACATTCAGGTCAACTATGAAGGGGCTACCAAAGGTGTACAGAGAATAAAATGTATTGAAAGTAGGTGTTGGAAAGACAAACACCATATCATAATGCTTAATTATTATGGTATTTATATACTTGCCAACAGTATAAAAGAAATGCATCATAATGTATTTTCTCAGTCATATATTCTGAGATTACACAAATTACTGTGGTATTTAATCACAGCTCACAGCCCATCACTCCATTCTCTGGGATACATTCTATTCTCACAACCAGCATGGGAGGGACAGAGCATTAAAAGGCCAGTATTGTATTCTGTATAACCGATATTCTATCAGTGGGTGGAAAGTACAGAATCATAACTATCCAGTCTGTATCAAGTTCAACACTTATACACTGCAATTTAATATGTTGCCTACCATTAGGCAAGTTTATTGAACTAAGTGTAGTTCAATAAAAGGCCATTTAATAAGTGTTTCATCTGGAAACTTTAGACTATTTGGCTACCTTAGACTTTGATGAAAAGAGGTTTTACACATGTCCACTTTTCTAGTGGCAAACTCCTGTCTGTGTACACACCTAAAATAAGACCTAAAATGCACATAAATATGGTTTCAACCCATTAATACATGGTATTGCCCAATTCAGGAGGTTCCAATAAAAGTCCATTTCAGTCTTTTTTTTACCTTTACTCATTCATAACACTTGACATCAGCCTTAAAGTAACCAGCATTAGACAAAATTGCAAACGTAGGTATCTGAGTGACTTTTAAAGCTTAGAGGGCATGTCCCCCAAAAATGAACATTCTGTAACTACTAACATTCTCTCGTTTTTCAGTAAATACTAACTGCTCTCATCTTAAAGCCAACATCCCCTGAATTAGCCAAAATCATAACACCAAGTCCCGTCACTTCTTCTCGATGAGTTACTGTCCTGATGCTAACTTCACGTCCGCTGATTATGGGAATCATTTAAATGGTATTAGGAGTTATGGGTTAAGTACAATATTAAGACATATTCTAAAAAATACAGGTCCTCATTGCGTAGATACACTGTAGGTTTTGAGAGCAATGTGTCTGTGATTGCTAACAACTAAAACTGCATCTGAATTCATACAAAATGTGTTATCATTGGATGGAGAACTGGTCAGACTGGCTATATAACAGCACCTACGTATTTTTTTCAATTAACTAGCATTTGATTATAGAAAACATGGGAGTTCTTCTAGTTAATATACATATGTCTAGCAAACAATGTCTGTCTACATCAGCTGGAGCCAAGATTTAGCCTGGATTATATGCATTTAAAGGATGTTAAAAATGGTGCTAATTTTGCCCCAACCAATCAGATGTTAGCTTTGTTAAATAAGATCTGATTGGTTTGGGCAAAATTAGCACCATTTTTAATGATAAGAACTTTTATTGAATCTCCTTGAATGTGTTCTCTTTATATAGCACTGGTGCTGCTCTTTGTTGCATTTATTTCCCACCACTAAAAAATGCATGATAGGGCCGGAGAAGGTTATTAAGTTAATAATGGTTACGGAAGATTTTAGCAGTTGAACATGCTAACTAAGCTGGCTATATAGAGAGGTTAAGCTTAAGGGTGATAAGATCACTTTGTAAAATACATAAAGTGCTTTTTCATAAACATCCTGCATCCGACCTAAAGGATAGAAGATTAGGTGGGGGGAAATCTGTTCTTATTCCCTTCTGTCTACTATACACAGATTTACCAAATTTATTAAAGGGCAGAACATTTATAAAATATTCAGTGTTAATGGCGAAACATAGAACTAGGTTGATTTAGGGATTAGTTTAATCACTAGGACTGGGGGGGAAAAATATTGCCAATGCAATGCCAAAAAGACATTGTGGCAAGAAAATAAGTAATCTTACCGCACAGCTAAAGGGCTGCTAATTGGTGCACTAACTACATCTTTTTTTTTAAAATTCGTTTTATTAATGACATTTATGCAGTATAGACATGATACAAATTATATGTTATTGTTACCATTGTTAAGATCCCAATGATATATTTGTATTATTACTGAATATTATATTAGGCATAAACATAGAGTTTCAATAAATTCTTTTAACTGTTTAACTGTCAACATACCGTTTGCTATCTGTAAACATATAGATCATAGCAATGCAATCAACGTCATATAATTACTTTGTCCCTGTTTATTTATAGTTCTCACAATTTTTAAAAAGCAGATTGCTAAAAAAAATTATGGAGCCACTCGGGAAGGAGATTAAACTTAGGATGGAACTTGCTTATAAATGATTAAAGGTCACAATCTGGACTGAATTAGATATATATTAAAATTTAGATACCCATTCAAGGTGACATATTATACAAGGAAACTCGTGGTAGTTGGGCAATTCCTATGTTTGTATAGTATGCATTGCAAAGGTAGGTCTTTGTTGATCATATCCAGCCATTGTTTAATTGTAGATGTTTCTGTTGCCATCCACTTTAGCACTATAGCTTTGCAAGCATAAAAAAGGATTTGGTTGAGAAGAATATATTGATATTTAGGCCACGATTCATCGTTTAGTTTGCCCAGCGCACAATTTTCTGGGTTTGAATATATCTGTATTCCTAAGTGCTGACGTATAAATTGGCATACAAACTCTGGACATGAGGGCACATCCATAAGAGGTGCCAAAAGTCAGCTCTGAGTTGTTTACATTTAGGGCATTGGTCGTTTTGTGTTTGTCGTATATGTTTAAGGTTCTTAGGAAAAATATATCCTTGGTTAATAATTTATATTTGTATCAGTTTGTTTTGTGATGCCGTTGATGCAGTGATGTGGCTTTGCAATAATAAATCCAAATCCTCTGTATCCAATTCAGGTAGTAGTGCCTTCCATTTATTCTTTACAATGGAGACCCCTTCCATAGTACTCATTTGCAGTAAAATTTGATATACGGTTGAGGTTAATCCTTTAGTAACTTTGTAATGCAGAGTGAATCAGGTTTCTCATAATTTTGGGCTGTATTTGTTTGCTTGCGAATTCCGCTTGAATACAGTGCCGAAGTTGTAGGTATCTATATTGGAAGGAGTGTAGGAGCTTGAATTGTTCAGATAGTTGTGTATATGTTTTAAGTTTATTATCGTTACATACTTGACCAAATTTTTGGATCCCATATGCTGCCCATCTATTTGCTTCTTGTAGTTTTGCTAGCTGTGGGTAGGTATAATGATTCCATAGTGGTGTTTCCCATGATACATCCTCAAAGTTTATGAGCTTATTAGCAGCTTTCCATATTTTCATGTCCTGTTTACGGATGGATGTGCCTGTACCAATGATGTGCGTGTCAGGTTCAGCAACATATGCCAAATATGAACTTTTAACATAATATTGTAGCATATAGCCTGATTGCGTCCTCTCTTCCTCTGGTTGTAACCAGCATTGTAAATATCGGAGTTGTCCTGCCCAGTAATATAGTTGAAAATTCGGGAGAGCTAAGCCTGCGTTTAAGTTTGTGGGCTTGTAGTCTTTTGAGGTTAATTCTTGCTCTACCATTGCCCCACAGGAATGGAGTTATTAGCCCATTAATATTTGTAAAAAAAATTGGGGAATATATGTTAGAGCATGTTCCAGTACATACAAAACTTTGGGGAGAATGAAGATTAGATTTAATAAATGTAAGCAGTGGTGCTTTAAGATTGAAGGAGTTACTCCAGGAATGGAGTTATTAGCCCATTAATATTTGTAAAAAAAAATGGGGAATATATGTTAGAGCATGTTCCACTACATACAAGACTTTGGGGAGAATACAGATCTTAATAATATTGATTTTCCCTATTAGATTTAACGGCAGGACTTTCCAATGTAATAATTTAGATTTAATAAATGTAAGCAGTGGTGCTTTATTAAGATTGAAGGAGTTACTTAATGATTTGGTTATATAAATGATTAAGTATTTAAATTCTTCAACAATTGGTGTTGGAGGTAATGGAATTTTACGTATAGGTTTTTTCCCCCGTCATCTAACAGTAGTATAAGATTTTCCCCAATTAATGTAGAGGCCTGAGATGGGGCCAAATTCATCAATTATCTTAATTGCTGTTAGTAGCGATCTCTCTGTTGCATCTAGATATAAAATTATGTCATCTGCATATAGCCCAATTTTTTCTTCATAAGGTCCCAATTGGAGACTAACTACATCTTTAAAGGGGAACTATGGTCTCCATGCAAGTGTACTCAAATCGGGCTGAGCTTTATCATACCTTCTAACAAGTCTTGGATGATGGCTCTGCAAACTGTTTGACAGGGCACTAGGTGTATATAATCCTCACTGGGTAGGTGCAACTAATCCCCAAACTTACCTCTACAATCGGAACTTGTAGAGGTATGTACAGGACTTAAGAGGTTGAACGCAGGGATGAGGACCTAGCAGTTTAGGTTCTCACACTGGGTATTTCTGAAGGGCCAGACAAGAGGATTGTGGCTAAGGTGAGAATTGCTGAAGCACTAAGGAAGCCTGGCAAAAGTCGTTTTCTTCATACTGGTGCTTCTCACAGAAATTATTTTGGGAGGTATGAATTACCAATCCTGCCTCTTTGCCCCATGCACTTTTCAAATTAACCGTTTTTTAAAAACTTTATATGCACTATAGTCCTCTTTAAAAGATAGGGGTGTGCTCTTTTTAAGAACACAGCTTTTTATGTAGACCTCAGTTCTTCTTTAATTCAATGGCTTCCCTGCACAATGAAACTGTATGGAATAATATATAAAAATAGATGATATAAAACTAGATGTGTCAAAGCAAATAAGAATATCTGAAAATGGACATGTAGGCAAAGAAGCAATTTCAGTATAACTAAGCATATCTTTAAGAATATAGACAAAGACTATACCTGCAACCTGGAAGTCCCCTCCGATGTATCCTGTCTTATCATCCTTCCATTGATTTAAGCATATCTTTAGTATATGGCCACCTTTGTGTGCAACCATATAATTTACAATGAATAGAATTCTTTAGTCTCCATTGCCTGTTTTAGAATTGTCTAAATAGTGATGTGACTAATGACGAGTAGACATTCCAAAGCATGGAACACACTTTCTTTATATTTAAAATAACAGAATTTATCTCCCTGTTGGGAGACTTTCAAAGTATTTAAAATTCATAGATTTATGCACTCAAATGTTCAGTCTCTTAGCATATGGAGGAAGGGTGAGATATAAATATCTATCTCTGGCTTACCAATGTTTTAGCCTACAAGAAACACTTGTATTAATAAAATATATGTTGATATAAAATGAAAAATTATCAAGCAGTCTAACATTTATCACATAAATTCCACCTAAATATTTTAAGATTTATACTGCTTACAGCTACGAAAAAAAAATAAAAAAAACACGCAGCACCAGCCAAGACCTTCATATGAAATACACGCAGGACATGTCTACATGTTTCACAGGCAGCAGAAAGTACTGGGAAATCTAAGCTTGAAGCTTCTGCATCTTTAATGCAAACCAAATAGACACTGCTGTGTTGCATGGCCCTTTGTGACCCTCAAGCTTAATATCTTACTGATTGCTGGAAAATTGACCATATACTGTAAATATATTTTTAAAAAATATGCAAATGCATTACACACAGGGCTGGACTTCCCATTAGACGCACGCCTGAGGTTAGAGGGGTGCCTGTCAATCTCCTCCCACCAATCCAACCCCTTTATAGTCTATTTTCTTCCCCAAAAAAGAAGAAATGGCTGTGGTTTGGTGGTGTGGTCTGTGTTTAAGGATGGGGCTAAGGGTGTCAGGCTGTTTGGGCCTACACGCTCTTGAGATGTAAATCCTCCCCTGATCACACAAAATACACTTCAAGACTATACTATAAACGATTCTTGCCTAGGGTTGCAACCTGCCCAGCCAATAAATCTACGATAGGTAAAAAAAAAAATAGCCACATCCAAAAAATACACATCCTATGACCGGTGTTTTTTTAGACAAGGTGAAAATCATAGATTCGTTTCTGACTCCCTTATGACTTCTTCACACTAACATAGGTCCCTTTTTTAAAAGGATACACACAAACTATGATTTTTTAAACTTTTATAGCAAGGGAAATACAATTAGGACAATGATAAATCTACAGTGGATGGTTGCAAAAAGAAAGAAAAATTAAACAGGCTAAAATTCATTGCACAAAAACTAGTTTACGTGCGTGATTATTATACGTTGTTAACGTTTTTTATTATATTATTTTCATTAAGTAAACTTTCTTGATTTGACGTCACATATAGACCTTTTATACATAAAAAATTATCTTTCTTTAATAAACCTTTTTACACTTTGACCTTTTAATGAAATTCAGGCAGATACTGTTCTCCAGGAATTTCTAATAAAGTGTACTGTATGCGGTGTCTGCTATCTTTTACAGAGAGAACATGGTATGTCACCTACCTGAACCATTTAAATTTTCACATACCTAGTTCAAAAAAAAAAACTTATTATAAAATACAACTTTGCAATCTCTCCTCATCTATATACACACAATTCTTCCATCTGACATGGATTTTTTTTTTGGGGTGCAATGACAGAAAAAACGAACTTCCAAACATGGCTTTAGTTTTGTATCCCTATAGATTTTGCTTTATATGATGTCTTCCAAGAAGACTGTAGTCCACAGGATTATATTTGATTGAAGCAAATTATTAATTATTATATTCAGTCAATAGCCATAGATGACCTTGTATCACTGTCTGGGGTTACTTAATGATTCCCAATGGTGTTTTTAACAAAAATATCACATTTCTACTATAAAGCTTAAGAAGAAATAAAAAAAAACAATGACCCTATGACTCGCAATACTTTCCAACTAATAGGAAAAACATGTCAGTTCATTATTTGCTGATTAACGGGTATGTGGTTTCACTAAGAATGACCAATCCCATGGTGGGCCAGCTTTAAGCATGAAAAATATTAACACCATTATGATTACTGTAGTAATAGGCAGCTAGCAGTAACAGCCGTCATACCACACCTCACATACTGCACATCTCAGCAAAAAATGAAAACTTTAATCACACATTTGGTACAATGAGAGTCTCCTTATGGAATAACATAAGGTTATGGCACTTAACCAGCCACCCATGCATTTCACACAAAACCCAAACTGCTACACACAAAGGGGAATCTATCTACTTAGATTACAGTGAGGTTGCTGGACAGTAATAAATTGTAGGCTAAATGGGTGACACACATAACATGTTCTATATCAGTGCTATTGATTTTTCTTTTTCTGGTACTAGTATTATGCATTAGTTCAACCTTTATACCCACATATTAAGAGCAAAATAAAGGGCAATCAGTGAGCTAAAATATCGTCCATTTCAATTTCATTTTTACTGAAAGGAGAACTAAACTTAATTTTTTTAAAACCTAATGTGAAAGTTTTTTTCCCCAGAATACCTATACATTGTAAGATTCTTCTCTAAATGTTTATCAGCAGTAAAATGCTACATATAGAGTGTTGTCAATGTAGACCATTCGTTAAACATTGGGCAATGCTAGGAGAATGCTACACAAGTGAAAACATGCCCCTCTTGTGACGTTACCCTTACACGTACACCTCAGATCCAGGTACATCTCATTAAGAAATTGTCAGTTGGGCTCCGATTACATATTCTTCAAAACATCTGGAAATTTGCGAATAAGTTTTGTGTCTCTTGCTCTTTTGAGTTGAGTATATGATTCAGTTACTTTTAACATTCAGTTATAAGATGATCTAAATTGATTTTTCTTGTCAAAACAAGAAATAACCCCCTCCCCCTAAAAATACTATATATTATATAAATATACTAGTATATATTTAGTTGGTTTTAGGTGTTTAACCGGGGTGTTATGTAGTGACTTATTTAGTGGTTTATTTTTATCTCTTCCTTCATATTTTTTACAACAACACGCTATATGGGTACATTTTAATTACATCAAAATACCACAAACTAACAAGGCTAAAAATAAGTGTCTGTCAGGTTCTTTTTAATCCAGAGACCTAAATAAATGTCCCTTTCACAGCACTAAATCTTACACATATCCACAGGAATAAATCGGAGATGAGTAGCTCATACAGTATTTTACCCTAATACATATTTAACCTAATAAATAGGAGTGCAAAATAATTTTATATATATTTCTGGAATGTACACATCAAATTAGATCAGCAAATAAATGTAAATCTGCTAATGGTGGACTTTATGGGCATTAGAATGGTGGACAGTTGGAGGCACAGTAGAGATGGCTTTGCCTTCAAGCTTAAAGGATAAGTGCAATGTAAAATCAAGTTATGTTCACTTAAAGCTGCAGCTTTAAAAATACTGTTGCAATATTTTTTTTACCTATGCCCCTCCAGAGCCTACCTTTGTGCCTTGGAAGTTGCTGACATCTTGTTACTGGTTTGAATTTTAAGCTCCACTCCTCTGAGATTTCCTCTGCTTTCTCCTGCTTGAGCCTCAAACAGTAATGCCGTAAGTCGTGCACTCTCCTGCTTGACCCTCAAACATAATGCCTGTAAGTTCCGTGCACTTCCCTGCTACTGTCTCAAACAGATGCCTGTGAGTTCCGTGCCACTCTTCCTGCTTGAGCCTCAAACAGTAATGCCTGTGAGTTCCGTGCACTCTCCAGCTTGAGCCTCAAACAGTAATGCCTGTGAGTTCTCCTTAATCTTTCTGTTGTTAACAAGTATATTTTGGAAAGGCTTAAAAGGGCATGTCCACCCTTAAAGGATATGTACACCTGGTAATTGTTTTTTTTTAATTGCCCATTACCGGAAACTATCTTTCTTCCCATCTATCGCATTTTTTTGTTCATCTGTCCCCTATTTCTTTAGATATCCAACCTGAATCATCTTACATTTCAGCTGTCAATCTAGTGCCTTAGTATCATACACTCTTCTGTTGTGTATAATTTTGCTGTAGCTGCAATTGTGACAGTTGATATGTGAACTACATGGTGGGAAATTGTCTCTCCCAATGCTGCCTCATATAGATTACCGAGCATGCTAGCCCTCACTGAGAGTCAGATAGTCTAGTAGGGGTCTGGGGGACTAAGGGCCTGAGCTTGAGCCAAACAAGTACTGGGTTGAAGGCATTCAGCAACACAAACACATCAAGTGCTGCCTACATGTATTTTTTTTATAGATTGAAATCAGGCAATGCCTTTTTTTCAGTGTACAATTCCTTTAAACATAAAAATGGTCAGTTGTCAGTTACCTGCCCCCAAAGTTTGCATATTATTATCAGCATTACTAACCAGATATTTAAGGATAATTATTGTCTCCATTCCAGCCAATTATTTACTGTTGTTCCCCCTACTGCCTTCTCTGCACATGCTCAAGGTTATAAAATGCTCATTAGGCAGAAGAGGAGAAAGAGACCTTTGCCAGAAAGGAATATAACTTATCATTAAATATCTGGTTACAAATGCATGTAATAAACTGGTAAAAATAGCAGTTGCGGGCAGACAACTGACAAGTCACCACCCTTTTGTTTTAAGGGTGGTCTTCAAAAGAATTCCGAGTACAATCCTAAATTACAGCATGTATCTATGTGCAGATTTTTTAAATGCAGTCTTTTGTCTCACGCATTTTTTTTTGTAGGAACAATAAGGTTGTATTTTCTGAAGTTTGCATGTTACAGCAAGATTCAAGATATAAAACATTTTGGAATACATTTAATATAGATACTATAAAAATGCCTATTTCTCACATAACTTGCTATTTTGCTGCTTCTATCCCTTAAAGGGCATGTCCACCCCCAAAACTTAAATTTAACCCCATACTGGCCCCACTCTGTAGTTTAAAAAATTTTGAGCAACCAGCAGCCGCATCCGTGATTGGCTGCCTCTCAGCCAATCAGCGACGCGGCTGCCGGTCCGGCCCCCTGCTTGCAGTTCCTTGCAAGCAGAAGGACGGGCAGTGCGGCAGAGGAGAGAGGAAAGGTAAGTAAAGATCGGGGGAGTTTCTCAAAATTCTAATATGGCGGTTGGGGCTGGGGGAGAAAGCCCTACTGTATGGGGAAAGATGAAAAAAGGGGTGGACATGCCCTTTAAAGAGTGTCACTTGGAATGCCCAAGCATATTTAGTGTGTTCAGTGTTCTTACCAATCCCATTTAGGTTTCTAACAATCACTCTATTAACACTCAGAGATCTGATGGCTTTCCCAGAATATAACACCCTAAATTGCTTCCTTAAGGTGGGTAGACACACTAAAGCTAAAGAGACGATATCGTTAGTGTGTGTAGCGCATTTCCGAGCAAGCTTGAGACCGACAACAATTTACCATCATCCTTGCGATTGTGCGGAAATGCCCATATATTTCCCTCGGTCGTGGTCACCGACTGTGTGTAGGGGGAAGTTAAAATATGACAGGCAGATTCTATCTGTCATTTTTCAAATAACTCTCAAAGTTTAAATAATCTCCTAGCACGCACATAAATCAGTTTTCCAATCAATGGAAGGGACAATGCAGACCAGGCTTCAAATACCAATACCTGCTGACCTGTCAGAGGAAGCAGCAAAGGAGCAGGATCACGGGTACATTTAACGATTGGCTAGCTCCTGTTGGATTAATTGAAGAATGTGAGGTAAAGACATAACTCCTTTACCCCGTTTTTCAATTACAGTGAAAAAAGTAAGTAAGATTTTGAAGTGGAGATGCCCTTTAAGCAGTGAAGATGCCATCAATTTTAACCAAATGACAAACTGTAGGGAACTGTTACCTGCAGCCATTTATCCACATTTCATGTTCCAAATCTTTGGTGGGCAAAATGTCTTTTGCTAATTTTTTCGCAATTCAAACTCAACTTTCCAGACCACCTGCTATTAATAAAGAACAGTTGTTTTGTTGTACCTTTTCCATGAAGGTCACAGAAGATGGCTACTCTAGGATTCTTCTGATAGTTTTGAGACAAAATGTTTCTAATTTAAAAGAGAAATAAAATATTTCCGATCTGCTAGAATCAGTTTTTATAAAATTGTTTTTGTTGTCTTTCAGTACAAGAGAGTGAAAAGCACAAATTCAAGACACAAAAGGTTCACATGTGCGATCGCAGGTGCCGACCCGCATACAATGTGTATGAACGGGCATGTATGTGCACTTTATCGGGGAAAGTGGCCATTCAGTCGGGGATCATTGCCTGAGCGGCCGGGCAATTCTTTGAACGAACGGCCGTTTCGGACAATAAAGTGCTCATACAAGACAATATTATCGGTTGAAACGGCCGTTCATACACATCGTGCATCATTTTCTTGTGCCATTGAGCAGTGCTATTCCCTTTACACAGCTGTATGTGTTTTAGATCACACGTTTATATGAAACTACACATTAATTAAATTCACTGATCATTAGGTGCTCCCAGCTGTCCTAAATAATCAGCCATGGTCCATTCCTAATCAGCAAGTCTGTTTCTAGAAATACAGTTTAGAAGGTTTTTAGCTGTTGTTATTTCTTAACAATATTTCAATGACTTGCTTCACTTTGTAAACTTTACCTACTGAACACAACAGCATGTTATCCTATTTTGAATGTGTGTATTTTACATCAGGGGCAGCTTGCCAAGACGCAGTATGCAGTAATATAAATAAATAATATGATGTCAAATTAAATAATACTTCCATAAAAGGAATTCTTTTTTACCAAAGGAAACGCAAAACTGCTTAAAGGGACTGTCCACCCCCTTCAAAAATTCATATATTGTAGATTACTCCCCAAAACCTAGAGATCATTTTAGTCATAAGCTTTAAATCGTCTCCCACACGGAGCTATTATACTTACATGCTCCTCGCTCCACCGCCGCTTCCGGGTTCTCAGTCAATCTCCACTGTGGCTGCTTTGTTCTTTTTATGTTCCTGAGCAGCCGCAGTGGAGACTGCTCCGGAAATGGCAGTCAGTGATTGGCCGTGACATCACAGTCACAGCCGACACTGACTGCCTTACCTGGAAATGCAGAGCCGCGGCGGTGGAGCGAGGAGGATCATGTAAGTATAATAGTGTGGGAGCCGATTCAAAGTTTTTGGCCAAAACAAACTTTAGGTTTTGGGGGGTGTTCTACAATATATGTATTTTTAAAGAAAGGGGTGGACATTCCCTTTAATAACATTAGCCTGGCTACTCAATTTAAACATTTTTGAAATGTAAAAAATGATATTATCTCTTTCTTTGAAAAAACAATCAGTGTAAGTATATTTTATGGGACATCAGGCTGTTTTGGGAACCTTGTTGTGCATCATTTATATCACTGTCTAGGTAACCATCCATGTAGACAGTGATGAAAGAATATCAGTAATCCATACACACTGTCTAGTGCAAAGAACAAAGTGAGGTAAGGTCGTCATGTTAAATAAGGACATTGCGAAATCAGTGCGTGTAGGAGTGAGGCACAAAAATAGAATGCATCAGAGCAAAGCTTGCTGTCATACAATCTAAACAAATCTTCTAAAGGAATTGTGTAATTTTTCTTTACCATGCTTCAATTACCTGCATTTCATCCTCCTCTTAACTGCCTGTAATAGCTTCACAAGAAATGGCTCAGTGGCGTTTTCCACTGAGTGCTCTTTAAATCTATGTCCCATAATGTGATAAAATCTAACAGCAATGAAAATTAGGAACACTTCAGTGGGGAGCATGAGGCGAAAGAGCTGAACAATAAAGGTGTAAGACAGTATTTACAGCACATTTAGCTTGGCAAAGTAGACACACTCGCTGCATGTCTGAATCAAATACTTTAATGTACCGTATATACTCGAGTATAAGTCAAATTTTTCAGGATTTAAAGTTAGCCTGAAAACCTAATCTTGACTTATACTTGGGTCAAGTCCTAATTTATAGTAACCAGTAGGTGGCGCTGTGTTAACCTGCATAGAAAGTTACAGGAGCTAATCTGCCTTTAGTAAAGGGTCAGAGGGCCCTTTACTATATGGGGGCCAGGAGAATTGTAAATGATGGTAAGCTTAATTAAAAGATTACTGAACCTTGCCACTCCACATGTTTAGAAACTGAAATTCCCAGCAACAAAGCAGGCTGGGAGTTGTAGTTTCCAAACATTGGAATTGGAGGTTACTGGTACTGGATTTGGCTATTACTGTATGGGATTCATGTGTAGCCCACCCTTGGGTGTGGCTCAAGATTATTAGTTGCAGGTATACTGTGTTGCCCCAGTGACACCCCTATGATCCCAGTTAATAGACACCAGCACAAAGATAGCAACCAAAAGGTCCAGATTTAATTTTCTGAACCTGGCAGAAAAATATAATACAATGACAGCAACAATGAACAATTATGCAAACTTTGTTACCTTAATATACATATCTTAATATTCACGTTACAGTTTGTTTGTGTACAACCTATTTTTGTAAAATATATTAACTGCAAGTATTTTAACTGTTGAGTTGAGAGCACAGTTCTGATGGAATAGTAGAAGTTATCTGTCACTCTTATATTCCAAATGAGCAGAGTGGGTAACTGTTGCAGATAAACTTAATATAATCCTTTAGTCTGTAATTTATCCTTAGCAGGGTTTAAACTTGCATTGTTAAGTTCCCTGTTAGTAGTGATAGAAATAGTATCTCCTTTGGATGTCCCACTGCAAGCCAGTATAGACAGGGTACTTTAATCAAAGGAATAACTGGTTGATTATACAGGGGTTCCCTCTGGTAAGGGTGCACAGTCTGACAGTCAGATTGATCAGTGATGGGTGATCTCCTTGAACTAGTGGCCTGTTCCCCACACAAATCCAAAGTCACCTTACTGATATTCAAAGGACACCAGGCTCCAGATCCACAGCATGCACTACAGGTGAAGTTCTGCAAGCACCTCGTCCAGTTCACATAGATCAAGGCCTGTACAAAAGCCTGTGCAACATGTGGCAGCTCTCCTCCTGAACAGTACCAAACTGGAATGCCCTCCTTTTCCTGTCTTGCCTGAGATTACTCTCTATTGGCTTTCTTCATAGACTTCCTGTTGCAGAGCCTCTTGGGACATGTAGTTCATCAGGTAAAAAATGAGTTTACCAGTTCCTTTCATACAATAAATGATGAGTAGGTGTGCACAGCTCAGGTACAGTTTATGCATTTAAATACTTTACTGACAGAATAAACAGTATTGTGTATAAAGTGCTACACATGTATGGGAATTCTGCTGTCCATTTAAAGGGCAACTTAAGCCACATAACAATACTAAATCAGAAGGCAGTAGTGGTCATAATTTCTGCCCTCGGCTTATACTCGAGTCAATCAGTTTTTATAAATTTTTCAGGTAAAAATAGGTACCTCGACTTATACTCAGATCGACCTATACTCGAGTATATACAGTAAGCATTTTAACTGTATGGATGACTGTTGGGACCACAGCTACTACAAGCCAAGTTTGCCAAAAATCTGGGATGATGTGTAAAAGATAAATACAAACAGAAATAAATAAGCATATCAGTTTATATATATGTATTTCATTAAAAATTGACAACATGATGAATGTGAGAAAAGTTACTCTGGTTCTCTGTAAAATAGATCTTTGCTAATTTTGAATTTGATGCAAGCAACAAATTTTTAAAGAATCAGGATTCATTTATTCAATTGGCAGAAGTAAAAATGGTGCGCCATGTGAAAGACTGAGCAGGCAAATAAGGAACAATCCAAGAATAAGTTTTTTCAACATTAAAGTACAAATGGTAAACATGGGTCAACCAGAGAGAGATTTTTCAGACCAACAGACTAGTGATTGTCAAACTATTGATTAATAATTGAAGCAGGATCACCTCAGCTATATATATTATATATATTACATATATCTCGGCTGACTATGGGACTGACTATAGCAAACATGATGTAAAGAGTACATTAGTCAGACTGGAGAGAACTATACTGTATATGCATTCTGCACATATAACTGTACTACAGTCCAAAAGCTAAAGTGTCCTGTCTATAATCCAGGCCTGTTACCCACTAAAAACATTTAGCACATTTTAAATAGAAACTATGGCAGAGAATTCTCCAAACTGTTGAATAGCGGAAATTTTATACGAGACAAAAATGGAAAAACGTTTAAAGGAGATTTATAGGGCGTATAATGTTTTTTCAAAAACAGTTAAAATGAAAAGAACCTGGGGCAGGGAGGTAGAACTGACACTTTCCACCTACCAATATAATTTCTATGAGGAGCAGCAGCACAAAGAAAACTGTTCTGCCAGGCTTCCCGAGTGCTTCAGCACTATCTTTAATACAGGAAGGCCCAGGGCACTAACCTGGCAGATACTGTGTCTGCTGTAGCTCCTTAGAAAAACAACATTGGGAGGTAGGAATAACCAATCCTATTTCCCTGCCCCAGGTACTTTTCATTTTTAAAAAGTTTGTTTTTACAGCATAGTTTTCCTTTAACAAAACTACAACATATGGTCTCCTCCATTCCCACACATTTTTCTTGTTAAAGGGAATGTCCATCCCCAAATTAAAACTTTCTATTTAGGTAGAACACCCCCTGAAATATGAAAACCAGGAAACTCACACAGGTGAAAAATGCTGTTACAGCGATATCCTCGATCACTGCTGCTTCCTTCTTTCCTCTTCTAAGCACTTTGCTAGCTTTTAGAAGAGGTTTATTTGTGAATACTCTGCATTTATTGGCCGCAACAAGTTTAATTTTGGGGCTGGATGTGCCCTTTAAAAGCAGATCTAAGGATGCACAGTACTAAACATGGCCCCGTCTAGACTTTTTGGGAGAATGAAAATTTGATATGTTTATGTATTATCTTCAATTAAACATTGTTTAAAGGGCATGTTCACCCCATTTATAAAGTTTTTCTGTAGTGAAGGGCTCCCTCCCCCAAACCCAAACGCAATAGTTATTTGTCACAAAACTCCCCCGATCATTACTTACTTTGCCTCTCTCCTCCGACGTTCAGTTCCGGCGCTCTGCTTGCATGAAACTGCAAGCAGGGGTCCGGACCGGCAGTTGCGACCAACCAATCACGGACACAGCTTACTTTTTTTACTTACTTTGCATCTCTCCCCCGATTATTCCGTAAGTAATAATCAGGGGAGCTTTATTTCAAATAACTATGGCGGTTGGGGTTGGGAGCCCTACACTACAGAAAAGGGGATTTACACTAGGGGGAGGGAGAGAGAAACGAGAAAGGGAGGGAGAGGGAGGAAGGGCTGCAGTGCGCATGGCATAATTCTCCCAGAGGAGAGGAGAGACAGGAGGCAGAGCCCTACATGGACTCGGCCAGGCTCCTGGTGGTCAGTTTTTTGGACTTTGGAGGGACATTAAAGGAGAACCATTTGGAGCAAGGATTTTACTACACTACACAGTGGGGCCAGTAGTGGGTTAAATTGTAGTTTTGGGGGTGAACATGCCCTTTCATTATTTTTTTCTTTTAGAAAATGTATATTGCATACCCATTTCTGCAATGTGTCTATGGGTCTGAATGCTCACATATTATTTCTATATGATAGGGATATATTGTGCATGTAATATTATATCACAAATGTAAAATAAGGAAGCACTGTTTTAAGTTATAGATTAGCTGGGACTGAAAGGGTTGACGTTCCCTAATGTTGAGTTAAGCTGTGTGGTGTGTTTTTATCTACAAGCCGTTATTGAATTCCATTTAGTTAGGCATTACCTCAGGCAATGGCAGATCTGGATCTTGAGCTTTATGAAAAGAACTTTTATTTAAGAGGTACGGTAAGAAGAAAATTATTTTTTATACGGGCATCAAATCAAACAATTTCTTCCTAAACAAAGATAGATTACAAACACAACTTAGCCAAAGGCATAACTACTAGGGAAGCAGACCCTGTTACTGAGGAGGGGGTGGGGGGTTTAAAGCCCACCCAATCAACAACTGTTAGCAGGGAATGGGGGCTACAAAAACAGACAAAATATCTATTATTGCCTAATAGAAAAAGGACCAAGCCATTTCTCATTGTGTTTACATTTACTTTAAAAGGAATAACACAAATTTAATAATTGCACTACCCAGGATTAATGTAGTTATGCTTTTTACTTTTTTGCCTTTAAAAACATGTACAGTAAAAAGGTAAAATAAGTAACCTGAACCAATAAGACTAGATGTTAGTTTTATTGTCCTTTAATATACCCATCACCTAAACATTAGTTTTCTCTGCAACAAATAGCATGCCCTCATCTCTTTGCATAGAATTTACACTGAAATAAAACAGTTTAAGCCAGGGGTGCCAAACTTGAGACACCCTGGGGGCCACAATGCAGTGACTGGGCCACGGGCGCATTCTTGTACCCGATCCACCCAAGCCCTTCCCTGGAACACCCAAACCACACCCTGGAATGCCTGGGCCACACCCCTTGTCAAGCCCACCACTGGTCCGTGAAGAGATGATTGCAGGCTGTGAGCCGGGCATCACTGATTTAATCAATGTATTAAAAAACCCACTATCCACATACGGCCGAAGGAGAACTTGGAGCAGGTTATTAGTATCAGGTTGAGTATTGCCATTAAGGGCTAGGCCACACTAGCACACTTTAACTTGGTTTGCACGTTAAAAAGAATATGTTAGTGTGCCCAATGGTATGGCCACACTATGTAAGCTGCGTTAAGCTGCAATCTGTTTTTTGGGGCACCTGTGCCCACTATCGCACTGGAAAGACGCAATTGCATGTGTTAACGCACACAATTTTATGTTCGTTTCTCGATAGTGACCTCACCCCTAGAGATGTAATACAACACCCTTACCCAACGACTAAAAACATTCAGCTCCCAAACAAATTCATTCTGAGCGTGAATTTACACCAATTTTACATATGATGATAAAGACATACTGACAGGTTATGTGCGTAATTTTGAAGCAGGGCCTTTTATTAATGGATACATTGATAACAAAAGCACATGTTCACCACCACACAGAATGCCCAGACCCCTCACCCAACCCACCCAGACCCCACCATGTCCAGTCGCCACCCTATCCCCACCCACTTGTGGGTCCCACAGGCCGCAATTTTTCACAGAATGGCCACATGCAGCACATCGGTTGGGCACAACTGATCTAACTAACAAAAGCTTACACCCTGCCTGTCTACAGAGTTCTAAAGAGACTTTTTTAGTTTTTAATGTAAGCATGTGGTGGCTAGTAATGTGCAGTATGGACACTATTCTCTATTTTAATAGAAATTTATATATAGAAGTGGCATCATATTACAATCCCATGTGTGTTGACAGATTCCATTAAAGTGTCTGTAAAATGCAATAGAAACTGCATACACCACCCTGACTAATCCCCCATATGTAGTTAACCGCGTGCCCATACACAAGCAAATTATATCAGCTCCCTCTACTTAAAGTAAAGAGAGCCAATACAGACCTTTGTCAGTCCTGACTGACCGTGATGCTGATGGCAGTAGTTTGTCGTCATGGTGGTCAGTTGTTTTCACCCCCCACCCCTTGAAAATATTTGTCAAATCCCAACGTATCCAATGGTATTTGTCGAATATCAGCCATGTGAACTGTATGGCTGCCATAATCCGCTACCCTTGCGTTACACCGATGAGACATATAATAAATAAATAAAGGTAATAAAAATTGTAGCTCACCTTCACACCAATAAAAACACAGAGAACACTACAACATGGTAGCTGGAGAAAAACAAAGCACTTTGTCAAAGAGTCAGGGGTGGGTGTCCTTTGACAAAGTGCTTCGACTTGTCAAGAGCTGCATCAGGGTAACCTGCTGGTCCCCTCCTATATGTTTTATTTTAATTTATATTGGTGGTTTTAATAAAACATGTCCCTGCGGATTGTTTATTACATAGGGATTGAGCTTGCACGCTGTTCTCTCTCATACGCATTACACCGATGAGACATTTGATCTGATATTAATGTCGAATTGATTGTAGTGCTGACTGAATGATATTTATGATTGTAATTACGATCAATATTACGATTGTTATATTGATCGCAAAATGAATGGGCCAGACGGTTTCTGGAACATCGTTCGTACATTGCGAGGTAAGTTTGGATTTTATGGCCAGCTTAGCTGACAATGAGTGATCCATTCATATTGACTAATGGTTTTAAAGAGTGATTTTCCCACTTTGAGGAATCCTCACCTATCTCCTTAAACTGAGTACTCTGTTTGACCATGCAAGGTTCTTACTACTCAAATGTGCTGCTAAATTGTCTTACCAATCCTCGTTCCCTCAGCTGTCTTCTGCTTAGATTTCGTGACTGTCAATGTCTCAGCCAATCGTAGGCACCGCTGCTGGTCCAGCCCCTTCTGCATCTTCTAGGCAAAGAAAAGGCACGGAAGCTAAGCAGAAGACACCCAGGGAATGAGGTCTGGTAAGTAGATTTAGCAGCACATTCGAGCAGTAAAAAAAAAACTCGCATGGTCGAGGTTTTGGGGGGCAATTTGGCTAGATTTAAAAGTTTGTTTGCTGGGTGGACATACCCTTTAATGCACACTTATTGTACATAGAAGCAGCATGAAGAATATCAATTAAGAATTATTAGCCCCTCATATATAACCATTATAACATTTTAGACAACCTGTCCTACATGATAAGCAAATGTGAAGAAACTCAAAGGTTCAAAAGGCCAGTTTTTGGTTGTTTTGGATTTGATTACAGATCAGGATGAATTGGGTTGTAATAGACTAATGGATTGGATGTACATATTAAACTTATACAGATTTTATTATGTCTAGTGTTCTAAAGAACTTCTAAAGGTCAATTCCAAATGAATGCTTAATGTTAATTTATAATGTATTTTATTACATTAAACACCTATTTAATATTCTGGTGGCTAATACATTATTAAGAAGATGGATGATAAATCATTTTAAAGGGAACAGTGAAATAGTTTATGAGTCTAAGGATACATTTCATCATAATTTTCTGTTTGAAAGAAAAATATATCTTTTGCATAGCGTAGTATTAAATGTAAAAGTTGTCCATACACGCAAAGATTATAGGGATTGTACAATCAGTATCGGGTTTTTTTCAGCATGTCCGTTTAGGAAACATTGGGCCGATTATTGCACAATATGAATCTTATTGTGTGTGGCCTATCCTATAGCGCTGTCATGCAACCACTGCCAAATAAAAGTCAATTGTAAAAAAACAGCAAAACATGCAAATAAAATAAAAACAACACCAAATGCAGAAGAATCATATAAACACTACAGAACCACTGCTACAAGTATAAGAACCCTGTACAACATTGGCCACTGCTGACCACATATTGCCCCCCCCCAGTATAGAGGCTTAACAATCTGTGAATGTTAACTTTTTACAATATAAATATCAAATCTTCCTAGAACTATTATTACAGTAGACAAGTTCAATACATATTGAATGCAATATTAAAGAGGCTAAATCAATCCAGATTTAATATTGTTCATCTTCTATGTACTCTTTTTTTTTCTTGGATATTACGGTACACAAAAAACAGTCAAAGACAAGACATGTTGGTAAATTTTACCCTATCACAAGGCCTTCAATAGGACGGACAGTCACAATGTAACATCAGTGCTACAGCTTTAATACCCAATTGCGGACTAATAACCAATTATGTCCCTGCCCTTTAGCTGACAATACATTTGTTAGACATTAAAGCTGATTTGTTGTTCAAACTGACAATCTCCAAATTGGCTATAATGTTTAACGTTCTTACCTGCAAGAATTCTTTATTATGGACATTATACCTATAACGGGGTTGTAAAGTTATAGGGACAGGCAGTTGTCCAGAGCGTTGCGGAAATGTTGGTAAGAGCTAGTGCATGGGCACCTTTAACCTCTGTAGCTGCTGACAAAATAATTTCATAAACCAAAAGAGTGACAGTTTTTTCTACATCTAATTTAAAAATTAAATTAAACTCAGTACAATGTACCGTATATACTCGAGTATAAACCGAGGTTTTCAGGCTTTAAAAAAGCCTGAAAATCTTACCTCGGTTTATACTCGAGTCGCGTATCTCCTACCTGTCCCGACCGCGCGATCCGCATCCTCGCTCCACAGCCTCTGCCTATCCGGATGATGTCACTACCCGGCGCCTCTCACTTTGGCGCGCCGGGTATTGACATCATCCGGATGCGCAGAGGCTGTGGATCGAGGTGCGATCGCGCGGCCGCCGGACAAGGTAGGAGAAACTTTTCTTGCACAGGGACACAAGTGGCAAATCTTACAAATAAGAGTAAAACCTTCTTTATTTGTGCATACTGTATACACAAATAAAGGGGATTTACCCCTATTTGCAAGTATTTGCCACTTAAGATGTTTGAAAACTACAACTCCCAGCATGCTTTATGCTGTGAGTTGTAGTTTTCAACACTTTAAGTGGCAAATACTTGCAAATAGGGGTAAATCCTCCTATATTTGTGCATACAGTATGCACAAATAAAGAAGGTTTTACTCTTATTTGTAAGTATTTGCAACTTAAGATGTTTGAAAACTACAACTCCCAGCATGCTTTATAGTTTCCAAACATCTTTAGTGGCAAATACTACCCCCTCAGTTTATACTCGAGTCAATGTGGTTTTCCTTCTTTTTTACCTAAAACTAGGTACCTCAGTTTATACTCGGGACGGTTTATACTCGAGTATATACGGTAATCATTGCAGAATTAACACTGTTTAGACCAAATTCCTTGACTGTCTTCCTTAAAACACTAACAGGGAGATTCAATAAAAGTTCTTATCGTTTAAAATGCCCCAACCAATCAGATCTTATTTAACATTTGAAAGCTAATATCTGATTGGTTAGGGCAAAATTAGCACCATTTTAAACGACAAGAACCTTTATTGAATAACCCTGTAAATGGAATATATTCATGTACTTGCTAACATATACCCTGATTACATTCTATAAAAAGAAAAACTTTCATTACAAGCAGCACGTAAACACCTGAACCATATTACCCAGAAATTCATTTTTCCATAATATACATTTATCTTTGACATCATAAAAAGCCAAACTATTAACTGGTTTTGGGACAGACCATAATTCCTTGCTAGCCCCTTTAGGACATCCTATTATGTCATTATGGAAGGTTCTTATTGTCCTGTTGATTACATGGTCCGGTACCTCGACCTATTCAGTCAAATTCCCTGAGCTCCCTCATAAAATCTTTTTCTAAACTAGCAGTTACTAAGATGTTCAAAAAAACGATATTTTACATACAATTTTGTATTACCATGTGTGGTACTATGAAGGCAAATTCCATTCAACTAGCGATTAAATAGAAAATCTAGCACAAAACCAACCACTAGTTACATGTCTTATTACTAATACCAGGCACTAGTTTTGGGTGCAAAACTGTATATCATAGAAACACGGTTCATTATTTACTGTCTAATCTGGTAACCAAAACAACACTCAACAAAAATCTCAACACAAATAGTGTTACCTAATACTCTTAGTGTAAAAAGCAGTTTTCATTTCGTTTTCATGCCATAAAACCACTGACTCCAACAGCACAAATATACAAACTAAACTGAAACCTTTAAAGGAGAAGTATGGGCTAAGACACATTTTTCTTAATCTATTGCCCATTAACTGAACTAAAATGATATATAACTTTTCTAAACAAATATATACTTGTGTGAAGTTGGTAAATTATTTTTCTTTACCCAAATACTACACTTTGCTAATACGACAGTTCCAAGTATACAAATATATATGGTGTGGGAGGGGACAGGTAGATCGGATGAACAGGTAATGGGGTATGTTGCTAAATAACGGCCGATCACGCAGTTCCCTAAGGGAGCACACATAGTGGCAAACAGTTGGTCAGGACAAATCTCGGCCTGTGAGTATCCAGCCTAAGGTGCAAAAAGGGTTAAAGTAAAAATATCTGTAAAGCAAAACATATTATTGTTTTCACACAAGTATATTTTTGGTAAGAAAGGCAAGTGATATATCTGGAAAAATGTATTTTAGATCATAGTTCTCCTTTATCACCTTTACAACTTATGTTTCTAAGAAAGTTAAAAGAAATAACTGGTTAATTACAACCATTTCATATTTGAGTATAATAGAAGGCAGCATGATATCTTGTAAGAACATGCTTATTTATCCAGTCTACATACAAGACACAACATTCCTCTGTGTGAGTCAAGGCCATCAATTCATTTAAACAGGGTCAAATAAGGCTGCATGCCAGATTACACAGCCAGGGATCAAATGTGGCAAACTTTTTATTCTGCTATACAGTTATTATAGAAAGTTCCCCATTAGGTGAATACCCTATTAGCTGTACCCTGTGCCTAACAATGATCCTGTTGTTTTTTTTAACCAGACATTCTATCTCTCATTTTAATCACTCCAGACTCTACACATATCCAGTGTGTCATTGCCAGACTGTGCAGTCCCATCTCCTTTCAGTGTACAGCTCTCTGTCTGGGCTGTTGAGGGGCACTAGGAAACATTCACTTGGCAGTGCCACTGTGCCAGAGGTTTATGACACTCCCTGTTTGTGTACCTACTGACTGCCTATACCTAGGCTATCAAATTGCTCACAGTATCTGTTATACCCAACCACTACCCATCCCCAGTCAAGTCATACTGCCCACTGTGATAATCCACCCCAATTCCAGCAAACTGTTCATTGTACATGTATTGTATCCTGTGTTAGTCCAACTCTATTCCAGCCCACTGTATGCGTTTAGTACCGAGTATCAGTCCATCTCTGGTGTACCAAGTGACTTCCCACTGGATTTGTGTTTTTTATCCAGTGACTGTCCATCTCGAGTCCAGCACCCAACCCTCTGTATCTGTGTTGTACCCAGTGTTAGTCCATCCCTATTCCAGCACATTGCCCTCTGTATCGGTATTATATCCAATGTTAAACCATATCTAGTCCACCACATTTCCAACTGTATCAGTGTTGTACCCAGTTAGACCATCTCTAGCCCAGCAAAAAGCTTATTGTGTCTGTGTTCTACCCACTGATAATCCATCTCTAGTCCAGTACATTGCCTACTGTATATGTGTTGTACCCAGTGTTAGACCATCTATAGTCCAACACACTTCCCACTGTATCGGAATTGTACCCAGTGTTAGACCATATCTAGTCCCCCACATTTCCTACTGTATCAGTGTTGTACCCAGTGTTAGACCATCTCTACCCCGGAACACTGCTTACTTTGCCTGTTCTACCCATTGTTAATTAATCTCTAGTCAAGCACATTTCCTACTGTATCCGTGTTGTACCCAGTGTTAGACCATCTGAAGTCCAGCACATTTCCTACTGTATCTGTGTTGTACCCAGTGTTAGTCCATCTCTAGTCTAGTCCAGCACATTTCCCACTGTATCTGTGTTGTACCCAATGTTATTCAATCCCTATTCCAGCACATTGCCCACTGTATCGGCATTGTATCCAGTGTTAGAGCATATCTAGTCCAGCACATTTTCCACTGTATTGGCTTTGTACCCAGTGTTAGACCATATTTAGTCCACCACATTTCCCACTGTATCAGTGTTGTACCCAGTGTTAGACCATCCCTAGCCCAGCACAATGCTTACCGTGTCTGTGTTCTACCCATTGTTAATTCATCTCTAGTCCAGCACATCGCCTACTGTATCTGTGTTGTACCCAGTGTTAGTCCATCTCTAGTCCACCACATTGTCCACTGTATCTGTGTTGTATCCAGGTGTCAGTCCATCTCTAGCCCAGCACACTGCCCACTGTATCTGTGTTAAACCCAGTGTCAGTCCATCTCTAGCCCAGCACACTGCCCACTGTATCTGTGTTGTACCCAGTGTTAGTCCATCTCCAGCCCAGCACACTGCCCACTGTACTCTGTGTCGTACCCAGTTTTCCATCTCTATAGCCCAGCACAAGACGCCCCACAGTCTCTGTGTTGTGCCCAGTGTTAGTCCATCCCTATTCCAGAATATTGCACACTGTATTGGTATTGTACCCAGTGTTAGTCCATCTCTATCTAGCCCAGCACACTGCCCACTGTATCTGTGTTGTACACAGTGTTAGTCCATCTCCAGCCCAGCACACTGCCCACTGTATCTGTGTCGTACCCGGTTAGTCCATCTCTAGCCCAGCACACTGCCCACTGTATCTGTGTCGTACCCAGTTAGTCCATCTCTAGCCCAGCACACTGCCCACTGTATCTGTGTTGTGCCCAGTGTTAGTCCATCCCTATTCCAGAATATTGCACACTGTATTGGTATTGTACCCAGTGTTAGTCCATCTCTATCTAGCCCAGCACACTGCCCACTGTATCTGTGTTGTAAGCATTGTTAGCCCATCCCTATTCCATCGTACTGCCCACTGTGTGTTGTACCCAGTTAGCCCAGCACACTGCCCACTGTCTCATTCCTCTTGCACGGGATCCATAGTTACTCACCCAATCTCAGCACAAATCAGTCTCCCCATGGCTGCCCCTCCCATTGGAAGTCCAGTGCCCCGATGTTCCAGGACAGTGACTTGCTGACCAGCCTATTGCTCCCTCCCGAACAGTCCTACCCGGTGCCCCAGTTACAGTGTATGAGAGAAGGCAGAGCGCTCCCTGTTACTGCCGGTCTCACTGAACAGTCAACTTCCCCACCACACCCTCCTCCCTCACTGACAGCCCTAGCACCTCCTCTGTGGAGGTTACAGTCACCTGCACCGGAGCTACTGTCTCGGGGTCACTGGTACATACAGACGGGGATCCAAGGGTCACTGCTACATACAGCCATGATACAGATACCGACCATCCCACTGTCCAGTTATCACATCCATCAACATCCATAATTGACCACATCTGTATGATCAATTATGTCTGTTCATGTATCTCTAATGTCTATGTATATCTGTGTCTATGTGTGTATGTGTTACTATGCATGTCTATATCTGTGTGCCAACATCTGTATGTGTTCCTATGTCTGTCTGTGTGTAGGTATGTGTCTGTCATGTGTATGTTTCTGTATATGTGTATGTCTGTCTATGTGCATGTCTGTTTGTATGTGTATCTGTCTGTGTGTATGTGTCTGTCTATGTGTATGTCTGTCTTCTGTTTCTGTCTATGTGTATGTCTGTCTGTGTTATGTGTCTGTCTATGTTGTATGTCTGTCTGTATGCTGTCTGTCTATGTGTATGTCTGTCTGTGTGTGTGTGTCGTCTATGTGTATGTCGTCTGTATGCCTGTCTGTCTATGTGGCTGTGCCTGTCTGTGTGTGTCTTTGTGTACACATGTCTGTCTATGTGCTGCAAGCAAAGGTCTCTCTACATCCCTGTCAATCACTTTCTCATTGCCCAGTGTATTCAGACTGATACACCACCTGAAGCTAGGAATCAGCAGGCATTGCAGCTATTATTTGGGGGGAGCATCTGGACTCCCCCTACCCCCCATTTGGGCTAAAAGCCTAAAACCAATATTTTGCAATATGAAGGAGACTGAGACAACTATACCACTGCCTGCAGTAAATATCTATTGTACAGGTACAAATAATAAAAACTAAGGTTTTGAAAACCTAGCAGCAATTTTATATTGGTAGCACAGATAAAACTCACAGCACCAATGGCATTTATAGTGCCTCTCCCCCCATAACACCTAGTCACTTCTAAAATTAAAACAAATCACCCTGTAAGGATGCTATTATTATAGCAAGCCACCACGGGTTAGGATGTGTTCCCAGATACACTGCCAGCTGCCAATAGTGCAGATTATTTGTTCCAGATGCATTCAGTCATCATATAGACTAGGGTTTAAATGAAGAAAAAACTATTTCTATTAGGGTTCAGTTCCCTTTTAAATAAAGGAGGGAATTACACACATAAAAAATGCTTTTATATATAATATATATAATATATAATGCTAGAAAAGACAATGAAACTTCCTAGAAAGAAACAAACACAAGACAACACTAAGGACAGGGTTACTAGATCAATTAAAATCAGGTGCACAACTTGAAACACCTGCAGTCAGGGTGTGTCAAAATTCATTCAATCCGGTTTTGCAATTGCTTAATTGCTTCAGCCTTGCAAATTATTGTGTTGACTATTTAGCAGAAGATCTGATAAACTCACAAAGGCAGAGAATACAAAGAAATATATTGCTAAAATAGATGGAAGAAATACCTAAGAAAAGTTTCAGGGATGGCATAAGATATTAAACATCTAAAATGTGTTTTTTTTTCTAATCCAGACAATAATACTCTTCCACAAACATGTCAGGGTAAAGTAAAAATAAAGTGTATTCCAGATTATGAAAACCCAAAAATATGCTGCTCTGAAATCTGAAATAATGGTATCTACCAAAGTAAATGCAACAAAACACATCAATATGTCCAGTAGAGCACTGATCTAAAACCCCAACTGAAGCCAAGGCCATGCTATATAACTATGAATTAAAGGACAACAAAATGATTAAAACATCCTCTTTAGCTAGGCTAATTTCCCATGTAATGGGTATCTGAACCTCTATTATACAGTAACTTCAAAAACCTACTTAAAATAATCTTGACTTTCTCATTCTGCCATTTTCCTTTGAAGTTGGAACACAATGAATGTCCTGCACCCAATGACTAGCTACATAAAAAGAACAATAGGTGGCCCAGCTGCAAAGGAATCTGGATATCAGAGATAGTCATTATTCACAGTTCGATCATGTTTTAGGTAAGTACAGAGCTTTTTAAAAAGAAATATAGTTGTCCAGGTCCCTATGAAGAGAGGAATCAGCTCAGCTTAAGTTGGCTTTAGATCTTTTTTCTTTATTGTTGTCTTATTTCAGTCAAAAAGGAAAAGATAAGACAAGATGCTTTATATAAGAAGGGGATTAGCAACTGATAAAAGTAGGTCACGTCAGTAATAATCTTAAAGGGTATGTCCACCCTAAATATCAAATTTTAATATGTGATCCCCCCTGGGCTCCCAGCCCCAACCGCTATGTTTTTTTTTTTTTAGAAAGCCCCCCAAACGCTACTTACCTCCCCTCTTTCCTTCGCCGCGCTCCCGGCGGGAGCGGGACCGGCAGCCGCGTCTGTGATTGGCTGACGGCAGCCGCGTCCGTGATTGGCTGCCGCTCAGCCAATCACAGATGCGGCTGCCGGTCTCCGCTCCCGCGGCAGCTTACTTCCGCGTAGGAAAGGGAGAGTAAGTAAAAGTTTGGGGAGCTTTCTGAAAAAAAAACATAGCGGTTGGGGCTGGGAGCCGAGGGGGAGTCACATATATTAAAGAAAACACGCTAGGGGGAGGGGAATCGGAGAGGGAGGGGGAGAAGGGCTCATAAGCATGGCAAAAATTTACCGGGCCAGGTAGCAGGCAGTGTCCTATTGGACTCTGCAGCCTCCTGGGGTGGTTTTTTGGCACTTTGGGGGGGGGACTCAGGAGAACCAGATGGAGCTGGGATGTGAGGTAAGGATTAAACTACACTACATGATGGGGCCAGTAGTTGGGGAGATTATAGTTTTGGGGGTGGACATGCCCTTTAAGAGAAACCAGAGTAGAAATACAAGAAAAGACAAGGAAACCCCCCCAAGCATTCAGGAACAATAAAGAGGAACCTGCTTAAAGACACCTGATCTACAGTCCTCACAAATGCTTGCTGGGCTTATTCTGTGCAGACATTTGCGTATCCTACCCCGATGTCTTCCAAATCATTATGATTTTGTTCATTAAGCTTCTTAATTAACATGCAGTTCATGTTACTCTGCCCTGTTAAAGATATAGAGGGAACAGGCTTAGCAAATCAGGTTTAAAAATGTATTATCTGAAGAAATGATTTATATTTCTCAGTACTGAGGGCCAACTCACAACCCTTCCTCTAGTGGTTTTCCAGCTCCACTTACACATTTGCAACAAATTACAGTAGATTTCCTTGACATATCAAATCAAATGCATAAGGAATTTGTTTGGCAGAATACAGTGTGATAATTCTCCTAGCCTCTGAGACAAAATGAATTGCTGGAGTAAGTAGAGATGGAGATTGTGCACCCATACAGTAAGTAAGACAAGGAAAGGTATGTTCAAGAAATGATTGCAAAAGATATAAAAATAGAGGCTGTTTTGCTTTACAAAAGGGTAATCTGTTACAAGATGAAGCAAGTGAGTGAAAATAAAGGGGCTTTGCTTTACTTTAGCCTAGATGGTACTAGGTAGCCTTGAAGATGCATAATTAATAGTATACCATTATAGGTCAACCTTCCATTTTTTGTAATGTGTGTCTAATGGAAATGCATTTACATTTTTGCTTGTTTGGTTCCAAGTTTCAATAGAATTTATGACCATAATGGCAGTATCTTCTTGATTTCTTCATTTATACTGTATTGTTTACCTTTTTTTATCCTGCCTTTCACCTTCTACTTGGTGTAAAAATCTTAACAAAATGAAATAAATTATATATGTGGGCTAGCTACTGGCCATAATTTGATTTAAAGGGCAAAAATCTTGTGACTTGTCATTTATCTGCCTGTAACTCCAACTGCTATTTTTCCCAGTTTATTACATGCATTTGTAACCAGGTATTTCATGATATCTCCTCCTCCCTCTGCTGCAAGAGCTTTTTATATGCTTGTGCAGAGGAGGCATCAGATGAAACACTAGTCAAAAACTGGTTGTGATGTCACCAGTCACAGCCTTGATTGACTGCATGGAGGGAGGGGCCAGTTTATTTTAATAATAATTATCCTTAAATATCTACTAAGTAATGCAGGTAATTAAGTGCAAATTATATCAGTTGTGGTTGGGGGCAGGTAACTGACAATTATCTATCTCCCAACACTTGTCTTGATAAAGGACATGTAAACCATTTTTCACTCACCTTTTATATATTATATATACCTTATTTGTCCCAATGTCGATTGGAAATAGTAGATTCAATCACTTATCCCAGTCTTACTCCCTCATATAGGAAAAGGTCTCACACACTGGATTTCATTCAGCTGTTTTCAGGTTTTGTTTACTAGGTGCACTGATGAGAAATGCTTTGCACAGATTTGTGCTAAAATCAGGATCAATTCATTATCCCAGCCGCAGCTCTGTACTATGGTGTTTAGCTGGGCTAATAATTATGAGGCCTGGCTGCAAATTTTGAAGTGGAGGCTTCTTCCCACCCAAAGCTCTGCAAAGCAACCAGAATCCAGGACTCAGAACACACACATTGAATAATCCAGGAAACATACACTGTTTCCTTCAGTAACGACAAACCCTGGAGCCTCTCACCACTAGAGATGGCCGGTTCGCGGACCCGAACCCGGATCCGCCGCGGATTTCTCCCGTCCGCGAACGGCGGATTATTCCGGACTTTCCGGACTTCCGAACTTCCGAACTGCGGATTTTTTTTTTTACGAAAATTTTCGAAAATACGAGTATCTACGATACTTTCGTGATACGTAAAAACCGAAGATCCTCGTAATTACGAGGATTCACGTAATTACGAGGATTCAAGTAATTACGAGTATTCTCGTAATTACGAGAATACTCGTAAAGACGAGTAATTCGTGTAAATTTTCAAGACGGAGCAAGCCACATGATCCAAATTAGCCAATGGCAGCTATCATAGTTACAGAAAGCCTCGTTTTTTTACGGAAATCTACGTTTTTACGGGAATCCTCGGGAAGTCAACGCGAGCGGACTGTACTTTTTAGGTATTGTTGGCATTTATACGTGCTTCTAAGGCCATTACCCAGGTCCCTGAGTGGTTAAGTGTACGTTACCAAGGCTATTTAGACCACTTTTAATGCGGATTTTGCCGAACTTTCATTTTAATACGTTTTAACGGGTCCGCTCGCGGATTTTCGAATTTTCGGATTTTTTAGATAATCCGCGGATCCTCGCGCGGACCGGATTTTTCGAAGTTCGGACATCTCTACTCACCACCTATAGGAGAGAAACTTAGTCGAGGTATATACTCCATCCACTACTTTGCCAGACGGTGTCTCACATAACTTAAAGGACAAAAATATCAAAAAAACATTTCTCACATTCCACACTTCCAGCAGCTGAAATCACTGACTCACAACAGTGTTGCCCTCCTTTAGATATCACACATTAAAGATGAGTGCTAAAAGCCCACCTCCAAGAGGGCCCAGGGCCTTGATTAACATAGCACTTGTCATTGGCTGGTGGGAATTTCTGTTACAACCTCTCTCCTCCTCCTCTGCCAGTTAAACAAATTTGAAATGTCCTGTTGCTAGGATACAGCCTGCATAATCAAGCTGATAAAGGGCGGGTGGAGAAGTGTTTTTTCGAATGCTAGCTTTGAGTGACAGTTACAGGCAGATAGAAATGTTACAAATACATGTTGGACACATAAAAAGGAATTGGTACTAACAAATATTATCATTATTATGCAAAACACATAACAGGCATTTGATTTAGTTTATGTTTATGTTCAAATGATGTCGTCTGTTGTTTCTTTGTCTTTCCTAAGTTATGTCTGCAGCTCTGCATCAATGTCTGAAGCTAGAATCCCTGGTTCATACCATGGTTTCAGCCATTGAAACCATTGCAATCTTTGAGCAATGGGTGTTTGGTGTTATCTAGTAACAATGCTAAAGTTTACTCAAGGCTAGTAACTTATGTCAACCAATAAAACATTTGCTTTTTTTTACTCTAACTGCATCAGACCAATAAAAAATATTTATTGGTTGCTATGGGCTTCTGCAAAGGTTGAACAGCCTATTATATATACTCTTAATTACACTGGCACCTCTATGATTAGTGCTCCTATAGCAACTGTGTTGTAAAATACTTTGTTCAACAAACCAAAATAAAAAATGCACCATAAAATTCCTCCTTTCATATTTTAAAGCTATAAATCTATAAATGTAATGTTCATGAACCCACTTATAAGATGCTTCAAATGCCCCCCCCCATTCAAAATCAAAGCATTGATCCATGGACTGATATCACAGATGCAGCTGATGCTACAACTTCATACCCAGCCACCTGCTTTATGCCTGCCATGGCTTGAAGAAATGCATTTGCATAGTACCTAGATATAAGGAACCGATTGGAGGCTGAGATATTCAGAACAAACTTTAGTGTATGGAATCAGGTGGAGAAAGAGATACACGGAAGGTATCCAAGGATTTATCAGAAGCGGTAAAATGAAATTATAAGTTATGAAGAACTTTGGCACAACCCTACTACAGAAGTTGTTTGGGACAAATCAAGTAACTCGATTGAAAACATATGCAGGAATACTGCTAATGCATTTAGCTATATAAAGCCCAAGTAGAAATCCCATAAAAGGGCTGATGCAATAAGAGGTGTAAAAGTTTGCCTGTGCTATTCATTTTCAGCATCCATTTAGTTATTAGCTTTTTCAATCCACGTAAGTCTTCAATATAGGTAAGGTACTTTGTTATCCGCTCAGTGTAAATCTGTCCACTTACCTCAGAGGGAAATCTGTCTGCCACTCGCTCAGCATCTCCCATCAGATGTCACTACTCAGCGCTGGCAAGTGAGACAGGCACCGAGTAGTGACGTCAGACGTGAGCGGAAGCCGGATTTCCCTCTGATGTGAGTGACTCGAGTATAAGCCGAGGTTCGGTTTATAGGCTATTTTTAAAGCCTGAAAACTTCAGCTTATACTAGAGTATATACGGTATGTGTAGTTTATTAAAAGCTAAGGGGAGGGGGGCATCCATACAACATAGAAATATTCAATTTTGTTCATCACATATATTGAACATGTTTTGATTTATACTAGTGTGTGATACTATATATAGGTTAATATCTCTTGAACCCTTTGTATTGTGTATATATCTTACCCCATTTCCAGTAAGGGAGCTATGGGGTATAGGAGATATGCTATCTAGGAAGCAACACCAGTTTGTTTTATTAACCACACCAGCAGCTGATGAACATGGTGCTTCCCTGTGCCAATCCCATCCCTAACTAGTATTTCCTTTTGGGTACATGTAGAGAGACACACAAAGGCACTGAACACTCAAAAAACTCAACTATAAGATATAAAAAACATACAATAGGGAAAAAGTACAATGATAAAGTAATTGAAAATGTTACAACCAACTATTTGAAAAGCACATGTTTACCATGCATTTATTCAGGTATAAATGTCCATATAGAGATATAAGATTACTGTTCTCATATTTGCACAATGACTCAGCCTTTGGCGAACAAGTGCGCATAAACTTTAACATTGAATCACCCACGTTCCATTTGCACACTAAAGTGACAATGAATGACTTGGACTACAGCCAGTTCACATTCCATTCTGTGTCTTGTTTCCAATACCTGGCTAAACATTATAATGTTTAATTTATCTTTATTATTTCCGATATGTGTTAAAGTGTCATTACCACTGACTGGGAATTATCATATGAATAATAATCCAAGAACTCAGATTACTCTTGGTTTAAATTAAAAATAGCAGCGCCTCTTCTTTTGGCGATTTTAAGAGGTCCTTTCCATTTTATCGTTAGCTAGAACACTTTAATTTTACAGCCTGTTTAAAAAGTTGTATTTTGTAGTGTAGTTGATTAAAAGAGAAGGTTTGCATTCCAGTGTAATCTTGACATCTACATGCAAAATATATCCGTGATATTGAACCTTAGAACTCCAGATGTTTTGGAAGCTCGCAGCATGCATTTTGTAAACAAGGCACGCTGGAAGTTGTAGTCTCTAAAACATATGGAGTACCTTCCTGTAAAAGTTAGCTTGAAAATATTATGTACTGTATTTACATACCACAGAAATGTATGAAGAAGTTCTTCTGACCTTTTCGAGTGACATTTGAAGAACCACCTGCCCCAATATTTTTTTTTTCTTTGTAATTGACTTGTGATTGCAAAATAAATGGGCTGGACGAAAACCTCATGGTAACATTTGACTGATCAAATTTAACTAATAATGTCTTAATATTGCGTTGCCAACATAAGGCTAAACAAGCGTGCGCTCATGTGTCAAATGTTCCACATTTTAAACTATGAGGCTGAGGACACACTCAACTTGCAATTTGTGCGTGTTGATGTCAGTTTGTGTGGCGATCCCTGTGATATTCCGTTAACAGAGCACATGCGCTCCGATATGACCAGATCGCCCATTAAAACGCGGTGGTGTAGCCCTAAAAGAGGTTTTGGGCAGCGTTTTGAAACGGGATATAGAAAACATTTCTCTAACAATGATTCCTTAAATTTGTATAAATTATTCCATTCCGTGCTGTAATGTATCATTGGCTGAAATGTTTATAAATTGGCACGGTGAAGGGAATCAATTTTTATATTTGGCAGATTCAATCTAACCATGTATGGCCCGCCTTAGCAGTGTAGGAAGATCAGAAGAGTGATCACAATCTGCCCAAATTAAAGAGATTTAAGTTATAAAGTATTAGTTTGTCTAAGATCAAAGAAAAGAAGCAAAGCTCTAGGGATTATGTTCCAGAGGAGGATATCCATTATCAGTCATAACTGCACACGTTTGGGGAGATTTAACCAGAGCCGAAGTGATTTCCCCTTACGTTACTATTTAATATCGGCTAGCTGGCGTTAAATAGTAACGTAATAGGAGACGTGCAGCTGCTGATGGGTAGCTTGCGTCGGCTGTGTGAATGTCTCTTGTGATTCTTGCAAAGCTGCCGCAGTCAAGGAGTTAAAGTCATGCTAACTTATCATAATTAGGTTACAGTGACTTTAAAGGGTATCTCCGCTGGTAAAAAAATGTTGGTATTCAGTTTTATTGAAGAACTGGGAGTAAAGGAGCTGTGTCTTACATCCTGTTCTTAAATAAAACCTGCAGGAGCCGGGAACGAAGGTAAGGTACTTACCGTACCCGATCGGTCGATCCTCTGCCGCATAGTCCGACAGGTCCTAACAGACTTATTACGCTATGCGCATAGCATACAGTCCGTGGGGACCAGTCAGACTACGCGGCGAGTAAGAGAGCGTACAGGTAAGTAACTTAACTTCAGTGTTCCCGCTAATTAAGTTCACAAATATATTGTCAGGCCTAATTGCAGCATATTAATATCAAATATATTACTATCATATATACTTAATTCAAATCTAGTTTTATATTTAACATTAAAAAAAAAGCTTAAAACTGGTTCCTTAAAGTGTATCTCCACCCTCTAAATAGTTTTTTTTTATACAATGTAGGGCCAGCCCACCCACAACCGCTATGTTGATATATAATGCACTATGTTAGATTAATGTTTATTAAGAAAAGAATCAGAACTCTACTAACAGTCCCTCGCCCCTGCGGTGCTCTGATCCGGCCCAAGTAGAGTTCTGGTTCTTTTTTTAAGCAATCTAACTTAGCGGTTGCGGTGGGCAGGGATATCCTACATTATATAAAAAACGTTTTACACTAGGTGAAGGGCAGTCACGAGGGATCTGAGGGGGGGGGGAGTAATGGGTAAAGGGCTCCTCTGCGCATACCACTGTCCTCTCAGAGGACAAGGAGGAGGCAGAAACCTTTCTCACAGGAGACACATCCTACTCTTCAGTTTCTCTGGACTTTGGACAAGCACTGCATGAAAACTATAAGGAGCAGATATGTAAGGTAAGGATTTTCTAAATACACAGTGGGCCAATAGTGGATTAAATAAAAAAAAAACATTAGGAGGAGGGAGGGGCATGCTGTTTAAAGGGGAATTATACCCACCCCATCCTGTTAAATGTACCCAGGGTAAGGGTAACTTGCCTTCATCAATAAGGGACCTGGCCAATAAAGTGGGATGGTATAGTCTGCATAATTGCCCTTTAAAAGCATAATAGTAACTGTCCCATAATCACATCCATGACAAATATAGGCTGGCAAAATTGGCCATTATTTACTTCGGTCATGCTGTTTTTTTTATGATTATAGCAAATTGTTTAATTGTTCAATAGTTTATGGCCTGCATAAAATCAGAACCTAGGGCAAAAATATTTTACAGTGCAATAACAAAATAAAGAAAAAATGCTTTTGAGGGAACAAGTATTGGCAACAATCTATCTCATTTGTATTTTTTTGTAAGCACTACTACATCCCACACACAATGGTTTAAATGCAAAGAATAATCCTGTCTAACAACGATATATTGCAGTTATGAGATTGCAGTAAACAAGCTTTGTACAGATCAGCCTTTGTCATGAAGAATTATGTGATGTTCTAAGTTCATAAGGACGGGTGAGCAATCAGTTATAAGGGAAAGTACGTTTGCTGATTTAAATTGCCTTCTATACATATTTTATAGCATCAAAATACTTTAAGCCTGATCATCTTGACAGACCTCTCTTGTACATAAATTCTGATGCAAAAACAAACAATATTTCACATGACAAACTTTTTATTAATAGAACTTAGAGCTACAAATATTTCAGCTCCTAAAGGGCACGTCACCCTTAAAACAAAAAAACTGGGCATTTGTCAGTTTCCTGCCTCCAACTGATGTATTTACACCTTGTACCAGCATTACTAACCAGAATATTTAAGGATTTGTTGTCCCCATTCTGGCCCCTACCTCCATACAGTGAATCAAGGCTGTGACAACTAAGTTTACATTTTTATTTATCTATTTCTTTTCTGTCATCAGTTCATTAAAATACTAGTGCAAAATATAAAACATAGATAAGTAAATGTATTCAATTATGCATCAGAAGGGTGATCATTTTAGTTCCTTCCACTTTCTCCTACCCAGTTAAGTGTCACATATCATTTTTTACATATGTGGACTTCCATTGTTTGCTCTTCAATGATTGCCTTCTGTGGAAAAAATAGAATACTGTTATTAGTGCTAACTATATAAAGCTCTGCGCTTGTAGGGGGCTGACCTGCAGTGCACGACTGGTAGAAGAACGCCCATTTCAGCTGACCATCTGGTGGCCTAAGGCCCTTGTTGTAGCTTTATGGTCCTTCGGTCCATAGACTAACCGATATTCGGTTGAAAACGGCAGTTCGTCTCCCAGTTATGCATCACAGTTCAGCCCTGTGAATGCACATCTGAATGGAGCTTTAAGGGACACTAACTCCCCTAAAGCAAAGAAAAATAACTATTTGCCATTTCGTTTGGATTATTCACAGGGAGTTGAGAACTTATTTCCACTCCCTGTGAATAATATTATGCTCGGGGGACCTGGAACTTACCTTACAGCCGATCCACTCGCAGCCGCCGCTCCTTCACTGACAGGCCGCTCTGTCCTGACCGGCCCTCCTTAGGCGCGCTGCGCACCAATACAAAAGATAGGGTGCGCGATCGGGAAAGAACAGCTGTTCAGTGAAAGCGGCTGCAGTGGAGCGGTGGTAAGGTTAGTTCCAGGTCCCCTGAGGTAATATATTCACAGGAGGTGAGAATAATCGGTCTCACCTCCCTGTGAATAATACAACTGAATGGCAAATAGTTATCTTCTGGCTTTAGTGTTCCTTAAAGGAGAAATACCCACTAACAGTGTTGGCGTCATCGCCACAGGGGTGCACCTTACGCAACCATGCAACCCAAATACCAGACTTGCGAGCAGGGGCGTCTATAGGGTTTTTGCCACCTTAGCCAAACTATTGAATCCCGCCCTATGTCCACTAGGTGCCATGAATTGGCGCCATCGCACCAGGTTAGGTGTGCTTGGCTTCCAATGTGGGTTAAACATTTATAGGGAGATCAATAAAAGTTCTTACCATTTAAAATGGTGCTAATTTTGCCCCAACCAATCAGATCTTATTAACATTTGAAAGATATCATCTGATTGGTTGGGGCAGAATTAGCACCATTTTAAATGATAAGAACTTTTATTGAATACCCTGTTAGTCATTTTAACTTCACATCAGTATTTAACATTTCCTAAAAAAGACATTTATCCACACCATAATTCTGTAGATAAAATATTTTTTCCAAAAGATTTGTAGCCTGCCACCATGTCAAGTCAAATTCTTTCAGCAGAGCCCTACAAACCTAACAGTTGCCCTAATTCCCAGATCACAGAGATAAGTATATATAAGATGCCCTTATGCCCAGATCACACAGATAGGTCATATAACATGCCCAATCCCAGACCACCCAAACTACATTGAAAATAAAATGTCCCCATCTCTGCACACCAGAAATTGCCTCACTTACCTATGACAATTGAGGCAGGGCCTGCATGAAGGCAGTAGATAGTGCAGAGCTAAGAGGGAAAACGCTCACACACCCACAATTTATTTCCTTTGCTCTGTTTGCTCTTTTCTAAAAGAAAAAAGCTCAAGTAATCTCTGAATGCCGCCTCTCTGCTATTAGCAGGGGTGCCGCCCTAGCATTTTGCTCATATTGCCTCATTAAAGAGACACCCTGCTTGCAGGTATTGCCTTATTGTACTATCTTTAAGTTGTAAGAGGTTTTACCAATGATAAATTATTTTAGGCATTTTGTGCATCACAGCCTGATTAAAGAAGAATGAAAGTCTAGTATTGGTAAGTTCGTTATTTTTCATTTAGTCTGAACCTGAACGGATATACATAATAACCACTACAATCATTTAATGCCCTCTTTCATTATAAAGCCAGCCATATTATTCCTGCTCGTTTGCTAGATATGGTATTGGAGTACGTTCTCAGGGACAGTTGAAGGTTGATCCATTTAAGAGAGAGTCATGTTCTTTAAATATATAATATGCTCTATTCATGGTTCTTACAAAAGGAATGTGAACAAGTCCATTTTCTTCTAAGGGCTTAGACATGCCTTAATACACCAGGAGCCCTTATACCTAATACAGATTTTATTCCAGACTAGTGTTTGCAGTTGGGAAATGAGCCATTTTCTATATTTCAGATACTCTAAGAAATATATTTTAATTTATCATTTAAACTGGGATCCCATTAAATCCCCTATGAATCTACCATTTGGCATGGGTATCCACAATGCTTTTAAAAAATGTATATCCAGTTTAACAGGATAACTCATAATGCAGGCACTATAAATTGTTTATACTTTGAGTTTAAACTGATTAGATCTTAACCTGTCTGGGCAGGATGTCGAGATTAGAGAAATAGGAAGCAAACACAAAAGCTGTCACATCATCTATTCAGATAGCTGCATAAGAATGAATCTGTTATTTTATAGAAAAAAGTGTGAACTGTCCACAATGGCATTCTAGGACTGGAAGTTAGAATCAAACTAGATATGTTGTTAGTGTGACATTATTATTTAAACTTGAAAATTATAGCACTGCACTTCTACTCCTTATATAATTGTTTTATTTTGGAAAGTGGAGCAGGGTTGCCATATAAATATAACAGAAGGAAGGTCCAATCAAATATTTGATTTGCTTTGGGACCAAATGACTTTTGCTTTAGTGGCCAGCAAGAAGCCCATTTATAGGGCCACCACATATCTGATGGAAGGTAAGGCAAAATTAAAGGCACTATGGTACCGAACTAGGTTGAGTTTATCTACAAAAGCAAAGGTATATATAACTTCCCTTTAAATTAGGGTTATCCCGTTTATGGTATAGCCTAGCAATAAAATATTAAAATCTACAACATACAACTAAAAAAATGAAACTGTAGTTCTGTGATGTAATGACATTTTCTATTTTAAATTAATGACAAACAATGATTGTAGCATAAAAGAGGATAAAGGGACTAGTTTAATGGGGTCCCAAGCATCATAATGTTCACTATTTTGCAATGTAGGCAGGGACAGATGTAAGCAGGTTTTGTGAGATCAAAAAGGAAATGTGGTAAATAATGTGCAAGCCTTCTATTGAACTATCAGGGTTAAGTGTATATTAGGAAGCCAATTTGCTGACCTAAACAAGTTTTTTTTTATATCTACCCACAATAAACGGCCCTGATTAAAAGAGCATTTAACTGGTCCCAGCTGTGAGACAAACTATTTTGGGGAAAAGAAAATATGTTATCTATAAACTTTCATCCCATTTTTAACAAAAAAACATCAAAAACAACAAACGTGTTTTTTTTAAAAAAAATTGATTCTAATGCACGTTGTTCCAATGAGTCATGAATGTGGCAATACTGTGTTCTAATGTGTGACAAAGAGATCAATATAACGATAACAACTAGGAAACTATATAGTGGTTTCCATTCATAAAGGGGATTATATACATCCCCCTGTATAGATAATTTAGTGTATAGAGGAAGAAGAACACCATTTGAACTTGTACAGCTCCTCGCACTCCCACGTTCCTTTTAATCTTCCAGGTGCTGCTTCCCTAAACTGCTCAACCATAGCAGTAACTTAATCACCAAATAGTACCAGGGAGGCCACACTCACAAGATATAATAGTGTTTATTGTAAGATAGTGGTGCACAACGTTTCAGGGCTTCCCCCTTCCTCAGGTCCTGAGGACCTGAGGAAGGGGAACCCCCGAAACGTTGTGCACCGCTATATCACAATAAACATTATTATATCTTGTCTGAGTGTGCCTCCCTGGTACTATTTTGGAGAAAGAACACCATACTGAACCTTGATTTAAACTATGTTTGGTTTTCAGCTATTAAACACTTTAAAGTGCTTTTGAAGTCAAAAGATTAATGGATTATATGCCAATCAGAAGCTGGATATATATTGAGATATCTAAAGCGAAGATTTACCTGTGTAAAAGGACTCTGGTGCCTTCCATAAGATTCCCTTACTGTTGGTAAAACAACCTTTGGGGTTGGTTTATACAATATAGAATGAGAAAGTCTTAAACATGAGAACACTCACAGGGAGATTCAATAAAAGTTCTTAACGTTTGAAATTGTGCTAATTTTGCCCCAACCAATGAGATCTTATTTAACATTTGAAAGCTAAAATCTGATTGGTTGGGGCAAAATTAGCACCATTTTTAACGATAAGAACTTTTATTGAATAGCCCTGTGTGTGAATAATCACAGTGGAACGAACCTACCTACAAGGTAGGACCGAGTGGGCAAACCCCCGGTCCTGGACGCCCAAGGTAAGTTGGACAGCAAGGTCCCTCATATTCACAAAATATTCACATGAAGTATCCACTCACCGGTGTTGAATGATGGCCCGAATGCATCAACGCCCCAGGCCCTTCGCTAAGGCCGTCACTCAGAACCATACACAAGATAAAGACGAGGCAAAGCTTCCCAGGGAAACATGTAGCAGTCCCGTTATATAAAACCACAATTTATTAGAGTCTTACATACAAACAAATGGACACGTCAATGCCTGACGCGTTTGTGCTATGACGCACTTCAACAGAGGCATGGGGTTTGTCAGTACTAAAATTAAGGGAGGGTGCACACAAGCAGATTTTATGGTCTGACCGACCAATTTTTCCATGTATAGGTCAGGACCAAAAAATATGCGCTGTTTTTGCATGCGCTCGCAACTGTTGGTTGCCCATTCATCCGGGCAATTGGGTATGCAGGTAAATCCCTCCCTATTTACAGACAGAAGCATCTACTTTTCCCACGACATACAGTCATTAGTGTCTACCAGCCCTAAGGCTGGGTAGACAGGAGAGCAGATTTTTTGGGCCAACTGACCAATATTTAGGTGTCTCAATCGGTTTTCATTGCCATTGGCGACCGATGATGGATTAGACATGTCAGTAAATCACTGCCGATAGTGTTGCCTCCTGTGGATTGCACAATCGGTAACAGCAATCAGTGATTTGTCCTGGCCCACTGCTCACTAATGGCAAACACTTGTTAACTTCAGTGTTCCCGCTAATTAAGTTCACAAATATATTGTCAGGCCTAATTGCAGCATATATAATATCAAATATATTACTATCATATACATAACTTAATTCAAATCTAGTTTTATATTTAACATTAAAAAATAAAGCTTAAAACTGGTTCCTTAAAGTGTATCTCCACCCTCTAAATAGTTTTTTTTATACAATGTAGGGCCAGCCCACCCACAACCGCTATGTTAGATATAATGCAGCTATGTTAGATATAATGTTTATTAAGAAAAGAATCAGAACTCTACTAACAGTCCCTCGCCCCTGCGGTGCTCTGATCCGGCCCAAGTAGAGTTCTGGTTCTTTTTTTAAGCAATCTAACTTAGCGGTTGCGGGTGGGCAGGGATATCCTACATTATATAAAAAACGTTTTACACTAGGTGAAGGGCAGTCACGGAGGGATCTGGAGGGGGGGGGGGAGTAATGGGGTAAAGGGCTCCTCTGCGCATACCACTGTCCTCTCAGAGGACAAGGAGGAGGCAGAAACCTTTCTCACAGGAAGACACATCCTACTCTTCAGTTTCCTGGACTTTGGACAAGCACTGCATGAAAACTATAAGGAGCAGATATGTAAGGTAAGGATTTTCTAAACTACACAGTGGGGCCAATAGTGGATTAAATAAAAAAAAAAACATTAGGAGGAGGGAGGGGGCATGCTGTTTAAAGGGGAATTATACCCACCCCCATCCTGTTAAATGTACCCAGGGTAAGGGTAACTTGCCTTCATCAATAAGGGACCTGGCCAATAAAGTGGGATGGTATAGTCTGCATAATTGCCCTTTAAAAGCATAATAGTAACTGTCCCATAATCACATCCAATGACAAATATAGGCTGGCAAAATTGGCCAATTTATGTTACTGGTCATGCTGAATTTTTTTATGATTATAGCAAATTGTTTAATTGTTCAATAAGTTTATGGCCTGCATAATAATCAGAACCTAGGGCAGAAAATATTTTACAGTGCAATAACAAAATAAAGAAAAATGCTTTTGAGGGAACAAGTATTGGCAACAATCTATCTCATTGTATTTGTTTTTGTAAGACACTACTACATCCCACACACAAAATGGTTTAAATGCAAAGAAATAATCCTGTCTAGACAACTGATATATGCAGTTATGAGATTGCAGTAAACAAGCTTTGTACAGATACAGCCTTTGTCATGAAAGAATTAGTGATATGGTTCTAAGTTCATATAAGGACGGGTGAGCAATCAGTTATAAGGGAAAGTACGTTTGCTGATTTAATTGCCTTCTTAACAATATTTATAGCATCAAAATACTTTAAAGCCTGATCATCTTGACAGACCTCTCTTTGTACATAAATTCTGATGCAAAAACAAAACAATATTTCACATGACAAACTTTTTATTAAATAGACATTAGAGCTACAAATATTTCAGCTCCTAAAAGGGCACGTCCACCCTTAAAACAAAAAAACTGGGCAATTGTCAGTTTCCTGCCTCCAACTGATGTATTTAGCACCTTGTTACCAGCATTACTAACCAGATATTTAAGGATAATTGTTGTCCCCATTCTGGCCCCTACCTCCATACAGTGAATCAAGGCTGTGACAACTAAGTTTACATTTTTATTTATCTATTTCTTTTCTGTCATCAGTTCATTAAAATACATAGTGCAAAATATAAAACATAGATAAGTAAATGTATTCAATTATGCATCAGAAGGGTGGATCATTTTAGTTCCTTCCACTTTCTATCTACCCAGTTTAGTGTCACACCATATCATTCTTTTACATATGTGGACATTCCATTGTTTGCTCTTCAATGATTGCCTTCTGTGGAAAAAATAGAATACTGTTATTAGTGCTAACTATAGTAAAGCTCTGCGCTTGTAGGGGGCTGACCTGCAGTGCACGACTGGTAGAAGAACGCCCATTTCAGCTGACCATCTGGTGGCCTAAGGCCGCTTGTTGTAGCTTTATGGTCCTTCGGTCCATAGACTAACCGATATTCGGTTGAAAACGGCAGTTCGTCTCCCAGTTATGCATCACAGGTCAGCCCTGTGAATGCACATCTGAATGGAGCTTTAAAGGGACACTAAACTCCCCTAAAGCAAGAAAAATAACTATTTGCCATTCGTTTGGATTATTCACAGGGAGGTGAGAATGCTTATTCTCACCTCCCTGTGAATAATATTATGCTCGGGGGACCTGGAACTTACCTTACAGCCGATCCACTCGCAGCCGCTCCTTCACTGACAGCCGCTCTGTCCTGACCGGCCCTATCTTAGGCGCATGCGCGCCAATACAAGAGATAGGGTGCGCGATCGGGAAAGAACAGCTGTTCAGTGAAGAAGCGGCTGCAAGTGGAGCGGTGGTAAGGTAAGTTCCAGGTCCCCTGAGTGTAATATTATTCACAGGGAGGTGAGAATAATCGGTCTCACCTCCCTGTGAATAATACAACTGAATGGCAAATAGTTATTCTTCTGGCTTTAGTGTTCCTTTAAAGGGAGAAATACCCACTAACAGTGTTGGCGTCATCGCCACAGGGGTGCACCTTACGCAACCATGCAACCCAAATACCAGACTTGCAGGCAGGGGCGTCTATAGGGTTTTTGCCACCTTAGCCAAACTATTGAATCCCGCCCTATGTACCACTAGGTGCCATGAATTGCGCCATCGCAACCAGGGTTAGGTGTGCTTGGCTTCCAATGTGGTTAAACATTTATAGGGAGATTCAATAAAAGTTCTTATCATTTAAAATGGTGCTAATTTTGCCCCAACCAATCAGATCTTATTTAACATTTGAAAGATATCATCTGATTGGTTGGGGCAGAATTAGCACCATTTTAAATGATAAGAACTTTTATTGAATAACCCTGTTAGTCATTTTAAACTTCACATCAGTATTTATACAGTTCCTAAAAAAGACATTTATCCACACCATAATTCTGTAGAATAAAATATTTTTTCCAAAAGATTTGTAAGCCTGCCACCATGTCAAGTCAAATTCTTTCAGCAGAGCCCTAACTAACCTAACCAAGTTGCCCTAATTCCCAGATCACAGAGATAAGGTATATATAAGATGCCCTTATGCCCAGATCACACAGATAGGTACATATAACATGCCCAATTCCCAGACAACCCAAACTACATTGAAAATAAAATGTCCCCATCTCTGCACACACAGATAATTGCCTCACTTACCCTATGACAATTAGAGCAGGGCCTGCATGAAGGCAGTAGATAGTGCAGAGCTAAGAGGGAAAACGCTCACACACCCACAATTTTATTTTCCTTCTGCTCTGTTTGCTGCTTTTCTAAAAAAGAAAAAAAGCTCAAGTAATCTCTGAATGCCGCCTCTCTGCTATTTAGCAGGGGTGCCGCCCTGAGCATTTTGCTCATATTGCCTCATTAAAGAGACACCCCTGCTTGCAGGTATTGCCTTATTGTACTATCTTTAAGTTGTAAGAGGTTTTACCAAATGATAAATTATTTTAGGCATTTTGTGCATGCACAGCCTGATTAAAGAAGAATGAAAGTCTAGTAATTAGGTAAGTTCAGGTTATTTTTCATTTAGTCTGAACCTGAACGGATATACATAATAACCACTACAATCATTTAATGCCCTCTTTCATTATAAAGCCAGCCATATATATTACTGCTCGATTTGCTAGATAATTGGTATTGGAGTACTGTTCTCAGGGACAGATGAAGGTTGATCCATTTAAGAGAGAGTCAATGTTCTTTATAAATATATAATATGCTCTATTCATGGTTCTTACAAAAGGAAATGTGAACATAGTCCATTTCCTTCTAAGGGCTTAGACATGCCTTAATACACCAGGAGCCCTTATACCTAATACAGATTTTATTCCAAAGACTAGTGTTTGCAGTTGGGAAATGAGCCATTTTCTATATTTTCAGATACTCTAAGAAATATATTTTAATTTATCATTTAAACTGGGATCCCATTTAAATCCCCTATGAATCAATACCATTTGGCATGGGTATCCATAATGCTTTTTAAAATGATATCCAGTTTAACAGGATAACTCATAATGCAGGCACTTATAAATTGTTTATACTTTGAGTTTAAACTGATTAGATCTTAACCTGTCTGGGCAGGATGTCTGAGATTAGAGAAAGTAGGAAGCAAACAAAAAGCTGTCACATCATCTATTCAGATAGCTGGCATAAGAATGAATCTGTTATTTTATAGAAAAAAGTGTGAAGACTTGTCCACAATGGCATTCTAGGGACTGGAAGTTAGAATCAGAACTTAGATATGTTGTTAGTGTGACATTATTTATTTAAACTTGAAAATTATAAGCACTGCACTTCTACTCCTTATATAATTGTTTTATTTTGGAAGAGTGGAGCAGGGTTGCCATATAAATATAACAGAAGGAAGGTCCAATCAAATATTTGATTTGCTTTGGGACCAAATGACTTTTGCTTTAGTGGCCAGCAAAGAAGCCCATTTATAGGGCCACCACATATTCTGATGGAAAGGTAAGGCAAAATTAAAGGCACTATGGTACACGAACTAGGTTGAGTATTATCTACAGGAAAGCAAAGGTATATTATACTTCCCTTTAAATTAGGGTTATCCCTGTTATGGTATATGCCTAGCAATAAAATATTAAAATCTACAACCATACAACTAAAAAAATGAAACTGTAGGTTCCTGTGATGTAAAATGACATTTCTTTATTTTAAATTAATGACAAACAATGATTGTAGCAATAAAAGAGGATAAAGGGACTAGTTTAATGGGGGTCCCAAAGCATCATAATGTTCACTATTTTTGCAATGTAGGCAGGGACAGATGTAAAGCAGGTTTTGCTGAGATCAAAAAAGGAAATGCTGTAAATAAAATGTGCAAGCCTTCTATTGAGACTATCAGGGTTAAGGTAATTATTAGGAGCAATTTGCTGACCTAGACAAAGTTTTTTTTATATCTAACCACAATAAACGGCCCTGATTAAAAGAGCAATTTAACTGGTCCCAGCTGTGAGACAAACTATTTTGGGGAAAAGAAAATATGTTTATCTATAAACTTTCATTCACATTTTTAACAAAAAAACATCAAAAACAACAAACGTGTTTTTTTTAAAAAAATTATATCTAATGCACAGTTGTTTCAATGAGTCATATGAAATGTGGCAATACTGTGTTCTAATGTGTGACAAAGAGATCAAATATAACGATAACAACTAGGAAACTATATAGTGGTTTCCATTCATAAAGGGGATTATATATACATCCCCCTGTATAGATAATTTAGTGTATAGAGGAAGAAAGAACACCATTTGAACTGTACAGCTCCTCGCACTCCCACGTTCCTTTTAATCTTCCATGGTGCTGCTTCCCTCAACTGCTCAACCATAGGCAGTACATTAATAATCCAAAATAGTACCAGGGAGGCACACTCAGACAAGATATAATAGTGTTTATTGTAATATAGCGGTGCACAACATTTCGGGGCTTCCCCCTTCCTCAGGTCCTGGCCCACTGCTCACTAATGGCAAACACTTGATCCGAATGAAAACTTGCTCCCAGCCTAAAGCATATTTCCCCCAAATTGGCTAAAAGATAAAAATGGTGCTGAAAGGTGTAGGGATGTAAGATTGTAAGGGATGTAAAAATTACATATTAAATTAGGATTAAATATGGTCTTTATTTCATAATCTAATCTTTCTTGAGTTTATTTTAAATAAACCAACATGCACTTTAAATATGCATGATTTTTTACACTTGTTAACTTGCAAAAGATGGATACAGTTTGTAAATTGTTGGTGACATTCACCGCTTTATATGATGATTTTATGCATTATTGAATAGATATGAGATTACTGTTACACTTGTTTTTATATGAACACTGTTTTAACCCACTCTTAACTGTTAATTGATCACTAATTGTTCACAATTATGTAAATGGCGAGTGGGACCTTACCAGTTTTGATATGCTTGATAAAGGAGCGCACAGCTCCGAAACATGTTGCTGTTTTCACAATAAAGGTCCACGCAGTTTTGTACACTGCCTGAGGCTCGTCTACTACTTTTTTCTGTTACTGTAATCATGTTTACAGGGGAAATGTGGTCTCCAAACAAGTTAAGTTTAAATAAAAGGCCAGTTTCCTACCACCTACCAGTTTCCTACCACCTCTCTAAGTGCTCCACAGCCCAAGATATAAAGAAATCACTGACCATAAAGTTAATGGGTGGGAGGCTGATATGTGACATTCCTAAGGCTTCTCCTGCACAGTGCCGGTGAGCACAGCCTCAGACTCCCTTAGGGTCTGTTAGGGTCTATTTTAAAGTTAGACTGCAGGTTTTATTTAACTATAACAATAATAACAGTTGCCCCATGAACATCTTTTGTGTTACCCATTATAAGGACTTAACCACAGGGTCCTCACCCCTGGGTTTTACCTAACTACTTAGAACAAGCACTGCAAAGTTGGCTTTATAAAGCTGCTTTCTGGGGACCCCTAGCTCCCCCGGACTATGCAGGATTGACCAATGGGAAGACATGCCTTTTGCAGAGTGTGCCTTCAAATATATTTAAAAGGGAACTGGGGTCTCCAAACAAGTTTTTTTTTAATGAAAGGCCAGGTTCTTTAAAATGAGCCATCACCACCTCTATGTGCTGCACAGACCAAGATATGAAGAAAACACTGATCAGAATGTTAGGTGGTGAGAGAAACCAGGAAGAGATTGAGTTACAGTGACTGAAGGAGGAGAGGGAGGGACAACAGGGGTTTCAAGGGGACTGCAAGGGGAGGGGCCATGGGGGCCCATGAGGAGGAGGAGCCAAAGTTAAGAGGTTCTGTCACATGGTTTCAGAGCAGGAAGTGTTGGGGATATGGTAATATGACATAAAAATGTAAATATCTTCAATGAAGAATAATGAAAGTAAATTGAAAAATACTCTGGAAAGCAATACCTGTCAATTTTACTAAAGTCATTTTTGGACCACTGTTACCTTTAATACCGGATTGTGGTGGGGGCGGATCCGGAGCCGGCTTTGCAGGCTAGGTAATACCCTAGTATTTAGGGCCTTACCCTGGGTACTATCACAGGCAGGGGGTTGGGAGAAAAGGGAGTTTTTTGTGGGTAGTAAAAGGTTACTTCCAATCCCTTCCAATCTGCTGTACCCAGGGTGAGACCTAGCATTTTAGAAAACCTAACCCCAAAGTTCCCTTCATTTGGCAGAGGAGTCCACTGACTCTGCAATAGCTTTGGCGGTAAGTTTTCTGGATATCTGCTCTACTACCAGAAATAAGGACCAAGCACTTTAGATCCTTACTTTAGGGTCAGCAGATAGTCCCTTAAAGGGAATGTCCACCTCTCTTTTCACAAACTGATATAATGTAGACAACCCCCCAAAACCTTAACTTCGTTTTAGTCACAATTTACAAATCAGCTCCCACACAGAGATATTATACTAACATGCTCCTCCTCGCTCCACCGCCGCGGCTCTGCACTTCCGGGTAAGGCAGTCAGTGTCGGCCGTGACTGTGACATCACGGCCAATCACTGACTGCCATTCCCGGAGCAGTCTCCACTGTGGCTGCTCAAGAACACAAAAAGAACAGAGCAGCCACAGTGGAGACTGGGAGAAGAACCCGGAAGCGGTGGTGGAGCGAGGAGCTTGTGAGTATAATAACTCTGTGTGGGAGCTGATTTGTAAATTTTTACTAAAACGAAGTTAAGGTTTTGGGGGGTTATCTACATTATAGCAATTTTTCAAAAGAGGGGTGGACAGTCCCTTTAACTATATTCTGTTAAATGGACAAAAAAACATAATTTTGCCCTGGCCTTAAACACTGCCCTTACACTGATTATTTGTTTTTCATAGTGAATACACTGAGTACATAAATATTCAAAAGTGTTGTATGGCTAAATCCCAAGTTAAAACAATAGTTTTTATTTTTCTATTAAAGTTCCATAAAACATATTAGCATGGATTATCCTGTGTGTGGAATGACTGAGCTGTCCAAAATGTTGAGTCGGCACATTCAAACACATATATTTCATTGCCAATATTATCTGGATTCCAAACTGTTGAATGAAAGTAAAAGATCCAAAATTGCTGGCTTAGGTTTGCCAAAGGATTACTTGTGAATCTATATATATAAAAGTCAATGTATGTATGTGTGTGTATGTTTGTATGCTCTTTTCCAGGACATAAGTATACCAAGTCTCATGAAAATTGGCCCAGCCGTTTTAAAGTTTTTCTAGAACATATAAACATACACACATACATACATTGACTTTTATATACGGTATATAGATACTATTCCTTTAATGTATTGATTAAAGACTGTGAGGTTAAGGAGCTATGCCTTACCTCCCATTCTTCAATCAATTGAGCAGGAGCGACGGACTAAGAAAGAAGATATTTACCTTACATGCGATTCTCCGCTGGAGCAGAGACAAGTCCCGACAGGAAGCAGTCGGGAATTTTTACTACTGCAGCAGAGCATTACGTGTAAGGTAAATATCTTCTTTTTTCGTCCGTCGCTCTTGCCCAATTGGTTGAAGAACCGGAGGTAAGGCATAGCTCCTTAAACTCCCAGTCTTCAATCAATACATTAAAGGAATAGTTCACTTTTAGAGTGAACTATTCCTTTAAAAGGTAATTTCTGATTAAAATGTGAAATTGTATAGATATTAGCATCTGTGATATGAAATTGCACAGATATTTTGATACTAAATTATGCCCAAAAATGTGTATTTGTTATTTCTTTCATTAGTTTTCCTTAGATGGGCAACTTTAAAGCAGCCATATGTGAATTTATTCATGAATTTAAATGGTATTTTCAATGCAAGTATAAAAACTTTGTTTTTCAGACCAAAGTCTTTCATGGAGCCTTTTCACTTCATGTAACTTCAGATTTTGCCAGTGTTAAAGGTTTATTTTTATTTTTTTTATTTTAAAATTCTCTCCAAGTTTTATGCCCTAATTCAAATGCTGGTAAATGTAAATGTCAAATATATGCAGCTTTAAACATGTGGAAGGAAATCTGGAATAAACTATGAGCCTAAATCAACCACAGAAAAGAGATTTCCTATTCTAGCCATCATTTTGGTAAGGAAGTAAGCTATAACGGAATATTTGTGGCTAGTTTGTAGACATAAAAAGAGGATTAAAAGTACTGAAGCTTTTATTTTTTAGAGTTAATTAAAAAAACCTAAAGGTCAGAAATATGTCTTTGGTATGTAGACATGTGCACTCTATATAACTTATTACAGATGCTATTCATTGTGCGCTCACAGATAGATTGTATGTTGTATGACAATAAGTATGCCTATTGCTACGTATTCACTGTAATTCAAGTGAACATTGTACGAGTTCTACTTTTCCCTTTAAGTATAATGTGGTATAGATCTGTGGCTTATATCTACTTTAAAGAACAACTGGAGTGTTGTTGTTCCACCCCTTTCTAGCCCCAGGGCCTAACCAATGGGAAGACACACTCTGGAAGAAGTGCTTTTTCCCATTGGATTGATTCCAGAATGGTGGGTGAGGGCGAAGCTTGGACAATACAGTAGTCCTTCAAACAGTTTAATTATAGCTATATTCTAAAATACCACCCTAAACATCTTTTTATTTGTATCTTTAAGTGCCAAAAAAAAGGATTGCGAATGAAATACACTTGACTTGAACTAATTATCGATAAATGGTAAGACAAACAGAGCGAACAGAAGCTATAAATAATAAAGACAGTTCTGCACTTCCTACTCATGGTCTTGTGTTAGTAGACAGAAGTCTATTCCATGTAACACAAGGGAAAATATGTCTAGCTGACACTAAAACTTTTGAAAACATAATAAATAAACGATGAATGAATGGTAAAAAAAAGATGGCTAAAAGAAAACTGATTGCAAGAACACATTCATCCATACTCTGGCAGATGTGTTTTATATCATATCCCTATGATTACAGACAAGTTGCGGCTATGTTCATAAGGAAAGTCTGGCATTCACTTAAAAGCCTTCTTGTTTGCTACACTTGTTCTCGACATTGCCAACCATAACATTTGGTGAGGGCTCTTTTTTTTTGTTATTTCAACTAATAAGGGGCTCCTATCAAATGATGTCTCTTGGCTATGCTTTAGACTCCTTACAAATATTGCTTCATGAATAAACCAAAAGACACTGACCCGATGTTTAATAAAAAATCAGATAGTATTTTAAACTTTCTGACTGAGTCTGATTTCTTTATTTGTTTAGGCTTCCATGACATTTATTTCCTGTGAAATATTTATTTTTAAATATTTTCATTATAATGACATGTGTATGGGCTCCAGCCACTAAGTCTGAAGAAAAAGAAAACTGGATATCAAACCTGCAACACTCCAGGCAAATACCACCATCCCTAAAAATGTATAGGTCAACAGTATAGATGGACTAGAACTCGAACCCGAGTTCGAGCCAAAGTATTCGAGTTCGAATGAACTCAGACCTCTCGAACTATCTCGGACCCGGATTATCGATATTTTCTGGACTTTCGATAATTATTGAATGTTCAAGGCATGCGAATATGCAAGTAAAATGTCTATTATAACAATATGTGAGTAAATATCGAATTATCAAATCCGTGAGCAAAATGTCTATTATACCTATACGCAAATAAATATTGAATCAGCTAGTAAAATGTCTATTATACCTATACACGAGTAAATATCGAATCAGCTAGTAAAATGTCTATTATACCTATACGTGAGCAAATATCGAATATCGAATCCGCAAGTAAAATGTCTATTATGACGTGTGATGTGTGGATCACAATAAAATTGTTATAATTTCTTGGAGTGCGACCCTCAATTGCCTTTTTCCTGTAAAATGTCTATTATACCTACCATATATACTCGAATATAAGTCGAACCGAGTATAAGTCGAGGTACCTATTTTTACCTAAAAAACTGGTAAAACATGATTGACTCAAGTATAATTTGAGGGTAGAAAATATGACCACTACTGCCTCCTGATTCTGTGTTGTCTTAAGGCTTTAGTTGCCCTTTAAATGGACAGCAGAATTCCCATACAGTAGTCCCAAACAACAATAGCCAAATCCAGTATGACTATTTCTGTATGGGAATGCTGCTGTCCATTTAAAGGGCAACTAAAGCCTCAAAACAATACAGAAACAATACATACCATTCTCCTGAATCTATATTGTTGTAATGCATTAGTTGCTCTTTAAATTGATAGAAATCCCACACACTAACCCTCAATTTCTTGTCACTCCAGATGTTTGGAAACTACAACTCCCAGCATGCTTTAGTTGCAGTTTCCAAACATCTTCAGTGGCAAGCAGTGCACCTACCCCCCACCCCACCCACATCCCCCAGTGAAGTACTTGCCTTAACCCAACAGGAACCAGAGCAAATACAGAGAGACACAGAAAAACACAGTTTTGCAATCCAAAATTATTTTTATTGCTGCTTCAACAGGGTCCTGTTGGATTTATGGCATGTGGCGGACGTGCTGCAGGGATGGACATGCGTGAATTTTGTTGCCCACACTAAGCACCTTTTAAATTGTTGGAGATACTTGCCTTAACCCCCCAGTGGAGGACTTGCCTTAACATTTAGTAATGCCCCCAAAACGATCCAAGCCAGGCTGTGCAGATAGAAGAATGCATCACTAACCTGAACTCCGGCTGCCGCACTCTTCCTCCCTCTTCCGCATCAAATGTTCAGGCGCCTGACGTCACTACTCGGCGCAGGGTAAGAGGGAGTGGATGCGGAAGAGGGAGGAAGCAAGCGGCTGCCGGAGTTCAGGTTAGTGACTCGAGTATATGTCGAGGTACGATTTTTAGGCTTTTTTTAAAGCTTTTTTTAAAGCCTAAAAACCTCGACTTATACTCGAGTATATACGGTATACACGAGTAAATATCGAATTCTGGAATCCGCAAGTAAAATGCCTATTACACCTATAAGCGAGTAAATATCGAATGATCAAATCCGCAAGTAAAATGCCTATTATACCTATACGCGATTAAATATCGAATTATCAAATCCGCGAGTAAAATGTCAATTATACCTATATGCGAGTAAATATCGAAGTATTAAATCCGCGCGTAAAATGTCTATTATACCAATACGCGAGTAAATATCGAATCCGCAAGTAAAATGTCTATTATACCTATACGCGAGTAAATATCGAATTATCGAATCCGTGAGTAAAATGTCTATTATACCAATACGCGAGTAAATATCGAATTATCGAATCCGCGAGTAAAATGTCTATTATACCAACACACGAGTAAATATCGAATTATCAAATCCGCGAGAAAAATGCATATTATACCAATATGCGAGTAAATATTGAATATCGAATCCGCGAGTAAAATGTCTATTATACCTATACACGAGTAAATATCGAATTATCGTTTTTGTGAGTCGTTCATGGGATAATTATCAAATGTTCAAACGCGAGAGCTCGAAAGTAGCAAGTGTGAGAATAAAATCGAGTTTTTGAAAGTCCTGGATATTCGAACATGTTCCCCAGACCATATCCCAGGCCCACAGCCATTTACATTAAGTTACCATTGATATTTTAATTGTATTCAAACTTTTCAAACTATTTGACTCCCATTGACTTTATTGGGTCCATTTTCGAACTTTCCATATAGTTCGAAAGTTTGAAAACGAACCGAACTTTCGAAAGTTCGGCCATCTCTAGGCAACAGCAGGTTAAGGGCTGCAGGCTGAACATTACTGGGCAACACAGAAATCTTTCTAAGTATAGAAACTTAATAGACCTCAGTTTTTTCTTATATTAATAGTGCATTTTTAGAACAATTGCAATGATACTTATACTTTACTATACAACTGGCATTTAAAGTTCATACACACGTGCAATCACGAGTGGTGACTCGCAACAGACGGTGTGTATTTACAGCAGTGTATGGGCACTTTATCAGCTTAAGCGGCCGTTCTGTCGGATCTTCGAACGAGCGGACGTTTTCGGCCGATTACGTGCCCTTACACACCAAGATTATCGAACGAAAAGGCCATTCATACACATCGTGTGTCGCTGGTCGGCACCTTTAGAATAAAACAAAGTCCATTTAAAGGATAACTGTGGTCTCCCATTAATCAAAACAAGTTAGACTTATATAAAAAGCCTTCCATTGTACCTTCAAATTTAAACATATAACATGTCTAGATAAAATTAGAGAGACATTATTGCTGGAAAAGTTAAATGAGAACTAAACTTACTTTTTTTTTTTTTAAATCCTAATGTGAAAACTTTTCGACCCAGAACAGCTATACATTGTAAGATTCCTCTTTAGTAAGTTGCAAAGTTTGCTGTATGTTTCTGTCTTAGGACTCTAGTTCTCCTTTAAAGGGTATGTCCACCCTTAATTTACATTTTTGGCATATAATTGTAAATGTGCCCCCAGCCCCAACCGCTATAATAATTTTCTTAGAAAGTCCCCAGATAGTTACTTGCCATGCCTCGCTCCTTCGCCGCACTCCCCGGCCCTCTGCTTGCACGGCTTCTCAGTGCGGCGAAGGAGCAAGGCATGGTAAGTAACTATCTGGGGACTTTCTATATGGACTCTGCTCTCCTCCTGGTGGTTTGGACTTTGGGGGGGGGGATTAACACTTGGAGCTGGGATGTAAGGTAAGGATTTTATTGCACTACACATTGGGGCCAGTAGTGGGGGAATTATAGGTTTGGGGGTGGACATGCCCTTTAAGCAATATTACTTCCTGCTAGAACAATTCCAGTCATGTAACCAGATTTTTGTGAATAGCCTCTGACTGCATTAGTAGGCCCCATTCTCAACTTTTCAACTCATTTTTTTTTGTCTTTTCAGATACTTCTGTTTTTTCCCATCATTAAATCTTAAGTGAGCATGCTTCTACCCTGGGACAGAGGGGAGGAGCAGAGGGTCAGGTGATGTCACTCAGCATTATATTTACCCAAGCAGCCAGATATGTAATCCAGGGCTCACTTTAAAGAACAGACTTCAGGCTTTTATTTAACTTGTTGGGAGACCACAGTTGCTGGTCGGCCAAAAATTTTTCAACTGGTCCGATGTGAAAATGATTGGAAGATCGTTGAAAGATCTTTCAATGATCTTCCATACACGATCCGACGGTATCTAAGCGTCTATGGCCACCATTAGTCTTAACTCTCTCAGATAATAAACTATTGCACTTTATATATTTACCTTTATGCAATTTTTCATTTGAGGGACCCTTTGTGATTAATAAATGACTGTTGCTTAGTGAGCCAAGCAAGGATCTTCTGGTTACTTTTCCTAATCATTTGGTTATGATTTGCAGAACACTTACATAGAAAACCATGGACAGTATTTCATTTTGCTTTACTTTGTCCATTCATTTTACAAATGAAAGCATAATAAATTAAAGGCAATCCTAATTACGACTAAGGAATATTTTCTCTCCAACATACTAAAAAGTTTCCAGACCTATCAAGCTATTCATTTTCATATATGTGCTGATGCTCATTAAATGTTATATGTGTTGCTGCTTCTCATGTTTCTATCTATCATCTGCCACAGTTAATAAATGTAAAGACTGGACATATGGTATTGCATGCATTAGAATCTTAGTACATTCGATCTACAGGTCACTTTAAACTTTCCAACCACAGTGCAAATCATATTACACTGTGGCTTTTAAAACCTTCTCTTTACAAAAATACCTAGAGCACTCACAAGATGTTAAACGAGTTCAAAGTCTGTCTGCGTTGTTATTTCTATTTCTTCTTTCTATAGAAAATTTTAATCTTTACGGGCTAGGCCCAACTGCCCAGCGCACTGAGCCATGCATGAATCGCACGGCGAAGCACAATCACAAATGCGATTCATGTGCGCTTCCTTGGAGGTTGTTCAATCGTAGCACAAATAATTGGGATTGCATACACTGCAAATACAGGCTGAAGCACAGTGCAAGAAAGCAGACATAGTGGGGCCTCGCACAAGCGCAACCCAAAATGCAAGCGAAAACACAATAACATTGTCAAGTGGGCCCTAGTACTAAATGTACCTCAGATTTTTTAAATGTGTGTTCCAAAAGTAGCTTTGGACTGGGCATGTGAAAAGAATATAACAGTCAGTGACCAAACTGTGTGGATACTGGAGCACTGGGAAATAAAGCACCACCCTTATATTCTCAAGGTAAATTTCCCAGCACCCACATCAAAATAAGATGAGAGCCACAGATTTGTTTTTATGTTGTGGTGTTCTTTCTTATGATTTCGTTTTGTCCTGAGGCTTTAGTTGTCCTTTAATAAAACTTCGAAGGACACTTAAGTGAAAAATTGCTTGCCTTTATCCTTTTCTATATTTTTAGTACTGTCAGGAACTTGATCCTTTTTGCTCTCAGTGCTCCCTGTCACTAGATCTCCTCATGCCCTGTTCAGCTCACTACTAATTATGCATTTATCCTCTTTCTGTGTCCACCCCCTCCCAAAACTGAGACACGGCAGAGTGTGGAGCATGTGCAGTGGAGATCATCTGTGCCCTCATATAACCTATAGCAATCAACCATTGATTTTGTGTTGTAGTGAAAGTGAAAGTAAAACTGCTTTGCTTTTTTTTTAAATAAAAAAGCAGATTTAAGATTGGTAGTAAGTAATCCTTTTTATTGTGATTAGTTGGAAAATAATTTGGCACGGTTTACATGTCCTTTAAATCGCTTATTTGTAACAATAAAGATATAGCCATTATAATTTATATAAAAAAACAACAACTGTGCAATCTCGATTTTAGGTATAAAGGAAAGAGATTGGAGGTAGCAGTTAAAAGGAGGATACACCCCTCGGGGGGTTATATCAACTTTCAAGGAACAAAAGCAGTGAGATTAGTAAAATACGGTTCATTGGTATCTCTGTCTGAGAAACTCATGGTTCTTGTGATACTGACACCATACTGCTGACTAAAACAACCTGCAACATGATAATGAGATCTACTAAATTGCAACCAATCAGATCACAGGTAATGCTTTGTCACAATAAACTCCAACATTCTTAAGTTATACAAACAGCTCTGCCAAAGCAAATCCAAAAAAAAAACCTGTGAGTTAACAATAGCTCCTTTATCTCCCGTTCTTCCCATTCTAAAACTCAATAGCCCAAACTTATTTTTCCCAGTTGAGATACCCTAAAATTGAAAAAAATTACATTATCTCATCTTAATCTATAAATAAATACATGTAAGTAGCACATACTAGCACATGTGTGTGAGTTGCCGCATGTCTTTGATTCAGTACTTGTTTCTCAATCTAAGTATCCCCTTCCCACTCAACCCAGTACCAGTAACCCCCAATTCCTTGGCACTCAAGATGTTTGGAAACTACAACTCCCAGCATGCTTTGGTTGCTGGGAATTGTAGTTTCTAAACATGTGGAGTGGCAATGTTCAATAAACTTTTAATTAGGCTTACCATCATTTACAATTCTCCTGACCCCCATATAGTAAAGGGCACTCTGACCCCAATAGTTAAAAGTGTCACCTGAGAGCTGTAGTTTCAAGCTGTCACTTGCATTGAACTAGCAGCCATTTTGCCCCAAACTGAGAAGACCATTCATATTTACATCATCCAGATGAGCAGTGACAATGTTGAGTGAGTCCAACAGCCTGACTACAGCTGATCTTAAGGCAGATCAGCTCCTGCAACTTTTTATGCAGGGGAATGATTTTTTAACACAGCCACCTACTGGTTACTATCCGCAATTGCAGCATTTGGATCTAAATTAGGACTTGACCCGAGTATAAGCCGAGGTTAGGTTTTCAGGCTAATTTTAAAGCCTGAAAATCTCGACTTATATTCGAGTATATACGGTAATCACTATTGGAGAGGGAATTTTCCACAATGCATTTCACACATAGCAACTATCACCCCTGACTGCGGTTATGATAATAAGGCACCTGACTGACAAGTGAAATGTAAGATACTTCAGATTGGATATCTAAATGTACAGGGGACAGATCAACAAAAAACTGTACAGTGATAGCTGGGAAGTATTATAGTTTCCAGTAATGGGATTTTTTTCCCCCCAGTTTAGATATCCTTTAATTAGAATCATCTCCCAGGCCTGAAAGGGCTTGCCAAAGCAAGAATAGGATCAAAATACTTTATACTAGTGCTTTAGAAACAGGAGGGAAGCAATGTTTTTTGGCAATCAAATACGTAGAAAAATAAAACAAAGAGCAAAACAAAGAAACATCGCAATATGATAACTGATAAATTATGAAATTAGCCATACAGTTGTCCTGTCATACTTTGATTTGTCTAGCCTAGGAACCAGCCAAGTACTACAGGTAGTACGGTATTTCAATTTCCCTTCCCTCTAAATACACTTTCCTATCTTTCAGATTTCATATGAATCTTTGTGAAATGAGTTGGCCCTAACATTGTAGTTACTGTAGTTACGTTGCTTTTATTTTTATTATCTCAGTAAATGTAGACGTATTTCTATTTGAAGCCGAACCATTCAGTAAATGATAAAATTCATCTGTGGCCAAACCTGTTGGCTAAAAAATAACCTTGTGTTTACTTTAATTACAGCATGGACAAACATGGAAAGCTGCCGACTGCATTCATTTATATGCTGCAATAAAGTTACATTTGCCTGTGATGTAACAAAGCATAATGGCATGAATAACAGTATTTAACTGTAGCTATTTAATATGTGTAATATTAATGTATAACTCGATCATATTTACAGCATTTTCACAGAACTGCTCAAGCAATTAATACTAATAATATACATTAGCAATTCACATAACATGATTTAAAGGGGAAAATCTGTGGTTTATTCTTACCACACAGCCCTTCCAAATCTGCTGTACTGAGGATGAGAATCTACTTTAAAATGCTATAGCCTCAACCCTGGGAGTACAGAAGATAGGTCTCATAGGTAGCATACTGTAGGGCCTGGCTTATCAACCCATCTGAGAAGTTAGGCCTGGATCAGCCCATTTGCTGTAGTCTGAAGAGTGGGCTTTACCATTTTAGGTCCTCACCTTGGGTACAGTAAACAGGGTCTAAAGGTGAATTCACCTTTTAATTCCTCCCTCTTACTTTTGACACAGCCCTTCTCTTGCATATAATAAAAATTTTTTACTAAACTAATTAACAACTAAATGTCAGTAGGGAAAGACAGACTTTTCTAGGCGTACCAAGAGAGAGGCATTAATTTGTTGTCCACCAGCAACAAAACAACTCTCCAATCAATGCCCCCATTTCTATCCAAGTGCACATGTCTATAACCCAGTGGGGAAAGAACAAAACTAGTGTTCCCTGTTCACATGAAAAAACAAAAGCAGCTATTCCTTCTCTAGAAAAAAATACTTATAAAATCATAAACCATTTTAATGATTTACGTTTATTGGTGCAGCTAGAAGGTAATACAGGCAACCCCTGGGTTACAAACACCTGACTTATATATAACTCCTACTTACAAATATAGTAAATGGAGGGGCATAAGGGCAAATACTGTTAAGCATGGGGGTCTGCAGGAACGTACAGCCAGGTGGTCCCCTGGCGGTTGGCTACCCCCACTGTTCAATGGGCCCTCACCCCTCCCGTTTATTTCCCTTGCACTGTACCAGAAGCAGCTGTTCAAAACATTGATTGCAAATACATGTATTAAAAATGCTGCTAACATCTGTCCTATAGCATTCAATAGGTATATGTACTCATTGTTACAACTTACATACTAATTCAAATTTATAAAAACCTACAGAACCTATTTGGTTTGTTACCCAGGGATTACCTGAATGTCAACAAATGGCATCAGGGTATTAATTAATGTTTCTTTATGTTTTTAGATACTATTAATTACACAGTCCCATCATTATCCAATCCATTACTAGCTATAAATGTAAAAAAAGTACCAAGCCACAAACTGCATTCAAACTGACAGGCAAACCATTCACATGCTGATCATCTCTCTCTTAAACAATTAGCTATAGGTATTTCATGTTAATATTCCAATGTTTTATTTAAAGCACTGAGAACTAACAGACCTCAACCCATTCTGTATAGCTGAAACTCTCTATAGTTGGTTGGAAAAGGTACAGGTTAGAAATCTCTATAGAAGTCCTCTATATTTTTTATTTCAAACAAACTTATTTTTTTTAAAAACCAAACAAAACACAAACATTCTTCTATTAACACATAAAGGGAAGGTTATTAACCAGCTCCAATATAAGACCTGTATAAAATAATTTAATGTCTACGTTATTTAGATTTCTAAGAAACAATCAGGGAGATTCAATAAAAGTTCTTATCGTTTAAAATGGTGCTAATTTTGCCCCAACCAATCAGATCTTATTTAACATTTGAAAGCTAACATATGATTGGTTGGGGCAAAATTAGCACCATTTTTAAAGATAAGAACTTTTATTGAATAACCCTGTATATATACTCTGAAATAAGACAAAACATACAGTGGAATTTTCCATTCTGCTGCCAGAGGGCACCACAATTCAGTGTATATAGTGTAGTATAAAAATAGCACAATTTTAAAGTAAGCTATTTTAACTGTGTGATTTAAATATATACAACTGGAAAATGTTATCATATAGCTTTTGGGTGAATAAGGTTCCAAGGGTAATGCCTTTCGCAAGAAAATCTCTATTGCAAAGGAATATTTTTGTTACTTTTCAATGAAAGTGAAGAAAACTAGCAGCAGCCTATAAGGGTTAGACCCCCCTGCCTCACGAAATATTTTTACTGAACCAGTCTACAAACTGCAGTGACAGGGAATTGGCAATTCCAGGCCTTGACTAAACCAGGGGGCCACATGAAAAACCTGGGAATGTTATGACGGATCAGACAAACTAGTTAAACTCAATTCTGCTTGACAATTCAATTTCATTGTAAAAAGCAGTAAAATATATTCAGGGAGATTCAATAAAAGTTCTTATCGTTTAAAATGGTTCTTATTTAACATTTGAAAGTTAACATCTGATTGGTTGGGGCAAAATTAGCACGATATGAACTTTTATTGAATAACCCTGATTATATTTTTTTGCAAAAAAGAGAAGTTCCAGATTTTCAGATCCATTAACACCTCATTGTTTTTTTTAGAAAATAAAATCTAAACTTAACAAAAATACATCAATTAACCAGCCTGAGACAATCAGTTAATATTGACATTTTTTTCCAGGTACAGATGTTGTAGAAAGGGGGACAGCCAACAGGTCACAATATGGCCCCCAGTCCTAACTTAGGTTGTGGCTACGGTGTTGTATTCCTGCCTGCTTTTAAACAGCATGATGTGATGCCCAGAGTCCCCTAGTATACCTTCAGCGCCTATACCCCAATCTACAGCTGCTGTCTTCACCTATAGACAAGCCCCCGGTCGTCAGGAGACTTGTCATGTCTGTACACGATTACCCCCAGGTCTTAGTGCGCAAGGTATAGACGCTGAGGCTGGGTATACTCTGAGAACCGGAACACCAATGGAGCTTGAACAGGAACTGGAAGACAAGAGAATGACAACAAAACAAAGATAACAATGAACAATGATAAGAACAATGAAAAAAGCAAAGACAAGACTAGGCTACTAGAACCAGACTTTGGCTACAATAAATAATAGCTGGGACAACTAGCTTTGCTGATACCAAAACTATAACAGGCAATGGTTAGTTGCCTGGACCAGGTTTAAATAGGTAGAGGGATCAATGAGCAAATGGAACACTAAGACTGAAACAGCGATTGGCTAACAAGCCAAGTTTGAATTTGATTGGACCTCCTCCGTCCTGCCTAGTGTCTACAGGAACGGAGGAGATAAGAGGAAGAACGAGCAGAGGAAGGGGCGTGGGTGCATGAGGATGGAGAATGACATCATCCGACGTTGATGCGCCGCCCGTCGGAGATCCCCAGCGCGAGTTAGGAGACCCGCTGTGGGAACGCGAGGTAGGTAAGTTCGGAGTCCTGACACATGAGTGCACACGTTTTTAGTCCTCCTTACATGCATTTTAATCATGATACTTGCAACGCAACTGCCCTGAAAAAAGCACAAATTACCAGAGAATATTTTTTAACATCAGGCTCTAGTCTATAGATGTTTGATCCTAGATCACAAGAAGGTGAAATGTATACAGTATATGTGCAATAAGCTACACCTGACTACAAAGGAAGGATCATGTTCCCACAGGACTTTGCATGGAAAAAACAAACAGCAGGTACAGACCCACTGGGGCTTCTGGGCTAATTTGCGCTTAGTAAAAAGACCAATCTTTATCTTTATGCATTTTATATTCCTATATATTTCCATTTCAGTTAAAGGGCAAGCTTTTTGTTTTAGGAGTCTGGGTTTGCTGTCAATTTCTTATACATGTGTATCCCCTGTGTATGTACTGTAAATCCCATATAGTAACCCCCAATTCCTTGTCACTGCAGATGTTTGGAAACTACAACTCCCAGCAACTAAAGCATGGCGGGAGTTGTAGTTTCCAAACATCTGGAGTACCAAGGAATGGGAGGTTACTACATGGGATTACTGTCCATTTAAAAGGCAACTAATGCCTCAAAATAATACAGAATCAGGAGGATGGTATCTATTGTTAAAGATTGCCTTCTGATTCTGTATTTGGCTACTACTATATGGGACTACTGTATGGGAATTCTGATGTCCATTTAATGGGCAACTTAAACCTCAAAACTACAGAATCAGAAAGCAGTAGTGGTCATATTTTCTACCCTCGAGTCAAACAGGTTTTCCTCATTTTTCAGGTAAAAATAGGTACCTCGACTTATACTCAAGTCGACTTATATTCGAGTATATATGGTACATCCATAATAATAATAATATTGCAGTTTATGGTCCTTTGGTTCTAATGTTCTGGCTACTTTTATCTTTTAGATTCTGTAACATTACTAGGTACATTCTGCTTCAAACCTATCCTGTCGTTATGCTCTTCTGGCTTTTTCTGATTATCCCTTTTTTCTATTTCTATTAGCCCCTTGTGTTGCTATTTGTTCTCTTATGTACATATCGCACCTTTGTGCCCAGCTGAATACATTTTGTTTAATTCCATTTTTTTAATTTACTGTAGTTATTATGCCTTACTCTGTTCTCTGCCCTGTGTTTAATCCCAGCCTGGTGTCTACTGTACAGTATTTTATTATACAGTATTTGTATTTCATTGATCATAAATATTTAATGGTCCAATGTATTTATAGCTGTGCAGACAAAAAAACAGGCTTGTTTTTGTAGTGACAATCTAAATTACTTGTCTTTTTAAAGTTGTGTTTCACAGTTTTTTAAGTATGTTTCTTAAGACTAGGTCCCACAACTGTGTGTCGGAGTGCGGTCTGTGCTCTGTTCACGCTTCAGGTTCACATTGCCAATGTTCCCACTATGTGCGAAAAGTCGTGCACGCATGCGTGCCAATAACAATGAAATGGCCCGGGAACGCAGTGCACACGGAGTATCACGTACAGCAGCATGTTGCAAAAATCCTGCATGTGCTGCTGTTCTTGATAGTGGGACCTAGCCCTTAACTACCCAGTAATTTCCATCACATCTGTTGGTTTTTCACATATTTAAACAAGCTATGTGCTAAACCTGAGTACCAGTGTCTCATCAGAACAGAGACAGCAGATGAACTCTAGTGAAATAGTGAAACAGAATTCAGGTGGTATCCTTAGAAATATTTCCTTTCCTGAAAAATTAAGACTTTTGTCCATCTGCACGATCTAAAATATTTACATTCCCCATCCCCACACCCTGAGATTGTTATACCTACACATTTTCCCATGGTCCCTGAATCTTCTTATACTTACCTCTTTCTGCCAGAACTGGTCTTTTCGGTCCTTGCCTCCTCTGTAAGCTCAAAGAGTTCTATAGGGCTCACGTAGCTGCAGAGGAGGCGTGACAGCATTGGCCATGATGCCAATGTCAAAGCCATGGAAAATAAAAAGATGTTGCCTTTACCGCAGTGAAGACAAACAGGTAAAAGGAACTAGCTTTAGGGAAAGTTAAGTAAATACAACAATCATGGGGGTTTAGGGGTGGGAAAGTACCAGTATGTACATTTTATAGCTGACATAAACTAACAATTAATGCTTAATACAAAAAAGCAATCCAGAACAATAAAACTAAAGTGCTGATTAATCTTGGGATGTTGTATTAAATTATAGGCAATGCAGGTATTTAGATTGACAAGAAAATTGATCCATTAGTATTTTCTTCTATTTAAAAGGGAAGCGCACCTCAAATAAAAAAGTAACCCCTCCCAAAACCCCAAAACTACAATTGTTAGAAAGCCAAAATATATATGCACAATATCTTGTTAAAGAAATTATACACTCTAGCTACAGCAAAATATACATAACAGAAGAGTTTATGATACAACGTAATCTGACAGCTGAAATGTAAGATGTTTCTTAAAGGGCATGTCCACCCTTGAAATTTTTGTTGATATAACATTCCCCCTGTCCCCCTTAGCCCCAACCGCTATATTTTTATTATTAGAAAGTGCCCCAAACTTTACTTACCTTCCCTCTTTCCTCTGCCGCACTGCCTGGCCCTCTGCTTGCGAGAAAATGCAGGCAGAGGGGCGGGACCGGCTGGCTGCCGGGAGTTCAGTGCGACGGAGTAAAGAGGGAAGGTAAGTAATGTTTGGGGCACTTTCTAATAATAAAAATATAGCGGTTGGGGCTGGGGGGACAGGGGGAATATTATATGTAAAGGGTTTTACGCTAGGGGGAGGGAGAGGGAGGGAGAGGGAGGGGGAGGGAGAAGGGCTGCAGTACGCATGACAAACTTTTCCCGGAGGCCAGATAGGAGGCAGAGTCCTATATGGACTCTGCTATCCTCCTGGTGGGCAGTTTTTGGGACTTTGGGGGGGGACTACAGGAGAAATATATGGAGCTGGGATGTGAGGTAAGGATTTTATTACACTACATGATGGGGGCCATTACTGGGGGGGATTATAGTTTTGGGGGTGGAAGTGCCCTTTAAGAAATAGGGGACAGATCAACAAAAGATTTTTTAATAGTTGGGAAGAATTATAGTTTCCAGTAATGGGTCATTTTAATTGAAATTATCCCTCTTTTTGCATCTTGTTTTTTTCAGTTAGCAACTGTCAGTCATGGATATGACAGTTGACATCACAGTCAAAGACTGAATGCTATTACCCGAGCTGACTCCTCTGAACATGTGCCAGCTCATAACAAGCTCAGAAAGCTTTAGTGTAATCTGAAAGCATTTTGAGAGGCAGAGAGAAGGGAAATATAAACAGTTCCCTGCATAACAGGGACATTTATTTGAGGGGTGGAATTGCCCTTTAAACCATTTGTATCCTCCTCTTCTATAATGGTTAAAACCAAATGCAACCTGTTAATGCAGCTTCTTCTCTTCCGCTTTTCTCTGACTAGCACTAGACTTTCAAATTAAAACTTTTTGGGAAACATGCGTTACAAAGTTTGTCTCATATTCTTAAAGCCTCTCTTTCTAAATAATGACACGCATTATACAAAGCTCTGATTTTTAAGAATTTCCAGACACACTGTTCTACTTCTATGGTAACCCTATTGCCTTTAATGGAATTTGAAACCAACATTCAGCAGCCTGAGGGGCCATTGTAAGTAAGACAGTTTCTGATTTTTTTTTGTATTAATTTTAATTTGCTGCTCTAATTTTACAGTCTTGTAATCAGGCACATGTCATTACAGATTATTTAAATTACCCAGTATTTCTTCGCAGAGAGATTCAAATTTACCGGTGTATATTGTGTGCTCCCCCTATAAATCTACTTTTCATGCACACACCCCTACATTCCAAGGGGGTGGGAGATGTAGGAGCTGCCAAATACTCTTGAACGAAAGAGACAGACTTTGTTTTGGTGTCCGTTCTCCACAGCATAGCACTTAAAACAATATCTTAAACTACACTTTAAACAAACATTGTCAACACTGGAAGGGCTTTTACTCCCCAACTTACTAAAGCTGGGTACACACATTAGTGATATAGGGCAAGTCCCGTTGGTACAGTATATCATTAATCTGTGTGTGGACGTTCTGTGACAGCATCAGAGACGATCCTTCTAGCAGCAAAATTACCCTTGGTTGTGGTCCGGCGCCCGTACTAAAGTATAGAAGGGTTGGCCACACTCACAGGGAGTATGGCAGTCACAAAAGATCTCCCCTATACTTTATATAGGGAGAACGCTTGTGACAGTGTGTAGTCACATTTTTCAAAGAAGACAGACAGAATCTGTAAGTCATCTAACAGTGATCTGGTATAGAGTCTGGTGTTCTCAAGAGCCATTAATATTGTGTAAATAATAACCATATAAACAGTTTTCACAATTCCATCAAATATAATTGGTGCTTAACTATCTCATCAATGTCACCCGACACAATAAAACTTAAGGAAATAATGCCCCACCTACCTCAAAATATAAGGATATTCAAAATCACCTTGGAGTTCCATAGAGTTTCTTAGCCTGTGCTCTCAGCATTTATATAGCAATGAAAAAATAAAAATATTATAAATGATAAACTGACCCTAAATAATTAATTAGATCATTAATAAAACTTTTAATTTCAAGAGAATCAACTAACAGTTTCTCAGTTAAATACATAAAAAGTCCACAAAAAATCTGTAACTGTCATAATCAAGTCACAAGAATAAAACCATGGCCCACTTTAAGTTCTGTTTAAAGGTTGTCTAATCATCGCCTTGCAAAGTGTAGTATAATACGTATACTAAAATATTGGAGATAGTAGCATTCCTACTTACTTATACTATTCCCTTGAAGCTTTGTGCACTTCTTCTAAAAGCTACAAGGTCACTTTCCCTGACATCCCCTTATTAACCAAAAAGATGACAATATATAGACAATTTTGCTAATTTTACAAGGTTAAAATTGTAGTAGCACAAAGTCCAATATGTTGTGCCACAGGAACCCCGAAAACTATCCCTTGAAAAACTATTTATCAGTTGATTAACCGGATCAAACACTCTTCGGGAGATTTACCGAGAGCTGCAAGTGCGCTATAAAACTGACAGGAGCAAATCACTTGCAAATTCTGAAACTTTGTGGAAGGGTCGAACATTTTTCTTTAATACGGAAGCCGAGTGGCTTTTTTTTTTTTTTTTTTGGTTCTCAGTAAATCTCCCTGTTTTCTGTGCAGGCTCTAAACTTTTAACTGGCATTATTCAGTAGTGATCAAATACAGATCTCCTGTTGTCTCATTCAGATATCAATATATAAAATACATCATTTATGGTATTTATGCATTTATAGTATTTACGACAGCCACCACTGGCTGTATAATATATGTTGGGACAGCAAGAGAAAATTTGGCACACAAGGAAATGCAACTGGGATAAAAAACAAAAACACGAGTTTTAGATTAAATGTTTGGGAACTTTCTCGTGGAGCCAACTCCTCCAAACTGACATGTGATTTTTTTTTTGACAAGTGTATTATGCAACAAATACACCAATGTTAAATAAACAGCTGAATGTGCCAACAGTGTATAACCTAGTTTTAAAGTTTTGTTCTCCTAGTCAGTATAAAGAAATCATTCAGTTGCAAGTCTGAATGGTAAAGCATTCCCCAATGCATCTGCCCTGCAAGCTTTACGAAGTACACAATATTGCGTGTAAAAACAGTGTAATGTCTTACTTAGAGATGAGGAAGTACAATAATAGCAGCAAAATCTGAAGTGTGGGGGCCTGACATTTCAAACAAGGACAAGGTAACAGCATTGCCAATGCATGAACTTCGCTATTGGCAGACACCCAAATGTCTGTAAATGCCCACAAAGAGGGAGGAGGATTGACATGGGAGGATCTGGGTTAGTTTACATGAATAAGTCTGCAATAAAAGACTGGCTGGCACACTTTTCCGTGTGAACTGTCTATTCCTTAAATGTTTTCATCAAGAATGCAGGAATCTCTCCTACTGCTAGAACTGTATTAGTTCCTTTCAGACAATCTAATGTCATAAAGGAAAAGAAATCTGTTTTGGATAAACCAGACGTAATCATTACTAGCTTCTGTGAACTGTTCACCCCATCATGCATTTCAAGTACCTTGAAAGCAGAGTCTTTGGCACATGACAGAAGCCAAGGGACGGGAAAAGTGTGATGGAGGAAAGCACTGACCCCCAACTTGAGATATTTAGCATGCAAACATACAGTATGTTCGGAACTAAAACTCCCGACAACCCTTGGACCCTCAGGTGTTAGTAGAATGATGTGATTTGTAGTTTCCTAATAATTCCAATATTGCAATTATTGTCCATAGTACCATGTTTTCTTTTTTAGGGGGCATTACAAATTGCTCCCTTGCCTGTCACAGGGTAATTATACATGTTCAAAGCATTGTCAGCAATAGAAATATACATACTGTATATACAGTATAGAGAAAGCATTGAACAGAGCTACATTCAAGCACAAAATGAGTTAACATTTCTGTTCCATTACATTTTAATGCCATTTTTCATGAACGATTTTAAGAATGCCAAGGAAGGAACCCAGTTTAATACGGCCTCTATGCACACATCCAATGCAAGACACATGTTCAAAAATATATATTTCAACGTCAGCTGTCACCATGAACGCCGAGGAAGATCAAATCAGCTACAACAGGAATTTCTAACTCTTGGTCCTCCAGCTGCTGCTGAACCAAAACTCCCAGAATCCCACAGGTTGAAAGGGGCTTTACGATGAAATCCCTTCAGTGATGGATTATAATAACCAATGCCTCCCAGTCAAATAAACAGATACATATGTCTCCTTCTATAGAAATCTAAATGCAAAGATTCACAGAGAGCTAGATAGACATAGACAGATGGATAGGCAGACAGACAGACTAGAAAACTGATATAATAGATATTAAGACAGATGACAGGTAGAATAGATAGAGTTAGATGACAGACACAGACAAATAAATAGGTAGACAAACTAGAAGACTGAAAAAAAGAAAGAAAGATAGACATACAGATGGATGGAAAGTCAGACTGGCTGACGTACAAAAGATAGGTGATAGATTGATAGATAGATAGATAGATAGATACAAAGATAGACAGACAGATTGATAGACTGACAGACATATAATAGACATATAGAAAAAAGAGAGATGAAAGCATAAGCAGAGGTGCAACTACCACCAACTGAGGGGGGCCCCAACTTCTCCCTCATCCTCCCACCAATACAGACCCCCAGGCAACCACTATGCTTAAAGCATGGTGGCAAAGGATGGGCCACATTATAGCTTTGTTGTGGGACCAGTGATTTCTAGTTACAGCACTGGATGGAGAGATAGACTGGAAGGATAAACACAGACAGACAGATAACATAGATCTACCAATGAGCAGATCTGTCACACTCACATGTTCAGTGAAACCATCCCTGCCCTATTTACTGTAAGTTTCCCTTGGACAGGGAATGTGAGTCCATGAGACCCCCATAGGGGTGAATAACGTGTCACTGATCCCCAGTCCCATTCCTGCTACACACAGATTACTGACAGCTTTATCATTATCACTATGATTATCACTATTATCATCACTATTATCAATCACTAATATTATCAGCACTATTATTATCACTATTATTAAAAGCACTATTATCACTATTACTATCAATCACTATTACCATCACTATTATTATCATCACTATTATCAGCACTACACAACAAGCAGACGGAGGAACAACTCTCCTCCCCACGGTGACACTTTCACTTAGGGAGCTGCCCGTGATCACACCATGTACTGTCCCAATCAGCTGTAGGAAATGACGGGGTCCCATAGCTCCAGTAGGCCGGTCCCTCCGTATCTATAATGAGGATCAGCCCCAGTGAGAAGCAGCGGAAGGATCACTCACCTGCTGTCAGTCAGAGGGAAAGTGGAGCGGGAGAAGCTGCAGCGCAGTGAGCGGAGACAGATCTCCAGCTGATCGTACAGCAGCGGGGCGCTGGGCTGTCCTGACATGACCTGACTGGGGAGGACGAACAAGGATAGGGAGGGCGGGGGAGAGACTAGAGGAGGGGACAGCAGCCTCCGCTTCCCATCCCGTCACAACGGACACAGGCAGAGCTCTGTATGCGATCAGTGCGGAGGCCTCACATGCACAGGGAGCCCCATAGAGACTATACAGAGCGCTCCCTAGCCAGGCACGCATTCTAATAACACACACACATTATAATGACACACACACATTATACACTGGCTGCCATGATACCAGGCAGGAAGTTGGCACTGCCGACACTCACAAGGCCCAGATTTAAAGGCGAACTAAAGCTAAAACAGAAATAAGTCAGGGATAACAGGGTAGATGTAGATGTCCCCTCTATCCCTGGAAGAAATGATCTTTAACCCGACATTGTATGGTACTTTGCTGCCCATCTTCATAGACACTCACAGACCAACATTTCAGTGTTTCGGTCAGTTGGGCTGAATTATTGCATGGTTGCTGGTGGCGACCGACCGCCGACCGTTCATTCGTCCGAATTGGACGAACGTACAATCGTACATGTCCTTCTATGGGACCGCACACTTGGTCATGGCTACTGTCGGATGTGGCTGCTTTTGCCACGACCAACAGTCCTTCCTCCTGGCCGACCAGTTGAAAGTCTCAAACAGACGGTCAGGAGAAAGAATTGGCACGTGTGTACCAGCCTTTAGTCTTAAAGGGCAACTATGCCCACCCCCTATTAAATTTGTTGGAATTTTGTCCCTGTGGTTGGGACGATCCCGTCCAAATAGGGACGCCTGGTAAACCTGCTTTGCAGCTGTTCAGTATTAAGTAGGTCAGCAGGAAGACTCGCTTATTGCAGGGCACATTTTCTCGTTGGCCTGACGGCTTAAAAAAGGGGAGAGGACCAGAGCAGCAAAGAAATGTTTAGGTAAGTAGAAGATCCCAGGGGTGAGAACCTAGTAGTTGTGGTCTTTACCCTGGGTACAATGCAAATGTGCTGCAGGGAGAGGTGAGTATACTTCTCCTTTTAATACCAGTCATTTTACATTTTTAGAAATGTATCCAGCCCTCTCTTGAAACTATCCAAAGAAATAGCTATTACCACATCTAAAGACAGACAGTTCCACAGTCTTAAGAAACATTTTCTAATCTGTTGAAACTTTTTTTCTTCTGATTCTTAAGGATCTCCACGTGTCCACTAAAAGGATCTATAGGGGAAAAATTCACTAGAAAATTTATTGTAATGTAAAGGAATTCGTATATTTGCATAAAGTTATTATATCCCAACCAAAGCTTTGCTTCTTTGGTGTAAAAAGCCCTAAATGGAATGCATAGTCAAGACCTTCATTCCTTTTATTAATTTAGTTGCCAGTTTCCAAGATGTCCCTTTGATATAAATGATTGCAAAACTGCACCACACATTTCAATCAAGACCTTACCTAAGCTTTGTAAAGAGGTAGGATAATATTTTTTTCCCTTGAATCCAGTAGCTCCACTTACAAAAGAAGTGGCGTGCTCCCTCAATAGGGATTTTCAATCTGCTTCATGGAAGCCGCATTCCTGGTGGAATCTATACCCCTCTTTATACAGGAAAATATATTGCTACCTATTGCTACCGGACACTCTATTATTTACTAGAGCACCCAAATGTTTATGGTATAGGCAAATATAGTTGAACACTATATGCATTACCTTGCCTTTATCGACATAGAATCTTATCTGCCCCTTGGGTGCCCTTGAGACATAGTTTAGAATATGACCCGTAATAATTAAAAAAAATCAAGGCCTATGTGTTCTGGAGCCATCAATCAATGTACCTGCATGTGCATTGACACAATGACGTGGGTGTATTTCAGCAGGTCCAGGAGCTTTATTGATGTTAGCTTTGTCTAGTGTTTACTGTACCGTAGCCTTTGTCAGCCAGAGTAAATATTATACTTTTTACAGAGGAAAAGGTTGGTTTAGCACATTTGTCTTCTCTGCATCCTCTATAGCCATGTTTGACTTTTTATTAAATAGTCCCACATTCTCTGTCCTTATCTTTTTACTATTGACATACTTAAAAAACATTTTGGTGTTGGTCTTGCTTTGTTCAGCCATCTCTACTTCATTTTTTATTTTTGCTGGCTTTAATTACAATCCTTATAACAACTTTTATAATTCACAAATTATTATTTTGTTATTTTAAATGCCCTTTTCATTTCCCTTTTTTACCTGAGAATTAATGGGCATGTCCAGCCTAAAAAAAACTTTTTATATTAATGAACAGCAACCCACCAAACCCCAGTTTCACATTATAGAATGTAGATAATTCCCAAAGATGCCCCTGAAGAAACTTACATGGACTATAATGCGAAACTGGGGTTTGGGGCTGGACATGCCTTTTAATCCACGTAGGTTTAGATTAATTTTTTTTACATTTGTTTCCTAAGGGTATAAATTTAGAAAGTGTAATAAATTACTACCCCCTTTAAAAACACATCACCACAGTCAATGAGATAAAAGCTTTTGTTAACCTAGTTCACTTTTATTTTTTCAACATTTTTTGAATGACAGTATATAATGATCTCTATTCTCTAAGCTACCCACAACTTTTATATCCATAATGAACTCAGGGTTATTAGATATTACCAGATACAACAAAGCAACTAGAAAGGATTCTAGTCGGAACTTATACTATCTATACTATCTTCAACAGAAAAGACTTTCGTAACAAATTTAGGAACTTGCGGAATTTCTTCCTCTAGAATTTGGTAGCTTGCCACAGTTATTTTACCTACTTTCTTGTTTTCCTAATTAACTACATTCTTCCGCTTCACTAGCATTTGGTGGCTTTAACAGACACATACTATTAATTTACCTACATTCTTGCCCATAGTTATTAGTTATACCCATAGTTTTTTAATCTTTAAAGGGACTGTCCACCCCTATTTTCAAAAATTGATATAATGTAGATAACCCCCCAAAACCTTAACTTCGTTTTAGTAAAAAGAAATCAGCTCCCACACAGAGTTATTATACTCACAAGCTCCTCGCTCCTGTGTTTCGTGTTCTTGAGCAGCCGCAGTGGAGACTGCTCCGGGAATGGCAGTCAGTGATTGGCCGTGATGTCACAGTCACGGCCGACACTGACTGCCTTACCGGGAAGTGCAGAGCCGCGGTGGTGGAGCGAGGAGGAGCATGTAAGTATAATATCTCTGTGTTGGAGCGGATTTCTAAATTTTTACTAAAACAAAGTTAAGGTTTTGGGGGGCTATCTACATTATATCAGTTTTTGAAAAGAGGGGTGGACATTCCCTTTAAATTTTGGCTTCAACTTTTGTTTAGCATAAATAGATAGCCTATCCCTTTTTCCCTTTATTATATTTCTATCACATCTAAACCATCCCAGAATTTATACATTTTAATGTACATGCCTCCATCACCTCTATGGTCTCCCTCTTCTCCCCCCCTGTCATATTTACAATATAATTCCCAGTTTGCTCTTAGACCAGTATCATGAATTTTCCAGTGTGCTGTACCCAACTTGTTGATTTGCTAGGTTTTGTTTGCACCAGTATCATGCTTTCCCAGTTTGCTTTACCTGTACCGTGAATTTGCCAGTTTTCTGTACCAGTGTCATTGATTTGCCACTTTTCTGTACCAGTATCATGAAATTCCCAGTTAGCTGAAACTGTATCATAAATGTGCCAGTTTGCTTTACTAGTATCAAGAAATTGCTAATTTGCTGTACCAGTGGCACAAAATTCTTAGTTTGCTATACCAGTATCAATTTCTAGTTTGCTGTACCAGTATAATTTACCAGTTTTCTATGCCAGTATAATTTCCTAATTTGCTTTACCATTATCATTTCCTAGTTTTCTGTTCCACTATTATTTTCCAGTTTTCTTTTCAAGTTTATTTTCCCAGTTTGGTGTTCCAGAATCATTTCCTTGTTTGCTGTACCAGTACCAATTGACAGTTTGATGTACCAGCATCATTGATTGGGCTGTTTTCTCTACCAGTATCATGAAATTCCTAGTTAGCTGTACCAGTATCATACATTTTCTACTTTGCTTCATCACAGTTATCTGTGCTTCTATCATTTTCCAGTTTGCTGTACCCTTATCATTTGACGGTTTTCTGCAACAGTATCATTTGCTAGTTTGCTGTACCAACTTCATGAATTTGCCTGTTTGCTATACCAAACAGGCAAATTTAATGATACTGGACCAGTATCATTAAAATTACCAGTTTTCTGTACCAGCATTATAAACTTGACAGTTTCCTTTACCAGTGTCACTGATTAGCCATCATCGTGGGGTTGTGGGATCCTGCTCAACAACACTAATAGTCTCCTGGGCTTCTACAGTTTCTGACAAAAGTCTTGTTACCTGTGTATTTTGCAGTAACTCCTGCTATTAACCTGATTTTTAATTGATTTAGACTATTCAAATTGTTATTCTTTGTCTTTAAACCAATGCAAGAATTCAGCTATTAGGTTTTTGTAACGGGTAATAGTTTTTGGGCATAGCGAACAGTCTATAAGGCTGTTGGCTGCAAGGGAGAGCTGTTGGAAACAGAACAAGCTATTTTAGCTGCAATCCACATTAACTGTGGGAGTTTGGATAGCAGGTCCTGTGACCCTTGGAAACACTCCGTTGTCAGCCCTAGAGGCAATTTCTCTCCTACTATGTGTTGGTGAATCGTAGGGAACCAGGTTTTGGATGGCCAAACTGGGTACACTAGTACCAAACCCTGTATCAACTCTGTTTTGATCTTGAATAGGACTCTGGGCATCAGTGTGGGTGGAGGGAATGCATATAGGAGTGGGAGATTTGTCCATGGAAAGCATCCACCTTCCACGCTTTGTCGGACCAGACTCTCAATACGAACATCTGTGTTAGTGCCAATGTCTCTGACACAAAGAGATCTATTTGTCTTCTGATGAACCTCTGTTCTATTTGAGAAAATAGGCAAGGTTTGAGACAAAGTATTGACAGTGATAGATTGTGTCTTGACATGGCATCTGCTAATTCGTTTGTATGACTGGGTACATAATGTGCTGTCAGATGATTCTGGAGAGAGAGAATCCTCTTCCAGATTTCTAATGTTTCTAGGCATAGTTGAGTGGATTTGGTGCCCCCTATTATGATTATGTTGGACACCGCTGTTTTGTTGTCTGATTGTACTAATATGTGCTTGCCGGAGAGATCCTCTGTCACTAGTATCTGTAATGCTAGTTTTATCGCTCTCAGTTCCGAAAGGTTTATATGGAGTTTTCCCTCTTGAAGAAACCATCGCCCTCTGATGGCTTTCTGGGGGGTGAAGGCTCCCTAGCCCGTTAGGGAGACATCGATCGTGATAATCAGATGTGGGGGAGTTGGTCTGAATAGGTGAGGACAAAGGTGTCGTATTGACATAATCTCTAGAAGTTTCCCTGTGACCTCTGGTAGTAGTGACAAGTTTTGGGACCAAGGAATATGGTTCCTCAGTCAATTTCCCAGAAATATCTGAGACCGTCTGCAATAAAGGGGGACCTCCTCTAAACCCGGAGAAAAGGCTATTATCTTTCCTATAATTTTTGCCATCACCCGTAAGAACATGGACTGTTGTGCTAGGGTGGATTGTATGAGGTTTTGCAAGGACGTCCATTTCGTCTGGGGAATCTGAAGGGTGAATTGATGTGTGTCTATGAAGAACCCTAGAAATATTAATGATTTTGTAGGTTGTAGGATTAACTTTTCTGTGTTTATTGTGAAACCTGGTTTTACGAAGGTTGAAGTGGCAAAGTCTCTTTGATTGGAAATTGTTTTTTCCTGCAGGTGAAATATGAGTAAGTCGCCTAGATAAATCAGAAAAAATATTGTCTTTTGTCTGAAATGTTGGACCACTGGTTTTAGAAGTCTGGAAAAGGTGTAAGAACTGCCTTGCGGAGGTTGAAGGAGCTGATCCTTGAACTCTTGTATCTCCTTGGTTGGCCCTGAGAATATTCTAGGAACGCCCCCTGGGTCCTGGGAAGGCGTCCCTCCTGTCGAAAGGGCTTCTTGAAGGCAGGAGTAGACCTCTTAAGGTCTGCAAATAATTTCCTGGCCCGGTATCTACCTTTCACTTCATGAATAAACTCTGATCCAAAAAGTGGGGATAATGTCTGGATGGCTACAAGTTGGACATTGTTTCATTAAGGGCATTTTAGCTGTACATGCCAGAGTTGCTTAGAAGGGTGTATTTTTTGTATTTTAAAATTCTAAACTCAGGTATGCAGGCATTTATCTTGCGGAATAAATATACATTTGGAAGTGAAAGGCAATGATTCAGGGTGTTGGAATGCTCTCTTAACTCCTCCAAAGTTTGTTTTCACGTTTAGTTCTCGTTTTAAAAACCCTTGTACTTTCCTATTTCAAAAACCAATAAGAGGTCAGTTCCCTTTCTTTTCAAATCCTCCTGCACAGGGACCACTGTCCTTGTAACAAAGCCATTCACTCTTATCTGATGGCCACTAAATTGATTATAACTTATACAGGGGGTGATAGTAAAAGAGGATCATACTCTATAATTGAAATTTGGTTTATGGTCCTTGTTATGCAGGGAATCCGGTAAAACAGCTTTCTCACCTATAGTTCCCCATTAAAGGGCAACTATACTGAAAAACGACCCCATCTTAATCTGTAAATAAATACATGTAAGTAGTATTAGTAAGCTCTTTTTTATACACAGACAAAATGCTGAATGGGCAGGTTAAGGTCATTAGGAGGGAAAAATACTGCACTTTTTGCATGAAGCTGGGAAAGTGACATCATCCAGGAAGTGCTGTGTCTCCCCTCTATTATGGCCAGCAGGAGGAGCAGCTGTGTTGCATGTGTACTGATAGTAGTACCATCTCCATGCTGTTGAATGGGAGAGATCATAATGTTGGGTGACCCTTAGTCCTTAGCAAATGTGTGAAACTTCAGAAGTAAGTCTATCTTATAATTATAGCGTTAGAATAACATACGCTGGGTTTTATATTGGTGTTTTCATTAAATGTAATCAGCTAGGTTTGCCAGGTTTCTCTGTATCATCCCCAATTATTTATTGGAGGAAGAACACTTTTCCAGAGATATCTCCAGTTTCTCCCTACATTGTAATGCTAGAATGCACAACCTGTGGCCCTTCACGTGTTTTGAAAACTACAACTCTCAGAATTCCCCAACCACAGTTGGAGTTTTCAAACATCTGGAGGGTGTACATATATAAACTTTATATTTTCCTAAAAAATAATGGACTTCCGTATTGGTGTGAAGACATCTGTATAGAAAATACTAGTGAATATTGGGGTCAGGGGCGTGGTTCTTTGAATATTACATGGGCTATGAATTGTACTGTCAACAACATGGTAGCCTTCTTAGTAACAAAATCTATATACTATATACCATATATACTCGAGTATAAACTGAGGTTTTCAGGCTTTAAAAAAAGCCTGAAAATCTTACCTCGGTTTATACTCGAGTCAACCTTTCTCCTACCTTGTCCGGCAGCCGCGCGATCCGCATCCTCAGTGCGCATCCGGATGATGTCACTACCCGGCACCTCTCCACTTTGCATTGCCGAGTAGTAACATCATCCCGAAGCACAGAGGATGTGGAGCGAGCGGCCGCCGGACAAGGTAGGAGAATACCACAGGGACACCAGGGCAACATCAAACATCTTAAGTGGCAAATATTTACAAATAAGAGTAAAACCTTAATTATTTGTGCATACTGTATGCACAAATAAAGGAGGATTTACCCCTATTTGCAAGTATTTGCCACTTAAGATGTTTGAAAACTACAACTCCCAGCAATAAAGCATGGTGGGAGTTGTAGTTTCCAAACATCTTAAATGGCAAATACTAACCCCCTCGGTTTATACTCGAGTCAATATCTTTTTTTTTCTCTCCTTTTTAGCTAAAACTAGGTACCTCGGTTTATACTCGGGACGGTTTATACTCGAGTATATACGGTATATAGTACTAAATACAATTTTGTAGAGAAGAATCTTACAAAGTATAGATGTTCTAGGGAGAAAAGCTTTGACATTAGCAATAAAAAAATAAGGTTTAGTTCTCCTTGAAATTTTGAAGAGACCTAGGAGTGTGCTGTTTCTTGGCTGGAGGTGCTCGAACAAGAAAGAGCTTGTAACATAACTTAAAAGCTTTTTTTTTATTACAATAACATGGCATACACACAGGATAAAGGTGAAACCAACAGTCACCATGTGCATTTCAGGTGCCTGTTGTTAGGTTCTCACATGGCATCCCTTTAAAGAGAGAGCCCAGGTATAGCTCATCAGGTATCATGGGAGTTACCCTTTACATAAATTGTAGCAATGTAGTTTATCTCCTCACGTGTACAGGGTGCAACATACAATATATAGGATGCACTACACAGAGCACCTTTTGGACATAATAAAAAAAAATAATAGCAAAAGCCCAATATGATATTATGCAAGATTCTGAGATATTTAAATAGAGGTGCAGGGCTTCCAGCAAAATATATCCTTCCTTTATATAAAAATATTTTCCATTTTGTGGAGATTGCATTGAGTTTTTAGACTGTACTATGTAGGTGGGGGTAGGCTAAAATAATATTATACATGGTTACAGTGTATATTGTAATGTAAAAGGTATAACATTAATTAGTTTATTAATCTGTTCTAAATAAAGATATATAAGTGTGTAACAGTGTGTAAATGGCATATGAAATAAAAAATAAAAAAAGTACTAACATACAGAATCTCCCCACGTTTGAATGGACTGGTCAAAATGAGAGCTATAGACACACCTCTCAAATGTATTCAATTCTGCATGGGAAAATAAAAGGAAGTTTGCTGTAATTTCCTTATTGTCCTTACTATCCAATAGGTGTGCTTCTGGTAGCTGCTGTAGCACTATTTGCCAATGCAAAGAAAGTTGCAGTGTTTACATCACATCCAGATGCAATGCATGCTTTACAGTAACATCCTTTAGCTTTGCATTGTGGTAGAGACTTAGTAAGCATGTGCGAGTTAATGGCCAATCAAAAAAAAGTTTGCTTTCCCAGTAATGTAGCTGACATCCTGCTGTATTGCATTGTGGGAGAGAGTGTCAGGATGCTTTAGAGTTATATGCTGCTGTAAGAATGAGAAATGCAAAAGTTTGCTAATCGTAATTGAAGTAAAAGAAATTGAAAAGGTTAGACGTTAGAACCTTCCAGACTGGGGTTACCTTGACATGGTTGGAAGGCTTTTAATTCATGTGATCACAGTAATGTATACTAAAACCCCTTTGTTTATAAAGTATGCCAGTGTGCAGATGGTGTGATGTTGTATGGGGCCTAGGAATGTGCATTGATTATCTATTCTATGTTTCTATAGATGTTTGGCCAGATGTCTCTGGCTCTTCCACTATAAGATACATAATATAGGGAGATTCAATAAAAGTTCTTGTTGTTAAAAATGGTGCTAATTTTTCCCCAACCAATCAGATGTTAGCTTTCAAATGTTAAATAAGATCTGATTGGTTGGGGCAAAATTAGCACCATTTTTAACAATAAGAACTTTTATTGAATCTCCCTGATAATACATATTGGTATGATGTTAATAGATAATTAACATGCCGTATATACTCAAGTATAAGTCTAATTTTTAAGGCTTTAAAGTTAGCCTGAAAACCTAACCTCGGGTCAAGTCCTAATTTAGATCCAAATTCTGCAATTGTGAATAGTAACCAGTAGGTGGCGCGGTGTTAACCTGCATAGAAAGTTACAAGAGCTGATCTGCCTTTACACTTCCTGCTTCCTGTAGTCTGGCTGCTGGACTCACTCAGAACTGTCACTGCTCATCTGTATGCTGTAAATATGATGGGTCAGTTTGGGGCAAAAAACAGCTGCTAGTTCAGTGCAAATGACAGCTTGAAACTACAACTCACAGGTGACATTTTTAACTATTGGGGTCAGAGGGCCCTTTACTATATGGGGGTTAGAGGGCCCTTTACTTTATGGTGGTCAGAGGGTCCTTTACTATATGGGCGTCAGAGGGCCCTTTACTATATGGGGGTTAGAGGGCCCTTTACTATATGGTGGTCAGAGGGTCCTTTACTATATGGGCGTCAGAGGGCCCTTTACTATATTGGGGTCAGAGTTCCCTTTACTATATGGGTGTCAGGAGAATTATAAATGATGGTAAGCTTAATTAAAAGTTTACTGAACTCGAGTCCATCAGTTTTTATAAATTTTTCAGGTAAAAATAGGTACCTCGGCTTATACTCGGATTGACTTATACTCGAGTATATACGGGTAATAGATATTGAACATAAAAGATAATAGATAATTAACATCAAATAATAGATAATTAATACTCATTTAAATCACACACATGGGTGAAGATATGGTTTTATTAATTTTATTTATATTGTATACATAGGTATTTAGTTTGTGTGAAGATATACAATATTATGAGAATTTGATAACCATTGAAACATTTTAATCGTTTGTATAGCATTAACTCTTAGGCTGAGGCCACAATTTTCCTGTTCGTGTTTTCACTATCTTTAAAGCGAAAACACAAGCGATTGCGTGAAAAAATGCTTGCCGCAAAATGCCAACGGATGCACAATCGCATGCGCATCGGAAATCACAGGAACATTCGCGTTCCCATGATTTCCATGTTAGCGAAAATCTCTGGCGCGAACGCGCAAAAAATGCGCTAGTGTGGCCTAGCCCTTATGTTGCATTTACTCACACAACCATGTGTAAGGAAATGGGAAAGCTATTTTTACAATCTGTATCCCAGTAAAAAAAAAAGGGAGGAAAATACCCTACATACATTTACTTTACATTACATTATTTAGTTTAAAGTTCATCAGGCATGTAAGGGTTAACTCCTGTGATACCTGATGAGCTACACCTAGGTTCTCATGTCATGAGAGAACCCAACAGCAGCCTATGAGTAAAGGCACAGAGGCGCCTGAAACACGTAAGGTGACTGTTGGTTTTACCTTTATCCTGTGTGTATGCCATGTTATTGTAATAAACACCGGCTTTTAAGGAACGTAAGTGCGTCCGAATTCTAACGTAAGTGCGTCTGAATTCTATGTTACTTGAGTAGCGGCGACACAATCTTTTCTATTCAAGCATTTCATTGGATCACCCGAAGGGTCCGGAGCACTGAATGGGAGCAGTGAGTGTTACCCTCACATTCAGTGTATATTCATTGCATTGTATGGGAGCTTAATTAGAATGGTATACACACAGTAGTAGTGCCACCTAATGAACCAGGTATATTTTGGGGGTCCTTACCTTCTGACTGCTCCGCACCCACAGTGCCCAAGACAATTCCATACAAATATTGTAAAGAAGGGGAAGCCGCACAGCATATTTACTGCAACACAAGTGCCGTATATTGCAATAAACGGCACTTGTGTTGCAGTAAATATACTGTGCAGTGTCCCCTTCTTTACAATATTTGTATGGAATTGATTAGAATGGTGTTTGGATGGTCCGTATGTGTACACAACAATAGATCCTGCACATCATAAGCAAAGGGTTCAGGGCAGACGCACCTGAACCACCACATATATAAAGTAAGAACCCTATTAAAGGATAGGTCCATTACATTAGAGCATATTGTCAATATTCCCTCTTAAATAAAGAGGGTAGGAGGTCCACCTGTACACCATTACTTTATTGTAATAGTTCTTGGCTGATTTAAACATTCAGCCAGAACCCCTACATCTACGGCTGCTTTAAGAAAAACTAATACAATGAAGATTCTAGAATATGAAATGAGGGGAATGCCACAGTAATTCATTAGAATTCACCAGAAACAACATTTTAATGTTTGATTGAATTCAATAAAATGTACATAATGTGGTAACCTTGTGCTCTGTTTTACTTCCTATTTGACTCGGTCCGTCAGGCCAAAAAATCTGCAGTGGTTTCTGTTGAGGCAGGTGCAATGGGACATGCTGGTAAATCACAGTCAATCGTGTGGTTCCTCATGGGACCGCACAATCGGTTGCGGCAAATATTTGGCACGACTGACAGCCACAGGCTGGGCATCCTGTTCTTCACGATACTGACCCCCCTTAATAATGAGGTAAAGTAATACTGACCTGTGCAGATTGAGTGCAGAAGCATCCCTGAAATGTATAAAGGTGGCCATACACATGCGATTTCCACAACGTGTGCCGATAGATCACATTGGTATCTGTCGGCACACGGCACAAAATGTATTGCATCACTTTGCACTGCGCAAAGAAAAAAAATTGCGACATGGTGCAGGCAGTGCAAAACCTTAGCTAACACATTAGTACATGGGTTAGCGTGATTTTAGCGCTTATTTTCTCGTTATCGCGGGATATTGCATCTCCCTGTACATGTATTAATACAAATAATTTTCAAGATTTTTGAATTTTAGTAAATTATCCAGCCCACTTTAAAGGAACACTAAACTGGTATTTTTACTATATTCCATGTTTCTATTATTCACAGGGAGGTGAGAACGCTTATTCCCACCTCCCTGTGAATAATAGAATGCCCGGAGGACACAGACGAACTTACCTTACCGCCACTCCACTCGCAGTTCCTTCTGCACAGCCGTGCTGCCCGATCGCGCGCCTATCTTGTATTGGCGCGTGGCTGTCAGTGCAGAAGGAATTTTTCTTTTAACCTTCAGGGATGTCCACGAGTCCTCTGAAATGATTGGTGAACAATGCACCAGAGAGTTTATTGTAAAGCCCATTAATATATTTATATAAAGTGACCCTTGCAATCAGCATTTCTCCAGTTTGAACAGCACTAATTTGTCTAATGATCTGTCTGCATAGTCAAGCCCCTCCATTTTTGAAAGAGCCAAATTACTGTTCTATCTATTTTTTCTCTTATTCTTCCTTTTGTTTAGACTCCTCCCACAGTTTTTGATCTAGAGACCCAGAATTCAGTACAGATGTGCAGGACACATAAGAGAAGTGTGCTATTACCTAGCAAAGGAATCTTTGGAAGCATACCCACAAAGTTCAAAACACTCTTCTGCTTTTCCATGGCAACCATACCATAATCATCAAAAACATACCCCCTAAAACTACAAAGACACAGTTACGGTGGCCATACACATTGGCAAGATGTATGGGCTGAAAATAAATGACCAACAACGACAAACTATTACTATCGGTTGTTCCTGCCAGAAAGTTTAGCAGAGGGGTCTGATACATATGCCTTGGCACATGGATTGGTCAGGGCCGTGTGTGTGGTTACCACCACACTTGTACCAGCAGATTCCAATGGAATATGCCTGTACACGTGCAATCGTAATCACATTTGTATGGACTCCAATATCCTTTGCACCCCAATATCCACCCCACCCTGCTGTTTCCATGGCAATAATATCTAAATCACCAATAAAGTTATATCTATTTATCAATCAATCCATTTAGGTAGATACAAAAAATTGATATCTAAAATTACAAAATAGGTTTGGGTGATTTCATTTTTAGGTCCTTCTATAGGGTAAGTCATCATGGTTTTATATAATCTCTTTCATTCCCTATAGGGTCTTTCAATAGACCCTATAGTAAAAATCTGAGGTCTCATGATATGAGATGATGTAAAATCACAACGGCATACCCCATAGATCTGTCTAGGGGTCCATGCTGGGATATATCGGTAACTTATCTTTTGTATTAAAGGTAATGAGATATCTATTGTTGTGTATCTATCTAGACAGCTAAATTAAACTAGATCATAAAACTTTTTCAATTAATTTGGTATGGTTACCACAAAAATCTACAATCGTCCAACGAGTGTACAATATTTTTTTTATCGGCCCAGTTTTTGCTAGAGCTAAAGAAGTGTGCCATTACCTAGCTAAGAAATCTGTGGAAGTGTTCACTGTTATCCATTCATTTCAATGCTTGAGTCTAATGGGTACAATCCTCAAAATTCTGAGGTTTCAGGGTCCTGTGATAATATCTCAACTATCACACAGAAATACACACTACATTTCAAAATAAAAGCCCTAAAATTACAAAAAGCAATAGCAAATATATGTAATGCGAAATGTATGTTTTATGTAATTAGAATGAAGCATAAAATTTAGTTTTATAATGGGGATGTCCATCCTTCGGTCCTCCAGATGTTTTGCAAACTAAAACTCCCAGCATTCCCTGGCAGTCATCTACTATTGTTAAATGTTGATTTGTAGTATTTTAATATTTCCAGGGCCACAGGAAAGACATGTCTTTCTTTTATGGTTTAAAAACATACCCCAAACTCCACACAGATACAGTTACACACGCCTACTTCTACACCTTCACACCCACCCGATTAATCTGTTTCCATGGCAACCATACATAAATCATCCACACAGACACAGGTACACACAAACCTAATAATACACCCCAACACCAACTCTTCATCCCATTTCCATGGCAAAAATATCTAAATTACCCAAAATGTTGAAAGGGCATGTCCATCCCCAAAACCAACATTTTCCCCACTAGGCCCCACTGTGTAGTGTTAAAAAATCATTATCTTACTCCTCTGCTCCAAATGGTTGTCCTGCAGAGTCTAGCCAAAGTTCCAGAAATTGAAGAGTATGAGCTTTCTTGTGCGTAAAAAGGTTTCTGCCCCTTACCTTTCCTCTGAGAAGTTTCTGGCATGTCCAGTGGAGCCTTCTCTCTCCTTTGGATCCCTGTTTGCTGCCTGGTGCCCTACATTTTAATCCTTTTTCTGTCAAGTAGGGGACCCTAGCCCACCCCCAACTATTGTGTTTGTTTGCAAAAAAAAATGTACTTCCAGAGCTTCGTTTCCATGGCCTTCTGCACTGCCGGCAGCCACGTCTGTGATTGGCTGCCTCTCAACCAATCACAGATCACAGTCTAGCCGCCTTGCAATTTCCTGCAAGCAGAGGGTCCGATCAGAACGTTGGGGGAAGAACATTGCTGATTAGTTTTTTAGCCAACAAACATGGCGATTAAGGGTGGGCTAGGGTCTCCTACACTACATTATAAAGTTACAAATGAAGGTGGAGATACCCTTTAAAAACATAAAGCTATACCTTAACACCACACAGATACAGGTACACACGTGTACTGATGCACTACGCTCTTCTGTTATCATGGCAACAATACCTTAATCATCAAATTTACTTTTGTAGTCATAAACACAAAACCATACCTCCTAATGACACCAACCAGACACAAGTACACACATCTGCTGGTGCACATTTACACCCTTCTCTTTCCATAGAAACTAAACACAATAACAAAAAATATATGTATATAAAGTGGATTATGAAATTCCTCTGATTAACTTAGAAAGATTATTATTACTGATACACCACCACCATATTATTGTTGCTCTGTTGACTGTTTGCATAGAACAAACTTTCTTTAGTATCAACTTCAAATAGTGTTGTCCATATATTGTCATGTATTAGTCGGTTCCCCTCTCATACCGGGTGAATCACACTAAGTATACCTTTAGCAGGGGCTTGGGTAGGAGGAGGGGCTAGAAGTGAATGTAAGACTTGATTTCACACAGGGTTATCACTATATAGAGCATATTAAAAAGGCAAGTGATGTGTTGTTTAGAAAAAATGTTTTAGGATTAACGTTTTATAATAATCAACTACATTTCCTTAAAAATGACCAAATAAACTTGACAATGTTACAAGTATAACAAATTGTATGTTTCTTGCTCTAGGTATCGGTTATTTATTATTTGTTTTATTTTGAAATCCTTCATCAGGGATATTCATTACAGTCACAAACAATATTTTTTATCATTCCGTGTGTTACATCTTAGCATTGTTTTATAGTACATTTTGTCTTTAATTGTTATAAACAATTTAATAAAGAAAACAACAGGGGTTATATCTAGGTGGAGAAGAGGAAGAGGGGGGGGTGTCCCCAGGTGCAGACCATCAATTTTGTTATAAATTGCCGTTAAGATTTTGATTCGATGAGTACCAAGGTTCCCAGACGTTGCTAAATTTGCTGGGGCATTTTCTATGTAGGTTTATTATTTTGTGATGTCAGTGTTAACTAAGCATATCCAACTTTTCATGTTGGGCTTGTTGAAGCCATCCAAGCACACATAATGTTTTTTCAACTATATGAGAGTAGTTCTGTTGCCAGGATTAGAGAGAACTTGAGCCATGTTTCTTCATCTAAGAGATTTAAGATACAGTCGGACCTTTCAAGGGTTATATCGGTGTCAAGTAATTGGCGCTGAGTGTTAGTGAGCCGGGGAAGTCTACCTATTGATAAGTTATTTGTTAATATCTTGGCTCGTGTGGGTGATTTGTGTTTGGTATAGATCCTTAAAGTGTATGTATACTGAAATAATGACTGTGTCATCGTAATTTATAAATAAATACATGTAAGTAGCACTTACTCTGATGTGTGCGTGTTGCTGCATGCCTTCAATACAGTAATTGTTTTGCTCAGGCTCTGACCACTGACTATTTTCCCACATACCAACTGCCAAAACTGCGTACAGCACAGCAACTGTCAAACCATTTCAGCTACAGCAAAACTACTTACAGAATTGCTAAAACTTAATGGTGGCCATAGAAGCTACAATCCGATTGTACAATCCGCAGGTCATACAAGTGGATTGCTGGTCGGCCAAAAATGTTCAACTGGTCCGATGTAAAAATAATTGGAAGATCGTTGAAAGATCTTTCAACGATCTTCCATACACGATCCGACGGTCGTACGATATCGGGATATGCGTCTATGGCCAGGGGACAGATCAACAAAAAAACGGTACAGTGATAGTTGGAATGAATTATAGATTGCAGTAATGGGCTATTTAAAAAAACTAATTTTCCAGTGTAGATACCCTTTAAAGTAAGCGGGGAAGTGGTTCGCTATTTGAGTGGAGTCTGTGAGTAAGCCTTTCTCTGGGTTGGCAATTTGAATTATAAAGTGATTACATTGAGGTTGTTGAACCTTAAAGGGCAAGTTCAGCCCTTAAATGAAAACTTACATACAGGTAAATCACCCCCCAAAACCCTAAACGGTAATAGTTTGAAATCTGAAATATAAAAGTCTAACCTGAAATCCTGCACAATGTCCTGTTTCCCCTGTTTCTACTTCCTGGTTCTTCCAGTTAGCAACTGTCAGTTATGGATTTGACAGTTGACATGACAGCCAATGACTGAATGTTAATCCCCTGTCTGCCTCTTCTGAGAATGCCCAGGCTCATTAAATGCTCAGTACAGGTTTCTAAATTGCTCAGTTTCCATGAGGCATCCAGAAGCATAGCAGGCATACAGTAATGAATTCATAGGACAAAGTGTGATATGTCAACATATTTTAAAGAGGCCATTCTTTCTAAAAGATGTTCTTATGAGGGTAGAGTTGTCCTTTAAAGGAATAGTTCACTGCAATAGTGAACTATTCCTTTTCTACATTCATTGAAGCCCGGGAGGTTAAGGAGCTATGCCTTACCTCCTGTTCTTCAATCAATGTTTAGATAGCCAGGAACGAACTTCTGAAAATCTTACCTTTCACGTGATCCAGCGGGACCGCTCTGATAGTTCCCGACTGCTTGCTGCTTCTGTTATGCTATAACGCGCATGCCCGATAATGCGCATTATAGTGTAACAGAAGCAGGAAGCTCCCTGGCTTTAATCAATGTAGAAAAGGGATAGTTCACTATTGCAGTGAACTATTCCTTTAAAAGGCAGTAATTTTGCTGATTGGTTTCCATAGTTGAAGGAACAATGTTTATGAAAGAATGTTTTTTCCTCTTTGCTTTTTATTTAAGAATGTCTGCTAGTGCTCAATTCATCTGACAATTATTTTTGGTGATTTCAGGTTGGCTAGCAATGTATTCTCTTTCTGTATTGGCCACTTGTTTGGTGAGTTCCTCTTCTTTTTGTCTAATTTGTCATTTAATATATGAAACGGCAGAGGACAGACATTCCCTTAGGTATGCTTTTAGGGCATCCCACTGTGCTAATAAGGAGGCTTTTCCTTCTTGTAGGTAAATTGGGTCATAAGTCAGGAGTACTGGTGAATGATCCAGGGGTCCTCATGGTAAGAAGGATAGGTTTGGGTAAGAAGATGTGGTCTATTTGGGATAGAGTGCCATGGGTTGTAGAGTGGCAAGTGTATCTGTGTGCTTGTGGGTATTTATATCTCCAGACATTGAACTAGTTCCAATCTTGTAGGAAGTTGGATAGTGGGGTCTGACAGTAAGTATATCTAGATGTTTGTTTAAGATCATGTGGGTTGTTAATCCTCGCACATTCCAGGACACGATGTTGATGTTATTTACCATTCACAGAGATCCTCCCTCTCCCTGACACAGAACAAGGATTTCAGGGTTTTTTTTGTTGTTTTTTTCACGCACATTTAATGCTTCTGTCCTAACAAAATGTTTTTTGTATGCTTTTCATACAAAAAAGAAAGGTAACCTTTACAGTTTATTTCTTAGTTACCATGAATGTAAGATAAAGAATATTAACATTTCAGTAAAAAAGTCTGGGAAATTGAACCTGCAACCTCATGTACCAAATAAACATACTTTGTGAGACACTACTAATCTTTATCTTTTGCTAGGATTATTGTGGAAACAAAAATTTGAACCTGTGATCTTTTGGGCTTCTAAAGCAAACGCTTTAGCAGGTGAGGCACCACAGCACTTGCAAGGTATTCAGGTACATTTAGAAGTGTTATCTTTTGCTAAAAACAGAATTAAAAAAATATATTAGTAAAATCAGCTGAAAATGTTGTAATTCCCCAGGAATGTTGTGTGAGGTGAGGATAATTGTCCAAATGTAGATTTTGTCTGGAATGAAGACATGACTCCAACTGGGTCACAGGTATTAAAGCCAGTACAAGTTGGATTGCCCCATTTCTTTTCCATCCTGTCTTCACAAATACAGTACCTTATCCAATACACAGGGACTTATTATAACATCCCTGCAAAGAAATAGAAATTTGTAATTATTTACCATCAAAGATAACCTTATAGCATGTTTGACTAGAGGATACTTCTAGCAAATAATCATATGAATGAGTATAAAAAAAAGCAACAGTGACTTCTAATGTAGCCTAAGGTGATTCTGTTACAGGTGCAGAGTGAATAAATCGGCACAAAAAATCAACAACCTTTTGGCATGACTTCCTTTGTCAAGTGCTTTGTCAACTTTGCTTGTGTAAGGAATTATCGATGCTACGTATAATTTTGAAAAAAGTGAAAAGTAAAGCACATTTTTTATTAACGAAAAAAAAAAAAATGCCACTGTAGATATTACCTCTGTATACTACAGGTAAGTATGTGATAAGAGCAGTAGAGTATCATTTAACAACATATAGTACCAAAAGTTAGGAAATAAAAACCTTTATTATGGAAGCAGAGTGTTAGTTTTTTATGCCAATTATAATCTACAGAAAACGGTGACCATTGTGGGGGCTAAATTTGCTCACAATTGCCTCTATTTAAGATGGTGGGAGAAAACACATACCTAATGAGCTAAATCTCATTTTTAGCATTTCTTGATTTGTAAGACAAATAGTTTTTGCTCTAACTTTGTTTCCATCTAAACCACTTTACCTTTTTGCTTTTCTGAGCCTTTTTGTTAACTCTATCATACACCTTGTCTGTTTTATAATTCTGTATGTTATCATGTACTATTTATTTTACTTCTTAATTTGAATCTTGTGATTGATAAATATTTTTTTAATTGGATTTTTGAACGTTCGGCAGGCCTCGAACGGCCGTTTCCGAAAACCCCCGAACGGCCGGAGATTGGCAAAAATGGCCACTCGCGGATTGCCGAATGGCCGACAATCCCCTTGCCGGACGTACGGGGGTCCCGCAGCTCGAGACTGGAACCCCCTCCTGGGTCCTTACAAGGATAATTGCAGCCCTGACAAGGGCCCTTTGTGGCTTAAGGGGTCCCGCGTACACCCGGGACACCCCCTCCCTGGCACTTGTGGCTCTTAAAAGAGCCCTTGGGTGGCGTCTTCTGCAGCTGCCAGGGGTACCTCGGGCGCCGGCGGCCTCAACATGGCCGATGTTACCGGCGTCTTGATCCAAAGTCTTTTTCTTCTGCCATCTACTGATTTCGGAAAATCTGATTGGTTAATGTAAACCATGTAAACCAAGCATTGAAAAATTGACCAATCAGAAACGGATTAGGGTACCCTTGGCGGCTGCAGGGGTACTTCTTGGGGTCAGTGGCCTCAGCGGAGCTGGTGTCAAGGGATGGAAAAAGAAGACGCGCCCAAGGGCTCTTTTAAGAGCCGACGGGGGTCCCGGTTCGAGCTGCAGGACCCCCAACAAAGGCACTTATCAGTGCCACAAGGGCCACAATGGCACTTATAAGTGCCGGGGAGGCGGGGTCCTGGTTCGAGCTGTGGGACTCCTTAAGCTCCAAAGGGCTCTTGTCAGGGCCACAAAGGTCCTTGTATGGACCCAGGAGGAGGTCCAAGTTTGAGCTGTGGGACCCCCGAACGTCCGGCTGTATTGTCCGCAAATGGCCGATTTTGTGAACCTCCAGCCTATCGGGGATTTTTGGAATCCCCGAAAGTTCGAGGTTTACCGAAAGTGGCATGCGGAAACTGGAAGTAGCGTGCGTGTGCGCTACGTCCATTTTTTGTGTTGTTCCCCACACACGGACGTGTTCCCCAGACCATCTCCCACAGGCCTGTAAGGTAAGTTTACCCTGCCATATCTCGGAAAGTTCATTTGAACTTTCGGAACCATTTAACCCCCCATTGACTTTAAAGGGTCTGTTTTCGGGCTTTTGAACTTTCAAACTTTTTAAGAATTTCGAAAGACAGACCGAATTGTCGAAAGTTCGGCCATCTCTAGCGCAGAGCAGTGGAGTGACCAAAGGACTCAGAAGTGCCTGAGAAAGTATTGTAAAAGCAGGGTTTGCATGGGTGTGGACATGAAATTTAAACTAATATACTCAGTTAGTTATATGTTTTGGTTTTTTTAATAGCTGCAAAATGAAATAGAAGAGTAGTAGGTGATTAATATTTAAGATCAATTCCATAAATTTTTATTATTTTTAATTGATTAACTTATTATTTTTTAATACAATGAAAAAAAAAATAAATCAATTACCGTATATACTCGAGTATAAACTGAGTTTTTCAGGCTGTAAAATCACCGTAAAACTTGAACTCGGTTTATACATGAGTCACTACTTACTTTACCAATCCGGCAGCCGTGCGCTCATTCCCTGTACTGGCGCCAGCTGACGTCACTGCCCGGCGCCAATTAGTGACATCAGCCAGCGCGCCAGTACAGGGAATGAGCGCGCGGCTGCCGGATTGCTTACCGTAACAAATGTACTTCAATGCTGGCACACAGAGTCCACAGGTACACGCTGAACTGGGTGGGAGGGTGAGGGTGTAGATGTTTGGAAACAACTCCCAGCTAATAAAGCATGCTGGGAGTTGTAGTTTCACATCTTGAATACCAAGGAAGAAGAATGTAGTTGTCTTTTAAATGAACAGCAGAATTCTCATACAGTAATAGCCATATGCAGTATGTCTTTTACTGTATGGGAAATCTGCTGTCTATTTAAAGAGCAACTAAATAATAATACAGAATAAGAAGCAGAATGTTATCTATTGTTGCCTTTTCAGTCTGTATTGTTTTGAGGTTTTAGTTGCCCTTTAAATGGACAGCAGAATTCCCATACAGTAGTCCCATACAGTAATAGCCATACTGGATTTGTCTATTACTGTATGGGACTACTGTATGTGAATTCTGCTGTCCATTTAAAGGGAAACTAAAGCCTCAAAACTACAGAATCAGAAGGCAGTAGTGGTCATATTTTCTATCCTCTGTTTATACTCGAGTCAATTACTTTTATTAGTTTTTTTCAGGTAAAATTGTGTACCTCGGTTTATACTCGGGTCGGTTTATACTCAAGTATATACAGTAATCAGCCTGAGACAATTAATATTAGTTTTCATCCCAGGAAGAATTTTGGGTACTGGTATAATATCAGGGAGCCGGTCTGGAACAGCCAATGGGCTGCATGTGGTTCCAGGTCTTACTTTACCCAGGTCTGCTCTATATCCTGTAAGACAATTTACTGGTTTGAGAGAAATACATTTGGAGTTATTGTAAGGTTTAAAAATAAATATGCTGGTTTGGTCATTAACCATTGGTTACTTGATAAATATAATCTAAATATCAATGTCACTTGATAAAGCTAGCCTTTTTTTTCAGTCACAATGTTTGTGTTCATGTCAATCTTTCTCATGCTATATATGACGTAAGTACAAGTTACATGACTTTATAGAGCATGCTAGGAAATAGCATCACAGTGATTACACATACAACACATTTAACCCTTAATGGTGAGTGCTTAAAGTCAAGTACAATAACATCGCTAGTCAGTTACAGAAACAAATATAGATTATAGTCAGATTATAGTCCTTTTTAGGGCCAAAAAGATCAGATTTTTTTATATACCATACCTTACAGCATTTAATAAGTAATTAAAGTCCCTTGATAACATTGCCCCAATAGACAGAACACAAAGATACTACAAACTGTGTCTGACCTTTCCCTTTGCTGTGGCTGTTGGTTGATTTTTGATATTAACCTGCGGGTACAAGGTCAGCTCCTGTAATTCACCTCTTTGTTTTGGTGGACGTCTAAGTGTATGTAGTACACGTCACAAAATAATGTAAAATGTGAGGAAGGAACCAAGGCAAATGCAGAGATTTAGCTGCAACACAGGCTTTGTGTTGTTTGGTCTCATACAACATTTTTCAGGAGTAGAAACCCTTTATCAACTTGATAAAGGGTTACTACACCTGAAACAGATCAAAACAAGGTAGCTGCAGCCTTGCCCACTAGATGCTGACTGCCAATCATATTACAGCACAGATACCCATCTCTGATAGGCACAGAACTTATTACAGAAGATCCTGCCTATACTCACACAAGTTTTTATTTTTTTTGTATGAAACATGAAAAAGTAAAGTCATCTTTGCATTTTATTTCCTATCAAGCTTTGAAGATGAATGAAAAATAATTAATAAGTGAATGCCTTCTTAACTACAGAAATCTTAGTTCAAATGGAAGCCTTCTTAGTTACAGAATCTACTTACATGTACTAAATTCAACTTACCAGAGAAGAATCTTACAATCTATAGGTGTTTGGGGGGGGGGGGGGCGCTTTAAATGTAGGATTTAAAATATTAAGTTTAATTCTCCTTTAAGAATATATTTCCTTTATAATTAACAGAGACCAGGGCTATGAGCTTCATGTCACACCCTGTAAAACCCTTATCCACAAAATGTTTTTGCCAAAGGTAAATTAATTTATTTTAATGTACCAATCACTTATGCCCACTTCTATGTGTTCTTTCCAACATACAGGAGGCCTCATGGACAGGAGATAACATATCCCAACATATCCCAAACTGAGAATCACAAGTGAATTTACATTTTATCTAAATCCTTTCACCAGTACCAGAATGGATAAAACTCTTACATTTTAATAACCATGTTACAATACAAATGGTTTTGTCAGGGATGCATGTCCTGTATTCCACCCAATAACCTACAAGCTTATTGTTTCACCAGCTGATGATGTCACCATAGATCTTTTTGTTTTATTCAAGAGTTTTTGAAAAATTGGCTGTAGCCACAAAACATGTTGACCTCTATCTCCTCCATTAATTTTTCTGCTGGTGAGTACATATATATATATATATATATATATTTTTTTTTTTTTAAGATAAAATGATGAATGTAGCACTCCTGGGTCTTGTGAAACATATAGAAACGTTTATTCATACACTATCAACACGTTTAGATGGCGGCCGAAATGCGTTGATAATGTATGAATAAAAGTTTCTATTTGTTTCACAAGATCCAGGAGTGCTACGTTCATCATTTTATCTTATCTATGTTTCGTATGGAGAGCATCCTGGCAGCTGGATGGTATAGCGGATAGTGCCACATTCCTAATTATCGGTATATATAATTTTGATTTTATAATATGTACTTTATGTATTTTTAGAACAGCGCGCAGTCTTTTATTTGGATTGATAAGATTTATGCTTTGATTCAAGGACAACTGTACTGTTCAAGATCCACCCCCCTCAGTCTTGGAAAAGCACCAACACTACAATTTCCTTTGAATCAGAATACTCCCCTAATTTTTAACCATATTTTGTACTATAGTTACCATATGATCCAGAATGTTGCCTCGATACTTGACCTCTCTGAGTCTCAATTTAATGCAATATGAAACAAATACAACCCTAGAACCAACCTTTGGATGGGAGTGGTGCTTAGGTTTTCCTCCTCACAGCAGCATTACACTGGAGTACATCATATTTAGTCTATCTATTAACCCATGCTATTAAATAAACACTTTTAAAACAACTTCTCATTCCAATGCTCTTCAATATATATATTGAAATTCAAATATATTAAAAAAAATTTACTGTACGTTGCAGATTGACATCAAAACTATGAAGATTTGCATATGGAATTATGAAGTAAACAAAAAGCTGTTAAACAAAGCATAATAAGTTCTATCATTAACCTTCTTAAAGTAACTATCTTTTTCTTTGCTGACAGCTTTGTACAGCATTCTTCTTTTTTAATATTTGTTGTTGTTTTTAACTATATTTCTGTATGCTCTTGCCAATATTTTTTTGTATTCTGACTTTGATAAGTGGATCATTTGGAAAAGAACATAATTCGTGAACAGAATCAAAGTTTATTCACAAGTTAAAGGCTATGATTCACACTGCATACATTGGGCATCATGATATGAACATAAATTATTGTTTGTCAGGAATAAACATGGTGGTCAAAAGCCCTATCTGTCATTACGTGGTGGTGTATTTCATGAAACATTTCTTCCTCTCCTCTAAACATAACAATAAAAATCTTTTCAACATGTGCCACATCCCAAATGCCAGTAACAGACCTACATGGCATCCTATAGCTTCCACTTGGGAGACTTTTGTAACAACCCTTTTCTGGCACTTACAGTAAGCACCTTAATGACCGTCCATAGTGCAGGACTGTGTTAAAAATCTTATTAGCCCTGAATTAATCTTGTTTTTTATATCATCTTTGGCTGACTAATGAAAAACAGCTGATATGTTTAAATACCACTTAAAAGTAATGTATACAGTCTATAGATATACTGTAAATATATAGCTCCTTTTTGGCAACAAGAATGTTTTATTAGATATGTGGTAGTTGGGAATTTGTTCACGGTTCACATACTATCCCCCTGAAATATTTTTTTGTGTTTAGGATTTATATAAAACATATCTTTTGGTTACCTCCTAATTTATCCATTAAAGGTTATTGACAACTATACTGTAAAATATATCAGTTAAATATGTACCTGGGGCATTTTGTTGAGGAATATCAGCACATACTATTTTCATCTACCAGGTTATTCCTAAACTTTCCTGAAGCCAGGAGAAAGCTTGGCAGATGTAGTTTTCTTCGTGCTGACGCTCCCCAGTGTAAGTTGCTTCTCCCTTAAGGTGGCCATACACTACAAAAGGTTATAACAATCATAATTGCGATCTTAAACCGACCGATACTTTGATAGACAGATGTACAATTTTAATTGTACGTAGATGTACCATAAATATTGTTCGACATTCAATTCGCTTTGTGGTTAATGGCGAATGTCGTCTATTGTGAGGTTACATTACATTTAATTGGAACTTCAGAAAACACTACAATCATTTTACCAATTGACTTAAAAAAACGGTTGTAATAACGATCAATATTACGATCTAATGTCGCATATTAAGATTGGGAAAATGTAACATTTTTCGGCTAATCAATGGAAATGCTGGATTGTATGTCAGATTGTACATAAAATCGGCCTAATGCATGGTCACCTTAAGCCAATTATTATCTATAGAAAGCTGAAACTGTTGGGCAAGTGAGGCACCCACTGGGTACAGGCATAAAGATTACAGCCTCTTTGGGCATGTCCAACCTTAAAACAAAAAAACTGGTAATAGGTAATCAGTTATCTGAATGCAAACCCAACTGCTATGTTTATCAGTTTTTTTTGTTTTGTTTTTTACCAGTTTATTACATGCATTTGTAATCAGATGTTTAATGATAAGTTCTCTTCTGGAAAAGATACTGCCTCCTCCCTCTGCCTCCCTTTTTTTATAAGATTGAGTATATACTGAGGAAGCAAAAGGGGAAACAGGAGTCATTCATTGGCTGTGATGTCAGCAGTCACAGCCTTGATTGACTGCATGGAGGCAGGAGCAAGCTTACTGGCAATTATTATTTTTAAATATCTGGTTAATAATACATCTAATAATGTGTTGATTAAACCATTTAAGGTTGGGGCAGGTAAATGATGAGTGACCAGGAAGGGCATACACTTAAAAGCGTTTTAACTGAGCTGGTATTGTAAGATACTTGCTAAAATTCTTAAATGACTATAAGGCACACTGTTAAAATATAATATTAAAAGAAATTAAAATGTTGACTAGGAACAGATGATAATTTTTTTTTAGTTTGGAGACAAAAACTGAAGTAGTGAACCAGACATGGATAACCATGGAACATAATGATATGAGTAATGAGTTTAGCTAACAGTTTATTTGCAAAACAGTTCTATTTTATGTTTAAATGGTTAAATGGTATATTGATACAATATAATTACTGCAGTCAGTACACTTTCTTTGTCTCCCCCTCATTTTCTTTTAAAGAAGAAAGGGTTCAAGTTACATTTTGGCAATAGCAAGTACTGGGTATGCTAATTTGAATGGCACACATCCTATGCATGGCTAATAAAAGCAACCAGACAACAGTGGGCCCCATGAGAAGAATGGACAGTCCCTGGTGACACAATACACCCGGGCAGGACTGTCACTACTAGGAAGTATTCCACTGTGTTAACATGCTGGAAAAATGAGACAGTGAGACAAGTATGCAATTAACAGTAAGTACATTCTATTGGCAAAATCTAATGCTAGACCTTTAGTTATTTGCTAAGTATTTACTAGAAGTGTATTTGGCTCATAGGATAAAAATACACGTTTGAATATTTTTTAAAACTGGCTTTTATAATGTTTCCCTTCTGGAAACAGAAATCAACACCGCAAATCAAATGAATATAATTCTGTGTGTTTTTGGATCTAATGTGTATCTAATTTATATCAAATAACTGTTAAAAGATTATATTTTAAGTAATACTGCATTTCCATTTTCTTATTCTAGGGCCAGCTTTAGGTGTATGGAACTGAATTTTGCCATCGATCTTGGTTTCTGGCAGATGGCATGGGTCTTGGTGCCAATAATTTTGGAATTTAGAGCAATGCTCTTCCAGATGATACTGTACATAAAATGGCAATTACAAGATTTGTATGATCCCAGCCCTAATATACAATGCAATATGTGAGACACATTTTTATTTTTTTTAGCTGCTCCTTCAGAACAGCGATTTATATTTTTGGGGATTTAAACATTTGACTAGGTATTTTTTTAATTACAAATATACTACCATCAAATAAATAGCCGAATATACTTAATTACAAACTGGCTCTACGTGCAGGATCTCCAAAACTATTATTATCTCTGATAATTACGTGCCAGAGATTTCAGCTGCATACCCAGAATTTATATTTTTAGTACAAAATAACACATTTAAAAACCTGTAATTACTGTATGTATTCACTATATACAGAGTATTTATAATTTTACTTTTAACATTTGTAGTTTTAGATGTAAAATAAAAACTACAAAAAAAAAAAAATACACCAGATATACCATGACCTGGATGAATGAGAACCTTCACAAGCATAAAATAAAAACTGTAAATTCTATTAATAACTTTAGGAAATGTCCCACCTATATTGCTTTACTTTTTTAACTTGTAAAACAATAGTTATGACTATTGGTCATTGCTATATTGGTTTCCTTTTTGTCCGGTGGCAGAAAATATCATCTACATGTGCTAATTGACATGAAAATTGGACCTTTTAGATCAGTCCTGTTTTGTTAATGGACATGGGGGAAATATCAGTTACTCTGTGTCCCTTAGATTTCCTTGTGATATATATACTGTATAGCAGTTTAGGTCCTCATTAAAAGGAAATGAATTGTAATTATTAATGTTTATTCCTCCTTTAAATAAAAACTATTCTGCTGGAACTGGTGATAGTTGGGATGTGTGAATTGCATGGTGGGAAATTCTGCTCCCATTAGTGCCTCATAGTGATTACTAGGCAAGCTTGCCCTCACAGATAGTTGGGTGTGATAAAAGGGGCGTTGGCTAAGAAAGGAAGGAGGATACAAAACCTGAGCAAAATAAGAGCAGGGTTGAAGGCGTGCATCAACAACCTCAGTGTAAATGCTGTTTCCGTGTATTTAACACCATCTGAAAATAGAATTAGTCAGGTACACCATACAGCTTCATGCTACTTAGCTAGAATTTGCTATACGTTTTTTATTGAATTTGCTGAACTACACGGTTCCTTCTCAAGTGTGATAACAAACTGCAAATAACACACATATGTAGGTACAGGATGTGAAATCACAGACCTGATTACCAATAACCTGGTGTGCAAAAGCTATTCCCCATTTTACAAAATAAAGAAAGAACAAAATACAGTAACCATAGGTCCACAAATTCATTTTCATTATGTAGTCCATTACTGAATCCAAACCAATAGTCTTATAGACATAAAAAAAAACAATTAGCACTGCCATTACATGACCTACTTAAGCGGCTGAGCTTGATATGGTATATACATGGATATTTAATATTTACGTGTTGTAAATCTTACCTTCCTTGTTCCTTCTATGCAGTAATGTGATTTAATGCATTGTGGGAACTCGGAATTCAAGGTGGGCCGAGCTTACATGACCATTTAAAAGGCTTTAAAGTAATGCTAGGGTTTTCCGTCAATACTAAATGGAGCAGGCCCCGGAAATTGGAGTTAAACCCACACTACCCCGGGAAGCATGGTTGTAACTCTTTTTAGCTTATATTATATCTCCCCTTTAGTCCTGAATTGTATTACTAAAAGGAATCCACTAGAGCATACAAAACTACCGTAAGCAAAAATAAGCACATTCAAATGATGATGCATTAAAGGAAACCAATGCTTCTTACATTCCTGAGATCCCACAATGCTAAAATCCCTTTGTGGGACTGTGGTCAGATATGATGCACCTCCATTCATTAGGTAAATTTTATGCTACATAGGCAACTTCACTTAGCCGATGTGACATGTGACAAAATGTTTTGGAAATGGCGAATGCAACGCAAAATCAGGCTTGCGCTCGGGGATTGTGCATCATCCATCCTATTGGACGTGTGTATGGACCGTAAGGGACATATTTATGAACCCGCGGTACTGTGATACCGCCCGTTGTAGGTAATGTACATTAATTTACGAACGTTCGGTCGTAGAATACCATGTGGTAGTAAAATACCGCAATGGTATTCTATGGGGATCGTAAATCCCCAATCGAGATTGCTTTAACGATCGTTACAGGGGCGGTATAAAAAGCTATACCGCACCTTTCTAAATATGGTCCTAAGTTTCTTTATAAAGGCTGTAAAATTACAAAAAAGAAAGATAAGAATCCAATAGCAAATTTTATTTTATAAGTAACATTGCAGTGACCACGACTCATTCATTCCCCTAGGTATTAGTGTATATAAGTACCTAAACCAGTAGCATTCCATCTAAACAAGATTCTAGTGATATCCCCACCCCTTACTGGTGTAGGGACTGTTTCTAACTTTAGCCATCTCAATTGATTGTGCATGCGTCTTTTTTCATAAAAATGTCTAGAAATTGCTATATTTAGTTCCTGCCTTAAAGTTCTCCAGACCCAAAATAACTTTACATATTTAGAAGAATTACCCTCCAAAGCCTGACTTTCATTCTAATCTTACCTTTCTCCGATGCTCCCATGTTCAGTTATAGCTACTTACAAACAGCTGATCCTTTGTCGGAAGTCCCACTTCCTCTGCTACTGTTGCGAGCAGGTTATGAGTGTGCTCAGGAACAGAGCGTGCTTGTTACTGTTCATTCGGTATTGGCTGTCATTCATTGGCCATGATGTCACTGTCGCGACCATGACTGACAGTCATTACCAGGAAGAAGAGGAGGACACAATGAGGTATCGGCTATTTGTAAGTAGCTATAACTCAATGTAGGAGTGTCGGAGAAAGGAAAGATAAGAACAAAAGTCCAGTTTTGGGGGGTAATCCTCCTAAATAAGTTATTTTGAAGCTGAACTTTAATATTTATTTGGTATTCTTTTATCTGTTCTTTAACTGGTGTAGCGTTTTAAGCCCCATGCAGGCACATCAGTTTTTATATTAATTGTGGTGTAGAACAGGTAGCAAACCCTTTTCAATTGAGTGTGGAAACATGTTACCTTGAATAATGTAGGAAAAACAAAAACAGTTTTAAAATGGGTAGGTGCCTCCTTTAGGTTTCCCATGGAATATGTTTTAAGGCCGGGTCACACATGCACATATACCTTACCTCTGCTATTTTCATATGATGTTTGTTTTGGGGTAGAACATTGAGGATATGCCCTAAGGAAGCTATTTGGAGTATGTATGTATAGTTTTATTTATAAAGCACCACTAGGGCATGCAGCACTGTAATTTATTATTATTATTTTAGATTTATTGGCACCAACATCTTCTGTAGTGCTTTACAATTACATGTATACATTCACATCAGGCCCTGCCCCAAAGGGCTTACAATCTAAGCACATTTGACACATACAAACTATCAGTATGTCTTTATGATTGTGGAGGAAACCAGAGTGCCTGGAGGAAATAGTTTGATGCAGTTCTTTCCCACTCATGAGTCTCGTCTACATATTCCTCCCGCCTTAAACCAATCTCTCTTGCTGCTACCTACCTTTCGAACTCTCTCCCTCTCTCGCTTCGCCTGGTGACATCCATTAATGCTTTCAAATCTAGACTGTATATGTATAAACTGAGGACTGTTGGCCTTGAAGAAAACATTTGTTCATGGATAGAGAACTGGTTATTGGATCGCAAACAGAGAGTGGTGGTAAATGGAGCTACATCTATGTGGGCTAAAGTTCTAAGCGGAGTGCCTCAGCGTTCTGTACTGGGGCCGCAAGTGCTGCAAGCAGACCTAGATAGATTATCAAAATGGGCAGCAGAATGGCAGATGAGATTCAATGTTGATAAATGTAAGGTGATGCATTTGGGATTTAATAATCCCTGTGCCACCTACACCATAAATAACTCTGTGTTAAGTGCATCTGAAATGGAAAAAGATTTGGGGGTTCTGGTAGATAACAGACTTAGCTGTAGCAAACAATGCCAGGTAGCAACAGCTAGAGCTAGCAAGATGTTGTCTTGTATAAAGAGAAGAATAGATTCAAGAGAGAAAAATATTATTCTCCCTCTTTACAAGGCACTGGTAAGGCCTCATTTGGAATATGCGGTGCAGTTTTGGAATCCCATATACAAAAGGGACATCTTGGAAATTGAGGCAGTTCAGAGAAGGGCAACTAAATTAATAAGGGGAATGGAGGGGCTTGAATATGCAGGCAGATTAGACAAGTTAGGGCTGTTTACATTGGAGAAGCGACGTTTGCGTGGGGACATGATAACCTTATACAAATATATTAATGGGCCATACAATGAACTCTTTGGTGCATTGTTTACTAATAGGTCATATCAGAGGACTCGTGGACATCCTTTAAGGTTGGAAGAAAAGAAGTTTCATCTTCAGGTTAGGAAAGGTTTCTTTACAGTGAGAACGGTGAAACTGTGGAACTGTTTTCCAGCAGATGTGGTAATGGCAAGTTCATTGAATGGCTTTAAAAAAGGCCTGGATAAGTTTCTAAAACTAAAAAATATTGAGAATTACTGGTATTAATGAATATAGATCTGGTTGATCCAGGGATACTTTCCGATTGCCGTTTGGAGTCAGGAAGGAATTTTTCCCCCCTTTTTAGCTGGGTTTTTTGCCTTCCTCTGGATCAACTGTTAGGTAGGGTTAAAAAAAAAAAAAAAGGGTGAATAGGTTGGACTTGATGGACGTATGTCTTTATTCAACCTTAAATACTATGTTATGTTACTGTTATCCTACCTTTCTGAGCACCAGCAAAACAAATTATTGTTCCTACCTCAAACACTTTGTACCCACCCCCACTTGTATCTGTATGTTGTCCCACCCACTCAGATAGGAAGCTCTTTGGGGCAGGGATCTCTTAATGTGTCAAGACTTGCTGCAACTTAATTTAGCCATAATTTATATATATATATGTGTTCTTAACCTATGTATGAAATTGTATTTTGTTTTTATTTATCTGTATAATGGCTTGCATTTATCCCAATGTTTGCATACTGCGAGTACACAGCGCTCCTTTTAGCCTTTAATATCATAGCTGGTGTTAAATACATGGTGAGATTTGTCCATTTGCCCAGAGAGCTTGTGGCTGTGGGTGAATCTCCCTGTATTTTATAATGTACATCGTTGCGTACCCAAGTGGTGCTTTATAAATTAAATTATACATACAAACCTACATACATAATAATGGCAAAGTTTAGGGCCACTTGAATTTACCAATTAGAAGCCCCATACACAATCAGCTCCCTAGCCGAATAGATCAGTAAAATTTGATTTTGAAAATCTACAGGGAGATGAAATTAGGTGGTTTTGGGGGTAAAATAAACCCATGCTTCCCAATGTAATGGGGTTAGCATGGGGAGAACTCCATTTTCCCTGCAAAGCAAATAACGTTTTTGCGCTACTTAGAAGCGCAATTAAATGCTCTTATTTCCATGAAAATGGATTAAAACTGTAAAATTCTGCTTTTACAGTGCTCTGTGAGTGCAAAAAATTAATTTAATCTAAGATGTCCGCACTTTTTGTACATTAATCTTAATTTAGTTGTAATATATAGTTGTCTTTAGTTTAATTCGAATTGACATTATGTAGGTAAAGAAAATAACTGGAGGGGTTTACTAAGAATTCCTAACTATTTAGGGGCAATATTCTGCCAATGTGAGAAAGAATAGTAGTATATTGGGAATTACTTGTTTATGTCTAAGTGGTCAAATTTTTTATGAGAATAGATTAAGCGCAGGTTGCTTGGCATAATAAGAATCATTGTTGGGAGGAAAATAAAGGATTTAATCTTCCTTCTTCTTAAGGTTTAAAACTAAGACAAAGAAAATATTTGGAATTATAGCAGGTGGATATTTTTTTTTTAAACTCGTTTTATTAAAAGTCAGTCAATATACATCGCTTTTACAAATTATAACACAATAAAGCATTTTTAACAATTGTCTGTTGTATCTTGAATCATTACATAATATTCATAACTTAATCATTGCATAATATATTCTTAAATTAATTACCATATTAAAAAAATGGGGGGAAACTAGGGTGGTGGATCTCGGAGAGAACAGTTCGGAATGCAGACATAATCATGTAAATAATGTAGGTGAGGGTAGTTGGCAGACATGGGGGGCTTAGGTAATCGGCGGGTTCCCAATAAACTCAAGCCAAGGTTCCCAAATTTTAGTAAATTTGTCTGTGCAACCTCTATGGGTATAAATGAGTTTTATAAATGGGGTGGCCTGCATGATCATATCCTTCCAGACTTGTAGTTTAGACATCCAATCTAGTACAATTGTGCATCTTGCATAAAACATCAGTTCTTTCAGTAGTATTAAATGCAAGCGTGACCAGGTTTCTAGATCAGGTATTCCAAATAGACATAGTTTGGGTTCCAAAGGTACAGGAATGGACAGCATCCGGGATATTGTGTCAGTGATTCTGTTCCAGAATCTCGTTATAACTGGGCAGCTCCAGAACATATGCCAAAAATTGGCTTGGCTAGCATGACATTTTGGGCAGTCAGCCAAATTGGCTGCTGATATACGAGACATTCGGTGTGGGGTCAGATATGTCTGGTGTATTATATTAAGTTGTATTAATTTATTATTAGCTGCCTGAGAGGCTTTCATTAATGACTCTGCAAAATCTTCCCAGTCCTCTTTAGTGAGAGCCGGGATAGATCTTGTCCATTTATCTAGTATATTTTGGGATTGAGCTTGTATGTCTATTGAGATGTGCATATATCCTGGATTCTGTCCAATTTTCTCCCTGAAATTCAGCCATTATACAGTATATCAATTGTATACATCTAAAGAGAAAAGAATTAGGTACATTATACTGTCTCTGTAATTCTGCAAAAGATATTAAGACTCCCTGTATAATTATTTGCGATATTTTAGTAATACCAAGTTTTCCCATATTCCTGCATCCTCTAGTGCAGCCAGTTCAGGGAATCTCTTATTATGCCATAGCGGGGATTTACTACAACATGTTCTGGTCAGGTTTAGAATTTTTCTTTTCCCCATACTTTATGTGTTTGAATATGTAGGGGTGTACCTCCTCCCAGAAGGGAGTATGTGGAGGATTCCAGGAATGCTAATGGAGTACTAGATAGGTAGATATTTGTGCAACAGACATTCTGTATCATATAGTGAGGGTGGTGGTGTATCCTGTGGGTCTGGGGGAGGTGTAAGGATCCAGTTTTGGAAGTATTTTAGCTGCCCTGCCAAATAATATAAATGAAAGTTGGGTAATGCTAGACCTGCCATTGCTCTAGGACGGTGATCCTCAAACTGCGGCTCTCCAGATGTTTGAAAACTACAACTCCCAGCATTCCTCAACTACAGAGGGAAGCATAGGAATGCTGGGAGTTGTAGTTTTCAAAACATCTGGAGAGCCGCAGTTTGCCCATCAGTGCTCTAGGACACTGTAAGATATTGGTTCTAATTCTTATTCTACCAGGAGACCATAAAAACGTGGTTAGGGTGGACTAAAGTGTTTTAAAGAAGGATGTTTGGATAGGTACCATGCTATGTTGTAAGGCATACATGATTTTTGGTAGTAGTATAATTTGTATACTATATAAGTAGTATAATAAGTTGACTTTTCCTAAATGCTTGTAGGATATCTGTAGGATTCTGAACAAGGCCTAGTTGGGGGATCATTGATTTTTAGTATAGTATTGTTGTCAGGTGGTCCATGTGCCAAACTGGCGAGCAATTTGGCTGATTGACTGCAGTGTTCAAAATATGTTTGTTTTAGAAAAAAATCTTTTCCTGTTGTTTTTTTTGGTCCTCATGTTATTATACAGCGATTGGGCTAGTGTCCATGCGGATTTGTTTTGTAGAGTAGGGGAGTATATGTATTGTGCTTCTGCTTCTTGTATAATCTCTGTATTGAGGTGTCCCCTCAGGACTGCTTTAAATGCATCCCATATAGTGTTAGGTGAGATATCACTGTGGTTCAGCGAGAAGTATAGATTAATATGTTCTAAGACATGGTCAGGGTCTGGCAGATTTTTGATCCAGAAGGTGTGTATTCTCATTGGTCTAAAATGAGGTATGGGAGTATCTCGGTACAACGTACAGTTAATTGGAAAGTGATCAGATATACCCCTTACAAGATGGTTAATAATTTTTATAGCTGAGAACATTTTCCTGTTTATAAACATATAATCAATTCTAGATAGTGAGTTGTAGCTTAGGGAGTGACACGTATATTCCTTGATTTGAGGGTGGCTGGAACGCCAGACATCTATTAGGGAGAGCTCCTGTGTAAGCTTAAAGAGAGATGTAGTTCTTGGGGCAGCTGGGGGGAAGCGATCTAGCTCGGGTTGCATTGTGTCATTAAAGTCCCCCATATAAATTAGTCTTGCATTTGGGTATTTTAGTGAAAATGCTGTGGATGCTTTCAGCAGTTGCCGAAAGGCAGGTGGAAGATAATAAATTCCAGTAATTACATAGAGGGTTGAGTCAAAATCTAAAGCCACAACTACATAAGTTCCCCTTTTATCTGTTAAAACCTCATGGATTTTGAATCTTGAAAAAGCCAAATTACAGTTCTTTCAATTTCTTCTTTTTCTTCTTCTGTTTTCTTCTTCCGCTTTTTTGGACTGTATCTCCTCCCACAGTTTTTGAGCTAGAGACATGAAATTTGGTACAGACATGCCGGGGCATATAGGAGAAGTGGGCTATCTTCTAGCTAAGGAATCCACGGAAGCGTTACGGTGTTATCGCCAAATTTCCGGACATTTTTTCCCATAGACTATAATGGTAACAATCCTCAAATGTGGATATTTCAAAACATTTTGTTTTATGGTCATAAATACAAATAGTGATACCTCCAACCCCCCACACAGAAACAGGTACACCCACCTACTGACCCAACTTTCCATTCCCATGGAAACCATGTTTAAATGGTAACTAAAGTAAAAAAAATTATGTATCCTCAATAAAAGATAGTTCTATGGTTGTAAACACAAAAAAGACATACCCCCTCAACCAGACCCGGTACACACACCTACTGGTCTACTTATCCATTACTGTGGCAGCCATACCTAAAGGGTAACTAAAGTTAAAAAAAATTTAGATTTATCCTCAATAAAAGATAGTTTTATGGCTGTAAACACAAAAAAGACATACCCCCTTAACCAGACCCAGGTACACACACCTACTGATCTACTTATCCATTACTGTGGCAGCCATACTTAAAGGGTAACTAAAGTCAAAAAAACTAATTTAGATTTTCCTCAATAAAAGATAGTTTTATGGTTGTAAACACAAAAAAGACATACCCCCTTAACCAGACCCAGGTACACATACCTACTGATCTACTTATCCATTACTGTGGTAGACATACTTAAAGTGTAACTAAATTATTTTGATCAATAATCAAAAAAAATTTTTTTTTTAACCCCTTCATTGGCATTAATGAGTTTTAAAATCTGCAGCACAAACACACTAATTCCCTTCCAAAATGCAGTCTTTCTAGCCAAATTCAAAGTTTATACTTAAACTTTCCCTTTCTAGTTATTATTGACACACCTCTGGAGTAGGAAGAGTGGGTGCTTGGCTCCGCCCAAGCTATCCAAGGTTTGTGTATATATTTGAGGGTGTCAGGTAGGAGATGTATAGAAAAATATTGTAGTTGATAGGAGATGTGTCTCTTGAGGACAAATAATATTTGCTTTCAGATTTTGCAAATGGGTGCAAAAAAACCCACTAGTAGCCTTTTTTGGGGGTCGTTCAGGCCACGTACATTCTAAGATATAATACTAATACCCTCAGTCATCTTAACATTTTAGTCATATTTTCATACATAGTATTATTGTTTGATAATATTACATATTATCAAATGAATAGTAAAGCCATATCAGGATATATTCTGATATTAAATACTGTTAATTAAATATATTGTTGCATTAACATATAATCAATATTACACAAGTGATATAGGCAGGGATTAACTCGTGATTTGGGGTTCCTCTCCCCAAGGTACCCTGGTTATCAGGTTGTAGCTGTCTGATAATTGTGTGGAGGTATTTGTTACCTGAGTCTAGGAGGGAGTCCCCTTTGAGTTGTAGTGACCATCTGATTTATCTTGAAATTAACCAGTCCATAGCGGATTTTGGAAATAGAAACAACGATTAGGGCACTGAAAGTGTGTGTACCAATGTAGGGAGGTGCTAGACACAGAACAACACTAGGGAAAAGAAGTAAGAGAAAAAGACCTGGTCTGCAACACTCTAACTAGAAAAAGGCAAAGATCATATGTAAGGCTAAAAATCCTTTATTGTGATAAACAGGGATAAATTCATTAAAAACAATTAAAAAAATTCCCAGTATCCTCTTTGAGTATAATGAATGTGAACACCAAACAACTGTGCAAAATGAGTGTCAAGATTAGTTAACCCAAATCAGTCAGATAATAGCTGTAATACAAGTCAGTCTACATCATGGGGGTTACCCTACTTACGACCAAAATGGAAACACAGTGCAAGGAAGAGAAAGTGGGATAAAATCGGATCCTAACTTCACATGATAGGACGCGTTTCGCTCCGCCTCTGTCTCACGGGAGCTTTCTAAGCTACAGCCTATACCTGTCTCTCCTCCCCTTAAATAGCGTTGCGCCGTAACAAGCGCGTGACGTCACTGCCTCGCGAGATCTCGCGAGGTAACGCTGTTAGTGTCCTGGAGCTATTTGATAGGCTGTCTACAACATGTGATCTCGGAAAGTCAAAGTTAACTCTTTAAACAACCCTGCCTACTTGCCTGTAGTCGGAGTCTTAGCTGAAATAAGCATATCTACAGAAAACAATATCAGTATAATTTTGTACAATTTAGAACATACTACAAGGTACCTATGTAGTAAATGTTGCATTAATAACATAAACTTCTTTAACAATGCATAGTAACTTTTTGAAACCATAACGAATGTATTAGTGACATAAATTTTTTTTAACAACGAATAGTAACCATTGATAGCGAGATATCCTAAAAGCACCAAAATGTCATACATCTGTGCAAATCCAAACGTTAGAAGCTGTCAGTGGGACAGAGTAGATATCTTATGATGAGGATATACTTGATTATTAATCCCTGTCCTGCCGGAGTATCCAACTGAAAAGGGCACAGGTAAAGTGTTCGATGGGAGACAACATCCGCTAGTCTCAGTCCCACCAAAAGCCAATTACCGCCAAGATCAGAGTTACATTATCCTTAAAAGGGAGGAAGAAGAATTATTTTTGAAGAGAAGAGTTAATAATAATACCCAATCTTCCAAATGCTTGTGGGTCCAACAGGTGACGCATGATAAGAAGGTAAGTACAGTCTTCCAAGTGTTCATGAGTTCAACAAGTATCTCACGATGAAAAGGTGAGTACAATAGAGGAAAATGCTTGTCCAGTCCTGTAATGTTCACATTAAATCCAAATGTACCCGAGGATGGCCTAACACAATGTATCTTCCAAGATAGTGTAAATTTCAAAGTTCATGGAAAGGTACTCATTCAACAGGCAGCGGGTCAATGCAACCCCTGATGTCCAGCTGTATTCAGGTAGGTGAAGAGGAGCCCCATCGAATCCTATACCGTTCAACAGAGGAACTGTAAAGGATATTGTCCACCTGGGTCATATGAATTGTACTGCCAAAATCCGATGGATACAAGTAACCAAAAGTCTGTAAAATACAAGATTATTAAATAAATACAGTATAATCAATCTCTTGATTTTTTGGAAAAAGAGTCTTTAGTCTGAAAATCCACTCAGTTTCTTTCTGTAATAATTTACGCTCTAAATCACCACCTCTAAAGTGCTGTCTTAGCGAATCAATTCCAAAGCACTGTAACCCTTTGGTCTGTCCCCCATGATGTATAAGGAAATGCTCTGCCAGAGTAGTTAAAGTTTTATTGGCCTGTTGGTCTCTGTTGGCCAGTCTTATATGGGACAAGTGTCTCGATAACCTATGTCGTAGTTGTTGTGTAGTTTCTCCAATATACAACTTGGAACAAGGACATTTAATACAATAAATGACATTTTTCGTCTTGCAATTAATAAAGGGTTTAATGTCATACCTTCTACGGTTCTCGCTGTCCCAAAAATGGTCTGTCCGTGTCACGTGAATACAGCAACTGCAGTCTCCACAGGGATATGTGCCCCTCAATTTCATACCCATACCTATCCGGTTACTGGGTCTCTCAAAATGACTTCTGGTCAATTCATCGACTAAATTCCTAGCCCTTTTAGCTGTCAATTGTGGATGTGGTGTAATGAACTGTGAAATGATAGGATCTGAGGTAAGTACCTGCCAATTACGCTGTAAAGCCTGTCTAATGCCCCCCCATTCTTGATTAAAGGTAGTCACAAATCTTACCCTATTGTCATAAGCTCTTCTTTTTGTTTCTAAAAGTGAATGTTGGGATAATCTTGTTGCATATGCACGGTGTTTGGTGAGCAAGCTCTTTGGGTAACCCCTTTCACAAAATCTGGCAAAGAGATCATCTGCTTCTCTTCCGAAGTCACTGTCCTTCGTGCAATTCCTCCTTACCCTCAGGAACTGCCCCTTGGGTATACCATTGAGCAGTTCCCTCGGGTGCGCGCTCTGGAAGTGCAGAAGGGAGTTAGTGGCAGTTTTTTTGCGATATAATGTCGTAGCTAATTTATTCTGGCTTAAAACAACACTCACATCCAGGAAATTGACAGTCTTGTCTGATATCTCTCTCGTAAGGAAAATGTTCAGTTCATTGATATTAAGTTGATCAAGAAAAGCGTCCAACTTCGGTCTGTCCCCCTGCCACAAAATAAAAATGTCGTCTATATAACGCAAACTAAGAAGTACATATTGGGTATGCACTGCCATGGGTCCAGAGAATACGCATTCCCTCTCCCACCACCCCAGAAAGAGGTTGGCGTAAGAGGGCGCGCACTTGGCACCCATGGCAGTGCCTTTGATTTGTTTGTAATAGTGCTTATCAAATGTAAAGGCATTATGTCTCAAAATGAAGTCCAAAAGCTTCAATATCAATTCATGTTTCTCCTTAAGTATAACGCTGTCTGTCCTCAGAAAGTAACTGGCAGCTTGCAGACCCTTATCGTGATTGATGCTAGTGTATAAAGATTCGACATCAATAGTCGCTAACAAACATGGCTCTGAGATCTCGATATTGTGTATTTTATCGATGAAATCTGTGGTGTCTCTTAAATATGAATCTAAACTGAGTACGAATGGTTGTAGATGCGCATCTATGAACATACATGCTGGTTCAAGTAAACTGCCGATACCAGAGATAATCAGCCTCCCTGGAGGTTTTTCAAGTTTTTTATGTACCTTAGGTAACATGTAAAAGGTTGGTAAAGTTGGATTCTCATCCGTTAGAAATTCAGCCTCTTTACTGTTAATGACGCCATCGCTTGCTGCTCTTTGTATAATCCTATCCATTTTTTCTTTAAAGAATTCAGTAGGGTTGGTATATAATCTCTGGTAATTCTGTAAAACATTAAGTTGTTTATTAGCCTCCTCAATGTACATATCCATGGGCCATATCACAATATTCCCACCTTTGTCAGACTGCTTAAATACCACATCGGTAAGTTGTTTAAGTTCATTTATAGCTTTCCGTTCTTGGAAAGTTACATTGCTTGGTGGAGCAATTAAGCCCTTTAAGTGGCTAAATTCTTTAAGCATGCATTTATAAAACACTTCAATGGTGGGAAAGTCTGACAGAGGTGGTGTGAATATAGATTTAGGATTTTGGGTCTTCAAAAAACTTAACATTTCCTTGCGCCTCTACTCTAGTTTTGCTGGGTATATCATGCTATATTTAAGGCCCAGTTGTTGCATGCGTTTTTTAGCTTCTAGGAATTTATATCTCCTCTTTTTTAGTTCCATTGAAAAGTCAGGGAATATTGTAATTATATTGTATTATTTTCAAACATTAAATTCCCACTTGTGTGTGAAATGCAAAGGCTTTGGTCATGGTCCTGTGCATTTAGTAGTTTTGCAATCAGTGGCTTAGTGCGGCCTCCCGGAACTGGGGCCTTGGCAGGGACCCGTTGAGCTCTTTCTATAGAAAAAGAGGGGGTTAGGCCTTTTCCCGAGAAAAGTGTTTGTATCCAAAGTTCTCCTCGCCGTCAGCCCTTTCTGGAAAGCCGATGAAACACGGATTTTGCCTGCAGGACCTATTCTCTAGGTCATCTAATTTTTGGCGGGCGGCCAGGAGATCCCTTTGTAGGTATGTGACATTTGATTCCGGGGGTAATACCTGTTCTTAGACACGTATAATCAGTAGCGCAGGAGCCTCTCTGGGATGCGACTTATGCCATGCGGTGTTAGCTCCCCCCTTCGTCACAGCAGGTGGATATTTAGCTGGCAAAAAATTCTTTGAACCTAAAGACACATGAAATATAGACAATGAATAATATTGAATCGTGGGCAGATTAATGTATCTAATAGTGTTTCTTTCTTTCACTGTAAATGATAAAAACCGGACTGGAATTTTCACTCCTTAATTTGTTCAAGGTTAGAAGATTGAAAAGAACAATATATTATTTTTGGTTTAATAAGCAAACTTTACATTTTAATTCTCACATTGACTGAAGGAGAACTATTGTCTAAAATACATATTTTATCTTGCATTATAGTTCATAAACTGCTGTTTAAAACAATGCATCACTCTTCTTTCTTGCAAGCCCTGCAGTTACATTGATTTTTATTTTTAATATCTTTTCTCATACTCTGCCTAGGTCAAGCACACTGAGCATGCCTGTTCCACTGGAAGGGGGGGAGGAGGATGTAAAGTAATTAATAGCAAGGGGCAATCTTTTGCACCTCATACATAACAAACTGTTAAAGGAATAGTTCACTGCAATTGTGAACTATCCCTTTTCTACATTGATTGAAGTCCTGGGAGGTGCATGCACGTGCACAGAACTCACAGGCATTACTGTTTGATGCTCAAGCAGGAGAAAGCAGAGGAAATCTCAGAGGGGTGGAGCTTAACATTCAGCAAACCAGTAACAAGATGTCAGCAACTTTCAAGGCACAAAGCTAGGCTCTGGAGGGACATAGGTAAAAAAAAAAATATGGCAATGGTATTTTTAAAGCTGTAGCTTCCAAATGAACATAACTTGATTTTACAGTGCACTTATCCTTTAATGTTGATGATTTGGCTGTGAAAGTAATATAAAACCAAATGATATGTATTGTCCAGCATAAAGTTTGTTTACTTGTTGCTTATCCAAGAGCAGAAAATAAGCTACCATATCATAAAAGGTGTGGTTTAAAGATGTACACTCTAGTATCAACATGCCCAGATTGCTGCAGGTTTTTGTGTGACGTGCATTCTGTCATTTTTCCAGCTTTAATTTTATGCAGTTCATGTCCAATTAAATTTATGAACACAATTAGGAAAATGTATCAAGAGGCGCTATCACTTTCTACTACCCTGCCACCTATAGCATAGGAACCAGGGTTGAAAAATTATTGGGCAAATGCATTAAAAATGAGTGTCCCAGCCGTATGGCAGAAATCTACCTTCAAACACCCTCCAGAAGTAGTTTTTCAATTTTGTATCACAAGACAAGGCCCAGGCACACTCCCTGGCAATTTGCCTATTAATAGTAGAGATGTTCGAAACTGCTGAGTTTCGTTTTCGAATTTTTGAAATTTTCGGAAAGTTCGAGTTTTGATTTTTGATAATAGGCCACTTTCGATTTTCGAAAAACATCTACTTTTGATTTTTGAAAATCGTCTACTTTCTGTTTTTGAAAATCATCTACTTTCGATTTTCGATAATAATCTACTTTCGATAATTATCTACTTTAGATTTTTGAAAATTGTCTACTTTCGATAATTATCTACTTTCGATTTCGATAATCATCTACTTTCCATTTCGATAATTATCGAATTAAATCGAAAACGCAGAAAATTCGGGCTTCGTAAATTCCGTGAGTTCCGGAAGTTTCGTCAGAACTTCGAAACCCTCTGATTCGATTAGAAACTGGGTTTGATAAGAACCCACAGTGCATCTCTAATTAATAGTAAGGTGCTGCCTCAGTTACTTATTATTATGCACAACCACAAACACTACCTTTCAGGGATCACATGGTCTCCTTCATCAGGTATAACACAAAAACATTTTTATATTCCTTAAATCCCCCAAGTGAGCAATAAGCCACACCACCAGTCCCCTACTCTTGTCTGTGGCACTACAGATACATTTATCAGCCTTTTTTTTGCAATTGTGATTGACTGCATGTGTGTAGAGAGAAGCACAATCCCTGATTTGATTTGATCAGTCTGTGTAGCCAAATTTCCATTAAAGCAATCACAAATGAAATGCATAAGCACAATGTTTTAACTTCCTCCCTCCTTTTTCCCTAGCTACTTGAAAGCAATCATTCCAATTCTAAATTCCTTGTGGGCTCTGCCAATATATGGGAACCTGACATTAAAGTACTGAATTATGAAAAATCCTACAGTGATGTCCTTAAAATAATCCATTTATTATTAACACTGTTTATTTGACAGAACATATTGCTATTCATTTTTAAAATTGGATTTTATATTAAATAATTAATACAAGATTGATCAATGCAAATGATGTATTGTACTATATTATAATATTTCTAAAGACAGTGATTGCAAAAGAATAATCCTTCAAAATATTTCTTTTAAAATAAAATAATATTTTACACATAAAAAAAAAAACCCAGTAAAGCAGACCGTGTGTATGTCATTAATTATTGGTGCATAAAAAAGTACATTTAATACAATAGTTCGATATAATAAAGCAAAACTTCAGAGGAAGCAGATGAGAATCATGACCAGCAGGGGACCAAAAGTTTCCCTCAGTGGTTACAGCATTTTTCTAGTTATCTTTTATGTAAATTTACCAAAAAGATGAGGATCCCACGCACCAATCCAAAGTAAAAGTACAATTTGGGTGATAGGTTGCTGCTGATTGGTTGGTGCACAAGTATATACCAGTGCACACAAGAATTAAACAAAAACAAAAGTATTTATTAGCACATTGAAATTGTATATGCTACATACAGTTCGGCAGCACATATTCAAGCAGTTGTTTGTGCACCACTTTCATCGGTGTGCACAAGTGGACAGCTTAGAGGGAACACTACCTAGACAACTGGATCATTATAAATAGCAAAAAAAATTGTTAGATGTGCCGATCCAACTAAATTTAGTTAGTGTCTTTTTTTTCCATTTGACACTGGCAATATAGATGTCCAAATGTATAGGAGGGTATGCACAAAAAAAATCCTTTAATGTATTTTATTGTGGATATGTATACAGATGTCCTCAAATGAATGAGCTAAAAAATAATTGTGTTGCCACTAATGCATTGTGAGAAATCTTTGAGCATCTTTAATTTTGTGCAACCTTATTACCACTACACAGAACATGCTTATATAGATAGAATATTCTATCTGGTCAAATATTCATGTCATTGTGTCACATGGGGTAAACCTATTGCACCTATTGAAAAGAATATCCACAACATTTTTGTCTGGGATACATATTTTTAAGTTCCAAAAGACCTGTTTTAAATGGAACAATCTCTTTTAATCTGTGGCCAAAGAAAATCAACGCTTCTAACTAAATTTCCTTATATAAGGTAAACTTTAGGCTGGAAACACACATGGCAATAATTCTACCTATCTGTTAGCTACAGATAATCTATACATGGTTATCAAGTATGTGAGATGTAAAATATTTAAGGTGAAATCCCAAGTCAATTAACTTGGCCAATAAAACTCTGCTGGAATTTTCTTGGTCAAATAGAAAATCAGGATGTTACATAATCCTTTTATCATATTAGAAGCAGTAGAAAGACATCAGACCATCAGGAAATAACAGAGCCAGGTATGTGTCAAATTGTTAATATTTGGGTAGGCATATTCAGGATGAGGCTTCATGTTTCCTAATGTATGACTGAATATAAATCAAAATGTGGTCAGCACAGTAAAACCATTTGGATTTTTTTTTTATATCACAAAAAAAACAAAGTTAAGTCAATCCATATAAAGTTTTGCTAAAGTGTTTGTAAAGGTGGGAGAAAAACGTTGAATGTTGCTTACGACTGTTAACACTGAAATGTAAAAATGGCAGATGGCGCTTTCAAACTTGGGCGCCCTTTTGCATTAAATAGATGCAGGGCTGCCCGTATTGATCTTTACCAGATCAAGCATCAATGTTCTGTTATTTATATATTTGGCATATTTACATTTCTATTACCTGCAGTATTTTATGGAAGCAATTATCTTTGTGCTAATGGTGGAAAATGTCACACGAGCATTTGTCATGCGATAAAAAACCTCCTCAGTCCAAGCTCGCCCACTGCCACTTTTTCTAATGGATTTTATATTTTCTTGCCAGATAAGAATTAAAGACCTAAATATTGTGTTTCCGTGCATTAAAATTCATAGCCACACACTCCTTTTTTATGTTTCTAAGCCAGTTAAAGGAAAATTAAAGCTAAAACGAACTTGCAAGAGTTCTTTGTCTAGCTGTGTCTCTGTCTTGCATTTTAGGGAAATAATTTGTTTTATGCGATTCCACAGCATTTGTGGCGCCAGTTCGCATTGGTATCTATCTGCACACATGCTGTGGGAACAGCACACATAGACCCAACCGATCCCCATATGGGCTATGGGGATTGGTCGGCCAGGCAGCAATACACCGCATGATTAGATCAGCTCCCTCTACTTAAAGTAAAGGGAGCTAATATCGACCGATGGAAATTTTTCGGCATATTCCAATCGGTTGGAACAGCCCCTTCACACGAACAATAATCGCTCCCCGACGGGATTTACACATTATAGCTCATATGTATGGCCACCATAAGAATTTCTGCTAATGAATAGTTAAAGGGCAAGTTCACCCCTCAAACCCCAAAGCTGCAATAGTTAAAAAGATGTAAGTCTAACCTGAAATGTTGCTGAAGTTCTAAAGGTCATTCATGGGTGTAACAGATGACATCACAGCAAATAATTGAATGCTATTCCCCTAGCTGCCTCCTCTGAGCATGTAAAAGCTTGTAGGGGGAGAGCATCATTTTGCTGCATAACAGCTTATCCCTAAAATCTGTCCACCTATTGTAGTTTTTGGTTATGGAGGGAGATTTTCCTATACATCATATTTCATTTAAGGGGTGGCATGCCCTTTAAAGAATTCATTCAGACTTATTTATATTTGAACTTTATTTCTCCTTTAATACAGGACATCATTAATGAGTTAATTGCTTTTTTTTGTGTGCTGGACATTGAACTCATTAATGGCAGATGATATTTGTGCTATTGTATACAATACATACAGGGATATTTAACCAGAGCCGCATGCACACTGGGTAAATATCCTGGAAGAGATTCACCCATGTAAGCATTTAATGGCAGCTAACAGCTGGAGTTTAATACTCACGCTAAAAGAGCTGCACAGCCTCTGGTGAATAGATTGTGGAAGCTGTGCAAGAGTCACTTGCGATACTCAAGCATCCGTTGCAACATAGGAATTAAAGTCCCGCTAACCGATATTGAATTGTTTAACCCCCCAAAAAAGTGTTGCGATTCTGGGTAAATCTACAAGATAATATATAGTGATGAGTCTCGGTTTCTAAATGAGCCTATTTTCAAGGTGTCACTGGATTTCAAAAATTTACAGGTCCAGTGGAACTTGGTGGAACTGTGCAGAATTTTATTGTAATGAGATGTCGATACCTTTGTGTCGAAAATCAATAGAAATATACAAACACAATGAAAAACCCTGGATTCATTGCTGTTACTGAGAATGGCTGTGTTCTGGTGGAATGTTGGGAAAATGACATTGTTTTGGTAGTAAAGGGTAACTGTGGTCTCCAAACAAGTTGAGTTTAAATTAAAGGCCAGTTTCCTACCTTAAAAAACGAGCCATCAACCACCTCTGTAAGTGCTCCACAGCCCAAGATATAAAGAAATGACTGACCAGAAAGTTAATGGGTGGGAGGCTGACATATGACATTCCTGAGGCTTCTCCTGCACAGTACCGCCGGCGAGCACAGCTTCAGACTCCCTCAGTTTGTGAGGGAGACAGGAAGTCCCTCCCCCTCTCTGCTGTGTGAAGTCCTGACAGAGTAGGTAAAGAATGCCACTCTAAAGGTATCAGGGAGGCTGAAATGCACCAGATGAGCCTGACTCTGTTTGGAGTTTTTATGCTGTATTAATAAAGTTGTTTGGATCTTGCGGAAGTGTGGCCTCTATTTTCTACTTGCTATTTAATATATAATATGCATGCTTTTGTAAAAAAAAACAAATGATACAGGGAGTGAAGCAAATAAAGTAAAACGGATAAAATGGTAAAAAGGATAAAGAGGGAGATATAATATCATCTGCTAATGAACACAACTAAGTTAAACTCACACTTCTCGATGTAATATTGCACTAGCGTGGGTTTCACTAATACTTTGCAGGGCCTGCACCTTTAACAGCACAGCCACCCGATGCAAAACGCCGAACGTTAGTTTCCACACTACTTTGTAGCGCAAAAACGGCTTTTAAATCCTGGTTTTAGCCGGCACTCCTTACCTTCCGTGTTCCCCATGTGCAGTAAATCTCGCTTAGTGAATACTGATCACAGGAACCAGGAAGGTGAGAGGTGCTTGCATCTCTCTGAAAATGTCTTATCCAAAAACTGCTAGTTAAAATGGTGCATTAAAATGGCAATTCATATCTAAAGATACACATAGTTCATGGGAATGCAAAAGAAGCTAACTGGGAAGCTCCCCTCTCTCTACTGGGTTAAGTATATTGAGCATGCCTGTTATTCATAATTATAGTATTCTAGGTATTAATGGCCTTATGCCATCTCTAGTGGATTTAATATGTGACTCTGGGTAAACCCCAATTGACTACCCATGCTAACTCCTGGTATATCTTAGCAGTTGTACACATGCAACACAAATAGCCCCCAAAAAGGCTGTTGTTGTTGCATGGAGTGTACAACTACTAAATTTAACCAGGCTTGGAATAACAATAAACGTGATGGAGGGAGTAGCTTATAAGTTGAAAAATATATTTTTTTTACTATCAAAAAGCCTATTTTTACCTACTTTCTAATAGAAAGAACTGCTCTTTCTTGGGTAGACTGCAACCTAATTATCATGGACAATATGGAAAAAGACTGGGGGAGATGCAGTAACATTCGGTGTCTGACCTGATCATAATCCCACACTAACATGATATTACATCAATATTACATTGGGTACTGTGGATTATAGACTCATTTAAAAGAAAAGTTCAATTGAAAAGTGAACTATTCCTTTAATGTATTGATTGAAGCCAGGGAGGTTAAGGAGCTTTACCTCACATTCTTCAATCAATTGAGCAGGAACCAAGGACGAAGGTAAGTATATTTATATTACTTACCTTTGTCCCTGGCTCCTGCTAAATTGATTGACGAATGGGATGTAAGAATTAGCTCCTTAACCTCCCTGGCTTCAATTAATACATTAAAGGAATAGTTCACTTTTCGAGTGAACAATTCCTTTAAGAAGTAACAAATTTTACTGCATCTTCACCTTTAGGACTAACTGGTTTGCATGTCTAATAACTTGCACCATAAACTGCTTTATGATATGTTAGACTTTCCTAATACACAGTTAATCTCTCTTCCATCTTTTTTCTAATCAACAAAATTTATTTTGGTATATTTCATTAACACATAGAAACAGATATCCATTTGTATGTTACACTTAACAAAATACAAATATCCTAAGTATGTACTAATGTTAAAACAGATCTAACCAGGCAAATTATAAGGTTTTATTTTGACCCATACAGTATTTCTCTTCTCACAATGCAAAGTTCTATTCAGTTGTTTCAAAATATCTACATACTGTAAGTTTTTTTTGCCAACAATTCACCTACCTTGGTTAAATGTTCTTCCTATCAATTGGATATGTCAGTAAATTTAGTCAAGTCACATTTTTTTTATTGGTAGCCTGTTGGTGTTAGAGTAAGGCCATGCAGCAACGCTCTGGAATCCGATTGCGTGCCCGTTTCCGGTGCACGCTTGAGATCCTCCAATCTTGCACTATCGCAGTGCATGAGATTGCGCAAAAAATGAATGAACGCATTCGCTTCAGTAAGCGGATCGCTGCGCGATACAGCACAGATAACCTGGTGTGGCCAGACCAATTGGCCAACACTAGCGTGCACTTTTCAACAAGCAATCAGATTGCGTGTTAAAATGCACAAGTGTGCCTAACCCTTAAAGACAGGGTGAAAATTGACGTGTGTGTACAGGGCCGAAGAGCTACATGCATTGCAGGTGATTTAACACATACTGTAATGGCTATTAATTCAGAATAATGATGAGGTTTAATTATGAATATACAGGGAGAGTCAATAAAAGTTATTCAAGGTTATTCAACAAAAGTTCTTATAGTTTAAAATGGTGCTAGTTTTGCCCCAGCCAATCAAAACTTATTTAACATTTGAAAGCTAAAATCTGATTGGTTGGGGCAAAATTAGCACCATTTTTAACGATAAAAACTTTCATTGAATCTCCCTGAATGTTTTTAAGTTAAGAAAGGGTTTTTCACTGAAGAACTTTTATTGAATAACTCTAATTATTGTTTAAAATGGTGCAAATTTTGCCCCAACCAATCAGATGTTAGCTTTCAAATGTTAAGTAAGATCTGATTGGTTGGGGCAAAATTAACACCATTTTAAACGATAAGAACTTTTATTAAATAACCCTGTAAGTTTTTTACTTACGTTACTTATTAATTATTTCTGCTTGTTATACAATGATTTTGTTCATGTGATCCAGAGTATTGTCAGCAGCAGATATCCATCAGAGGAACAGAGGAACAGAGGAATACAATTTCCTCTGTTCATTCAGATATTTTATAACTTTGTGCGTGCATAAAACAATAAATCACCTCATTGAAACAGAATATGAAATCCTGAATTGAATCTTTATTTAAAATGTTACAGCAATTTTTACTCCCATTTCACCTTATCTGTAAAACTCTATATTTTTTCAGTTCATCTTGTATTATTACTATTTCAAGAAAGATAAACTTTAGTTTCATAATGGAGTAGTGTTCTTTACATATAATTCAATCAGTATGCTTTTATCCATTGGCTGGAATGTGCATGTGGTAATATTCCCTACTCCTTTGAGGGAGATGGGGTTGATCTACTGTATGGTTTTGACATTAAACATTTCCCTGCCATTGGCAAATTCTTTTAGATGAGGTACTTAAAAAGCATATTTGAGTAATACTTGAATGATTTTAACATCCAGGCAGAAATGTTCCTCGTCGCTGACATTCTAAACTTTTCAAATTAAGGAGAAAGGGAGCTTGTAAGAATACACGGCATTTTGGAGCACAAAGAGGCTTTTCAAACACTTACAAATAGGAGGCAATCACGTAGCCACCTCTGTGATGGAATGTTGGCAGGGTTACACTACTTCTCTGATCTACTTGGCCAATGTTTAATTGGATTTATTTCAGAGTATCTAGGTAATATAAGCTTAGTTTACACAGAGATAAGATATCTGATTGTGATCTCACAGTATATGTGTTAAGGGGGGTATGTTTATTACTTATTCATGTGGCTTAACAATCAGGGGAAAGGCATTAATCTGAATAAAGAAGGTAGAGTGAATGTCATTTTCAGATCCAAGAATATGCTGTAATCTACTTTAAAGAAAGCACAAAATTATTAATTGGATTTATAGATTTATGGTTGGTGGACACATGGCTACCAGATTTCTGCATAGTTACACAATCCAAACACAATAATATAAAAGCTTAAAAAGCACAGGTTTCTCAACACGAAGCAATGAAGATGGTTATACATTAAGTCATTCATTTCCCCTTGAAACCACAAGTCTGATGCAGAGGAATGTGCTAAGATATCCTTAATAGGGACTTTACATGTACATCAGACAAGCTATGAAAGTCTTAAAGGGATATGTGTTTAGATTTGAGGACCCAGCTGCCTACCTTGTTTACAAAGGTTGCCACTTCCTCATAAAGCTCTTTATAAGCTCACACATGTGCTTCAGGAGGAGGATCATGGCAGAGCATTAGGTCATTGGCCTTGATGTCAGCTATCATAGCCATGTCTACCTGCTTCTAAAAACAGGGGGTCATATGGAGCATTGGCTAAACCTCAGGGCAAGGCCAGCTCTCGTGTCTCAATGAAATCATATAAAAATCAAGGTGGTGGACCACTCAGAAACACAGGGACATGCTTACTTAAAAAGAGTCTTTATTTCAAATTCATAGAAACGTACATATGACTCGTGTTCTATGAAGATCTGATGCGTTTCACGTCTAAACACCGCTTCTTTAGAGTTTGGGTGTGTTTGTTTAAACACATGAAAGTCTTTTTAAGCCTTACAATTTAAAATTGGTATATTGTATTTTATTGCTTAAAACCAAGATGGCTAGAAACGATCCTGCCAGTAACAGAGGCAAAAAATGCAAATAATAAACATACAAATTCTTTTATTATTCACAGTATTGGAGCCTAAACTGTTTCAGGTTTGTAAAATATTTTCAGGAAGATTCAATATACGTTCTTATCATTAAAAATGGTGCTAATTTTGCCCCAACCAGTCATATATTAAACATGATTTCCAAGAGTTAGGGGCCAAGTTAAAAGCAAGGACCTCCAGGGTAGTGTTTTCAGAAATACTACCGCAGCCACGTGGCTCTTTAGTAGGGATGGGTTGCACCTCACTAATGGCGGTGCATCTGTTTTAGGGGAGAAGATGGCTAGAGGGTTGGAGATTTTAAAATAGGTTTGGGGGGGAGAGTATTAGAAGTCTCACTGGGATAGATAGCCCAGGAGGAAATAAGGGTGTAGATAGGCCAGTGGTGGGTGGAAAGGGGGTAGGGCTAGCATAGGGGGTAGGGAGACACGTGTATTAAAGTGTATGAATAAATTACATGATCATAATCTAAAATGTATGTTTGCAAATACGAGAAGCCTGGCTGACAAAATGGGTGAATTGGAAATTATGGCGTTGAATGAAAGTTTGATGTAATAGGTATAGCAGAAACGTGGTTGAACAGTTCAAATGACTGGGCTGTAAATTTAGAAGGATATGCCTTTTTTAGGCAGGAGAGAGAAAAAAGGAAAGTTGGAGGAGTATGTGTTTATGTTAAAAAAGAATTGAAGCTATATATAAAGGAAGAGATAACTGGCGATATGGATGTTAAAGCGGAGGCAATATGGGTGGAATTAGGCAACAGGATAGGGGGTAATGTCATTGTTGGTGTCTGCTATAGACTGTCAAATGCTAGCAGGGAGGAAGTGAGTCAGCTTCATATGCAGTTGGCATGGGCTGCAAGTTTGGAGAGTATGCTCATTATGGGGGACTTTAATTACCCTGACATCGATTGGTGTAGTGGAACTGCCAACACAGAAAAAGGCGATGAGTTCCTGAATTTGAAGTTCCTACTAGAAAAGGAGCACTGTTGGATCTGGTAATATCTAACACCGTGGAATGCATTAAAGAAATAAAGGTAACTGGAAGCTTAGGGAATAGTGACCATGAAATAGTGTCGTTTGGAGTATGTTAGCGAAAGGAAAATTGTGCTGGGTTAACAAAGACTTTTAATTTCGGCAAAGCAAATTTTCCCAGGTTAAAAGTAGCTCTTCAGATTGTCAACTGGTATAAGGTATTACCATGTAAAGGTACTGAACAGAAGTGGACTGTGTTTAAGGGGATTTTAAGCCATTTCATATCTAAATTTATACCCTTGGGAAATAAATGTAAAAATAAATCTGCGCCCAATTCTGATGTAAAGAGGGAATGGAAAGGGCCTTTAGGGATTATAAAAACTGTAACAAGAAGTCCAAGAAAGCAATCAAACTAGCTAAAATTATAGTGAAGTTAGGATAGCTGAACAAAGCATCACTAAGCCTACATTTTTTTAAAGTATATTAATAGTAAGAAGATGAGGACTGAAAATGTGGGATAATGGGGATAAGTTAGTTACGGAGGATGACGATAAAGCAAAAGTCTTAAATATTTTTTTCCACTCTGTATACACTATAGAAGATCCAAGTACAGATATCATAGAGTATAGTAGCAATAATGATATAAAAGATTCAAGTGCACTTTGGTTAACCGAGGATAAGGTACAGAAAGAACTAAATAAGGTTAATATTAATAAATCTCCTGGACCGGATAAAATACATCCTCGGGTACTTAGGTACTTATTACATGCCTGTAAGTTTTTCGTATACTTGGATTTTGCCAAGGCTTTTGATACAGTCCCCCATAGACGACTAAAGTACCAAGTGGGGTGCCCAGGGTTCTGTGTTGGGCCCGCTTCTATTTAATCTATTTATTAATGATTTGGAAGTGGGTATTGTCAGCAAAGTTTCTGTGTTTGTCACCCATTAAAATCTTCAGAGGATGTGCAATCGTTGCAGGGGGATCTAGATAGATTGTCACATTGGGCTGCTAAGTGGCAGATGAGATTCAATGTTGATAAATCTAAGGTGATGCATTTTGGACGTAAAAATCCTTGTGCTGCTTATACTATAAATGGCTCTGTGTTAAGTGAATCCCTGTTGGAAAGGGATCTTGGAGTTTTGGTGGATAACAAACTTAAAGGAAGCAAGCAGTGCCAGGTGGCAACAGCCAGAGCCAGCATGGTATTGTTTTGTATAAAGAGAGGTATAGATTCAAGGGAGGAAAATGTAATTCTCAAAATGGGCAGCAGAATGGCAGATGAGATTCAATGTTGATAAATGTAAGGTGATGCATTTGGGATTTAATAATCCCTGTGCCACCTACACCATAAATAACTCTGTGTTAAGTGCATCTGTAATGGAAAAAGATTTGGGGGTTATGGTTGATAACCGACTTAGCTATAGCAAACAATGCCAGGTAGCAACGGCTAGAGCTAGCAAGATGTTGTCTTGTATAAAGAGAGGTATAGATTCAAGGGAGGAAAATGTAATTCTCCCTCTTTACAAAGCATTGGTAAGGCCTCATTTGAATTATGCAGTGCAATTTTGGAATCCTGTGTACAAAAAGGACATTTGAAATGGAAAGGGTTCAGAGAAGGGCAACCAAGTTAATAAGGGAATTGGGGGGAGCTGGAATATGAAGAGAGACTGGAAAAGTTACAATTATGTACGCTGGAGAAAACGGTCCATACAATACACTGTCTAGGGTATTGTTCACCAATAGAGCATGTCAGAGGACACGTGGACATCCCTTAAGAACGGAAGAAAAAAGGTTTAGTCTTCAATTTCAGGAAAGGGTTTTTCACTGTGTGAACAGTGAAGCTATGGAACTGCCTTCAGCAGACATTGTTATGGCAGGTTCACTTTTTTTTCAGTTTGAAAAAAAAAGCTGGATAAGATTCTGCAAACAAGGAATGTTGCAAGTTACTGGTATTGATACATAAAGTAGAGTTGATCCAGGGAAATTTCCGATTGCCACTTGGAGTCAGGAAGGAATTTTTTTTCTCCTTCATAAATTTGGTGTTTTTTTGTTGCCTTCCTCTGGATCAACTGTTAGGCAGGAAATTAGAATATTGCTAGATGGGTTGGACTTGATGGACGTATGTCTTTATTCAACCTCAAATACTATATTATTTTACATTTGAAATCTAACATCTGATTGGTTGAGGCAAAATTAGCACCATTTTTAACGATAAGCAGGGATATTCAATAAAAGTTCCTATCGTTTTATTGAATTGGTTTAAATTGGCTGAGGGCTGTTGGCTCTTTGGTTTTGAACCTCATTTAAGTCATTTCTCCAGAGCGATCAGCTCTTGAGCGATTTTCTTTCAAAGGGATTTTCTGTTTTAAAGGGGCTTGTCTGTTTTTAAGGGGAGAGAGCGTTAAGAAACAAAAGCGTTTATTAACTGTGGTTTGCAGCCTAGTAAATGTACTAACCTAGCACTATTTATTTCAAGGAGTGTGCCTGTGTAAGTAATTAATCACTGGTGTGTTTTTTGTTTTTTCTTACTAATTACTGCTTGAATAAGGTAGTAGGAATTGTTTAAGTAAACTCAAAGCACTGGGTTACTATAACACATATAATGGTGTTTAAAAAGTACTGTTACCTGTAGAGCGGGGGCTGGTAAGAGACAAAGGAAAGGCATTTTTCCCCCTTTTCTCTGATTGGATGGGGATGTAGCTTATTGGTTTAAATTGGCTGAGGGCTGTTGACTCTTTAGTTTTGAACCTCATTTAAGTCATTTCTCCAGAGCCATCAGCTCTTGAGCGATTTTCTTCCAAAGGGATTTTCTGTTTTAAAGGGGTTTGTGTGTTTTTAAGGGGAGAGAGCGTTAAGAAACAAAAGTGTTTATTAACTGTGGTTTGCAGCCTAGTAAATGTACTAACCTAACACTATTTATTTCAAGGAGTGTGCCTGTGTAAGTAATTAATCACTGGTGTGTTTTTTGTTTTTTTTTACTACTTACTGCTTGAATAAGGTAGTAGGAATTGTTTAAGTAAACTCAAAGCACTTGGTTATTAAAACAAATAATATGTAGGTAGAACAACACGACCTTTAAAGGAAAGAGTTAGGGAGCACCTTAATGCAATTGAAAAACAAGATAGAAAGTCCCCAATAGGAAAGCATTTTGGAATGTAAGGAGGAAATTCTATGAAATGAAAGTACAAAATTAGAGAAAGTAAGGTGTGGTCTACGTGGAGGAGATCCAATCAAACTATTAGATAAAAGGGAGGCATATTGGATTGGAATTAGAGACGAGGATACCAAGTGGCCTCAACTCAAAGTTTGATATAGCATGCATAGTATAATCATGATATGAATAAGGTAGCGCTATAAGTGTACCATAATGTAATGATCATTGGAATGAGTGTATTTGTAATAAGATTCTGATTAATCAATTTTTGTAACCAGTAATATGACGTTTAACTGACAAAGTACAAATTAACAGGGGGAAAAAAAGAGTAGGGGAAATTTAGAAGAATTTGATTTATTACAAATTGATTATATCCCTATAATAAGACACTTTTAGAATAGTATTTTGTAGTATGTTAAGTTAATGATAAAGAAACGAGGGGTTAATTAGCAAGGAATTAAGAGAACATTTTGATTGGCTTATAGCCTTTTTTAAAGGTTGTGCTTCTTGGCAACTGGGGTCTCTATGAGTTAGGATGAAAATCCGAAACGCTAAGAGGACTGTTCAGATTGTATATACTTGTAATTGGCATTTTAAACATGCACTAAATAAATGTAACTTTTAATTGGATCGGAGCCGGCTATTGATTCATTGAAGCTGTTGAGCGGTGCTACGTTGCCGACGGAGGTGGTGGTGTAAGGAGCTGGATTCTGAAGAAGTGGGTTTGGGACAAGCCCCAGGCAGAAGACAGCCAGACAGCATAAAGTGCCGAGACCGAGAGACCGCAAGCACTAGGAAACCTGGTTGCTGGTCAGGCGGAAGGAAGGTAAAAGCGGCTTGAGCCATCAAATTTGTGTGTATATCGAAATTTGTATTGTCCGTGATTGAGCACGGCCAGTTGATTGTAGATTCGGGCATAGAATGCAAGACGAACTATATATCAGTAACCTTTTTTCCTTCTAAGCCGAGAGGGGGCAGACCACGTGTAAACGATTATGGAGGCAGTCGGGCTAAACGCGGAGCATACAACGCGCAGCGAGTGGTGAGCAAAGAAAAAGTCTTCAAACCGCTCATTTAAAAGTTATGAACAGTGCATGTATGAAACAATTGTTGACTCTAACATACGGGAGATACTATAAGTGGAATGTTTTACAATTGGAGAAATTAATGATAAAAGAGACTTACCGTATTGGGACATTGTCAGTTTAAACGCTATCTTCATAAGGGATAATCCCACAAGGCTACGCATGAACAAGAGGACCGAGCTTATATATCAGAAGAGACATTTGTTGAAAGATGAACAATGTCTTATCAGAATGTTCAAATAGCCTCATGGGACTAATCCTGGAATATAAGGAAGATCAGATAAAAAAACTCAGGGAAGAGATGGAAACAATGCAAACCGAAATTACCAAGTTTGAATTGGATATTAACTTTTTAAAATTTGATACCAATTTAAAGGAAAAAATAGAAAAAGTGGAGTTGGAAACAAAAATTAGAAAACAAAAGAAGTTTGGCGAGATAAAACTGAAATGATAAGAATGTGGTTATGATCGTGGGTTTAATCGCAATAGATCATCAAGGTGGATCAAACAAAAATCAATTTTGAAATCTTCTAATAAACGTGTCTCTTTTCAAAAAGTAGTGGAGAATCCTCAGATAGTGATTTCCGGGGTAGTGACCCAGAACATCGGATGACGATCAGGAAACAGAGGAGATCGAAAAAGGAAGCAATATTGTCATTAGGGGTCGAGAAAGGAGAGATGATACTGCAAAAACCAATGCCGTCAAAAAACTACCAACGGTACCCAGGACAAGAGAAGAAAAGACATATCAGAAGAGGAGGAAGAAAACCGAACCAGAAATAGGAAGGTACCCTCTGAGGAGAATGTGGGAAAGGAAAAAAGACTTTGAATGAATTAACATATCTAAAAAACCCTAAGTGAACCCAAACTAACAGTACTCTCTAAGGGTAACTTTCGTACCTAAGACTCACTTTAACCTATTTAGAACGATTATTGATGTGAATGCTTTTGTTAGAAGGTTGATGTTAAGGAAATTTTTTTGATGAACAAATTGAACAGCAAGAAAAACTGGATACAGTTATAGGGGTGAATGAGGGTTTGACAAACGTATTTACGTTTGAGGACCTAACATTACTTCAGGATTTACAGGAAGGGAACCGATGACAATCTGAGAAGGGATGGCCAAATTCTCAGAAAGAATAGTCAATAAAGAAAAAATCGGATTTCTATCCTGTGAATGCCAGAAGTAGAGAGGTTGACGAATTCCAACAATTGGTGGAAAATGATCTGAAAGGTTTATACCAATGTAGGGGCCATATCCATGATGACAACTTAAACTACCAAGAGAGAAAGGCGTTGCTGTCTTTAGAAATAATAGACAGATAGTCAAAAAATGGCTGACAAAGGTGGAGCAGTTGTTGTAATGGATATAGAGGCCTATATGTCTGAGGCAAAACGGCAATTGGACAATGAGAATACATATGTTAAATTGACTAATAACCCTACTAAAACATATAACATGCACCTTAGAGATTGGTGGAATCGTATCACAGTGTAGGGGTTTTGACGGATAGAGAGAAAGTTCAATTGAAATGACTACCCAGTGATACCTATTTTTCACCATCTACCTAAGGTGCATAAAGATATGGTGAACCCGGAGGTAGGCCAATATAGCGAGTATAGGTTCAAGGGAGAGTGTCTGGGCCAACTGTGTATTTACCCCAACCTTAGTAAAATCCATAAAATCATATATAAGATACTAAGGATGTGTTGATAAGATTAATGGATGTAGAAATGGGAGAAGTAATTGTATTGGTTGACCTTGGATATAAAATCGTTGTATTCTGTAATGCCACAAAGTTGGTCTAGAAGCTATTGAGTTCTTTTGGAAAAACATTCAGATTATGGACCAGAGTTAAGAAGTTCATTTGGATGGGATTGATTTTTTGTTGTCTCATAATTACTTGTTTCTTTTGGAGGTCGTTTTACCTCAAAGGTGTGGGACGGCGATGGGTGGCTTTCGCGCCTGCCTTCGCCCAACTGTTTATGGGTGGTGGGAGGATGCCCACATCTTTGGAGGGGACAACCCATATAGAAATACATAAATGGTATGGCCGCTACATAGACGACCTATTATTCATCTGGAAAGGAAGCGTGGATACAATGAAAGACTTCTCTCACATATGTATAAGAATGAAAGTTAAATTTAATATTTACAGCGATTTGATCCTAGGGAGTATTTATTTGGATTTAAGACTGATTGGGCTTGAAAACGGGCAGATTATAATGATGTCTATAGGAAGAAGTAGCAAAGACACAATATTACTGGCTGACAGTTGTCATCCCAGACAGACGATAAAGTAAATACCTTATGGTCAATTTATAAGACTACGACGTAACGTTCCAATGAGGAACTCTTTGTAAGAGCTTCCGATGAATTAAAAGAGAGACTATTAGAGAGGAATATGACAAAAAATAATAGAAAGGGCATTAAAAAAAGCAGATCAAGATCTAGAAACAATTGTTGATCAACAGAAAAAAGAAGTAAGGGGACAAAAGTAAAATCTACTTGGTTACGGATTACAATATGGAACATGATCGGAATCAAACGCATATATTTACAGACATTGCCAGTATTGAAAAGAGAACCTATTTTGAAACGAATATTGAAGAAGATGATCAGATTGTTCAAGGAGAGTAAGACGATTGGAAACAGTGTTTCGCCCAGTCTTTGTTGGAACGTGATTAAGGGGAAAAGATCGACCTGGTTGAATAACCCAGGGAATTTAAATGTGGAAAGAAAATATTTGAAGACGTGTCATGAATAGCAGGAGGGACAACATATCAACTCTACAGCGATGGAAAGATTATAGAATATCTGAATAGTTTAACTGTGATACATATAATGTAGTAATTTAATTACATGTACAAATTGTCAAAAACAATGTAGGTAGAACAACACGACTTTAAAGGAAAGAGTTAGGGAGCATATTGGGATTGGATTAGAGACGAGGATACCAAGTGGCCTCAACTCAAAGTTTGATATAGCATGCATATTATAATCATGATATGAATAAGGTAGCGCTATAAGTGTACCATAATGTATGATCATTGGAATGAGTGTATTTGTAATAAATTCTGATTAATCAATTTTTTGTAACCCAGTAATATTGACGTTTAACTGACAAAGTACAAATTAACAGGGGAAAAAAGAGTAGGGGAATTTAGAATGAATTTGATTTTAATCAATTGATTATATCCCTATATAAAGACACTTTTGAAATAGTATTTTGTAGTATGTTAAGTGTTAATTAGATAAGTAACGAGGGTTTAATTAGCAGGAATTAAGAGAACATTTTGATTGGCTTATTAGCCTTTTTTAAAGGTTGTGCTTCTTGGCAAACTGGGGTCTCTATGATAGGATGAAAACCGAAACGCGTAGAGACTGTTCAGATTGTTATATCTTGTTAATTGGCAATTTTAAAACATGCACTAAATAAATGTAACTTTAATTGGATCGGAGCCCGGCTATTGATTCATTGAAGCTGTTGAGCGGGTGCTACGTTGCCGTACGAGTGGTGTAAGGAGCTGGATTCTGAAGCTAAGTGGGGTTGGGACACACCCAGGCAGAAGCACACCACAGACGCATAAAGTGCCGAGACCGAGAGACCGCAAGCACTAGGAAACCTGGTTGCTGGTCAGGCGGAAGGAAGGTAAAGCGGGCTTGACCATCAAATTTTGTGTGTATATCGAAATTTGTATTTGTCCTGATTGAGCACGGCCAGCTTGATTGTAGATTCGGCATAGAATGCAAGACAAACTATATATCAGTAACCTTTTTTCCTTCTAAGCCGAGAGGTCGGCAGACCACGTGTAAACGATTATGGAGGCAGTCCGGGCTAAACGCGGAGTCGATACAACGCCAGCGAGTGGTGAGCAAGAAAAAGTTTCTATAACCGCTCATTTAAAAGTTATGAACTTGCATGTATGAAACAATGTTTGACTCTAACATACGGGATGTATATATAGTGGAATGTTTTTACAATTGGAGAAATTAATGATAAAAAGACTTACCTGTATGGGGACATTGTCAGTTTAAACGCTATCTTCATATGAAATCCCAAAAGGCTTACGCATGACCAAGAGACCGAGCTTTAATATATCAGAAGAGACATTTGTTAAAGATGGAACAATGTCTTATCAGAATGTTCAAATAGCCTCATGGGACTATTCCTGGAATATAGAAGATCAGATAAAAAACTCAGGAAGAGATGGAAACAATGCAACCGAAATTACCAAGTTTGAATTGGATATTAACTTTTTAAAATTTGATCCAAATTTAAAGGAAAAATAGAAAAAAAGTGGAGTGGAAACAAAAAAATTAGAAAACAAAAGAAGTTTGCGAGAGATAAAACTGAATATAAGAATGTGGTTTATGATCGTGGGTTTAATCGCATGATAATCAAGGTGGATCAAACAAAAATCAATTTTGAAATCTTCTATAAACGTGTCTCTTTTCAAAAAGTAGTGGAGAATCCTCAGATAGTGATTTCCGGGGTATGACCCCAGAACATCGGATGACGATCAGGAAACAAGGAAGATCGAAAAAGGAGAAGCAATATTGTCATTAGGGTCAGAAAGGAGAGATGATACGGCAAAAAACCAATGCGTCAAAAAACTACCAACGTACCCAGGACAGAGAAAAGACATATCAGAGAGAGGAAGAAACCGAACCAGAAATAGGAAGTGTACCCTCTGAGGAGAATGTGGGGAAAGGAAAAAGACTTTGAATGTAATTAACATATCTAAAATAACCCTAAGTGAACCCAACTAACAGTACTCTCTAAAGGGTTAACTTTCGACCTAAACTCACTTTAACCTATTTAGAACGATTATTGATGTGAATTTTTGTTAGAAGGTGATGTTAAGGAAACATTTTTTTGATGAACAATTGAACAGCAAGAAAAACTGGATACAGTTATAGGGTGAATGAGGTTTGACAAACGTATTTACGTTTTTGGGACCTAACATTACTTCAGGATTTACGGATATGGAGACCGATACAATCTGAGAAGGGATGGCCAAATTCTCAGAAGAATAGTCAATTAAAGAAAAAATCGGATTTCTATCCTGTGAATCCAGAAGTAGAGAGGTTGACGAATTCCAACAATTGGTGGAAAATGATCTGAAAGGTTTATACCAATGTAGGGGCCATATCCATGATGACAACTTAAACTACCAAGAGAGAAAGGCGTTGCTGTTTAGAAAATAATAGACAGATAGTCATAAAAATGGCTGACAAAGTGGAGCAGTTGTTGTAATGGTATAGAGGCCTTATGTCTGAGGCAAAACGGCAATTGGACAATGAGAATACATATGTTAAATTGACTAATAACCCTACTAAAACATATACATGCACCTTAGGAGATTGGTGGAATCGTATCACAGTGTAGGGGTTTTGACGGATAGAGAGAAAGTTCAATTGATAAATGACTACCAGTGATACCTATTTTTCACCATCTACCTAAGGTGCATAAAGATATGGTGAACCCGGAGGGTAGGCATATAGCGAGTATAGGTCAATGGGAGAGTGTCTGGGCCAACTGTGGATTTTTTACCTCCAACCCTTAGTAAAATCACTAAAATCATATATTAAAGATACTAAGGATGTGTTGATAAGATTAATGGATGTAGAATGGGAGAGTAATTGTTATTGTTGACCTTGGATATAAAATCGTTGTATTCTGTAATTGACCACAAAGTTGGTCTAGAACTATTGAGTTCTTTTGGAAAAACATTCAGATTATGGACCAGAGTTTAAGAAGGTTCATTTTGGATGGGATTGATTTTTGTTGTCTCATAATTACTTTGTTTTCGATGGGTCGTTTTACCTCCCAAAGGTGTGGGACGCGATGGGCGTGGCTTTCGCGCCTGCCTTCGCCAACCTGTTTATGGGTTTGTGGAGGATGCCCACATCTTTGGAGGGGACAACCCATATAGAAAATACATAAATGGTATGGCCGCTACATAGACGACCTATTATTCATCTGGAAGGAAGCGTGGATACAATGAAAGACTTTCTCACATATGTAAATAAGAATGAGTTAATTTAATATTTACAGCGAATTTTGATCCTAGGAGATATTTATTTGGATTTAAGACTGATTGGGGACTTGAAAACGGGCCAGATTATAACTGATGTCATAGGAAAGAAGTAGCAAAGAACACAATATTACTGGCTGACAGTTGTCATCCCAGACAGACGATAAAGTCATACCTTATGGTCAATTTATAAACTACGACGTAACTGTTCCAATGAGGAACTCTTTGTAAGAGCTTCCATGAATTAAAAGAGAGACATTAAGAGAGGAAATATGACAAAAAATTAATAGAAAGGGCATATAATAAAGCAAGATCAAGATCTAGAAAGCAATTGTTGTATCAACAGAAAAAAGAAGTAAGGGACAAAAGTAAAATCTACTTGGTTACGGATCAAATGGAACATGACGATCAAACGCATTATTTACAGACATTTGCCAGTATTGAAAGAGAAACCTATTTTAAACGAATATTGAAAGATGGAATCAGTATTGTTCCAAGGAGAGCTAAGACGATTGGAAACAGTGTTTCGCCAAGTCTTTGTTGGAACGATAGATTAAGGGGAAAAGATCGACCTGGTGAATAACCCAGGGAATTATATAATGTGGAAAGAATATTTGTAAGACGTGTCATAGAATAGCAGGAGGGACAACATATCAATCTACAGCGACTGGAAAGATTTATAGAATATCTGAATATGTACTGGGATACATATAATGTAGTATATTTAATTACATGTACAAATTGTCAAAACAATATGTAGGTAGAACAACACGACCTTTAAAGGAAAGAGTTAGGAGCACCTTAATGCAATTGAAAACAAGATAGAAAGTCCCCATAGGAAAGCATTTTTTGGAATGTAATGGAGGAAATTCTATGAAATGTAAAGTACAAATTATTGAGAAAGTAAGGTGTGTCTACGTGGAGGAGATCCAATCAAACTATAGATAAAAGGGAGGCATATTGGATTTTGGAATTAGAGACGAGGATACCAAGTGGCCTCAACTCAAAGTTGATATAGCATGCATAGTAAATCATGATATGAATAAGGTAGCGCTATAAGTGTACCATAATGTAATGATCATTGGAATGAGTGTATTTGTAATAAGATTCTGATTAATCAATTTTTGTAACCAGTAATATATGACGTTTAACTGACAAAGTACAAATTAACAGGGGGAAAAAAAAAGTAGGGGAAATTTAGAATGAATTTGATTTATAATACAATTGATTATATCCCATAAATAAGACACTTTTAGAAATAGTATTTTGTAGTATGTTAAGTGTTAATGATAAAGTAAACGAGGGGTTAATTAGCAAGGAATTAAGAGAACATTTTGATTGGCTTATTAGCCTTTTTTAAAGGTTTGCTTCTTGGCAAACTGGGGTCTCTATGAGTAAGGATGAAAATCCGAAACGCGTAAGAGGACTGTTCAGATTGTTATATACTTGCTAATTGGCAATTTTAAACATGCACTAAATAAATGTAACTTTTAATTGGATCGGAGCCCGGCTATTGATTCATTGAAGCTGTTGAGCGGTGCTACGTTGCCGTACGGAGGTGGTGTAAGGAGCTGGATCTGAAGCTAAGTGGGGTTTGGACAAGCCCCAGGCAGAAGCACGCCAGACAGCATAAAGTCCGAGACCGAGAGACCGCAAGCACTAGGAAACCTGGTTGTGTCAGCGGAAGGAAGGTAAAAGCGGCTTGAGCCATCAAATTTGTGTGTATACTAAAACAAATACTGGTGTTTAAAAAGCACTGTTACTTGTAGAGCAGGGGCTGGTAAGAGACAAAGGAAAGGCATTTTTTCCCCTTTTCTCTGATTGGATGGGGGTGTAGCTAATTGGTTTAAATTGGCTGAGGGCTGTTGGCTCTTTGGTTTTGAACCTCATTTAAGTCATTTCTCCAGAGCGATCAGCTCTTGAGCGATTTTCTTCCAAAGGGATTTTCTGTTTTAAAGGGGTTTGTGTGTTTTTAAGGGGAGAGAGCGTTAAGAAACAAAAGTGTTTATTAACTGTGGTTTGCAGCCTAGTAAATGTACTAACCTAGCACTATTTATTTCAAGGAGTGTGCCTGTGTAAGTAATTAATCACTGGTGTGTTTTTTGTTTTTTTTTACTACTTACTGCTTGAATAAGGTAGTAGGAATTGTTTAAGTAAACTCAAAGCACTGGGTTACTAAAACAAATACTGGTGTTTAAAAAGCACTGTTACCTGTGCGGGGGCTGGTAAGAGAGAGCGTTAAGAAACAAAAGCGTTTAGAACAAGAAAGGGTTTAAGAACAACACTGCTGTTTCTCTGCTGTGTATTGCTGTGTATTGCTGTGTCTCTGGTGTGTATTGCTATTTAGTATGGACAGTTTTGTTGGGGCCACGCAATGTGCATCCTGCTGCATGTATGGGATCTTGGAGCAGCTGCCCCAAGGGACCTATGCATGTGTCAGATGTGAGTGGGTTGCCCATTTGGAATCTGAGGTCCAGAATCTAAAGGGGAAACTTGCAGCATTGCAGGGCTTGGCAAATCTGGGGGAAATGCAGGTACTGGCAGGGCCAGTAAACTGGAGGGTGGAGATGAGGCAGATAAGGTGGAGAAGGAAGATAGATTTGTAAGGGTCACCAGGGGAAGTAGGGGACAGAAGGATAGGGATGCTTCTTCCCAGCTGGTCGATCCCAACAGATTTGCCATTTTAGGCGAAGATGTGGAGGACGATGGCTCGGAAGCAGCATGTATGGAGCGGACCTTTCCCTTGAGCACCCAAGGGACGGCCATCTCCAATACAAGGGATGGAGAACTGGGGGTTAGGAAAGATAGGCAGGTGGTAGTGGACTCCATTATTAGAAGGGTAGATGGAGTAATCTGTCGCCAAGACCCTGCATGCCGAACAGTGTGTTGTCTGCCTGGTGCTAGGGTTCGACATGTGGTGGATCATGTAGACAGATTATTGGGTGGGGCTGGGAGTGACCTGGCGGTCTTAGTTCACGTTGGTGCCAATGACAAAGTTAGAGGTGGAGGTGAGGTCCTTAAAAATGATTTCCAAGAATTAGGGGCCAAGTTAAAAGCAAGGACCTCAAGGGTAGTGATTTCAGAAATACTACCACAGCCACGTGCTACGCTAGGGAAACAACGGGAGCTCAGGAGTATATATGCGTGGCTAAAAGAGTAGTGTAAGGAGATGGGGTTTGGGTTTTTAGAGAACTGGGCTGATTTTTCTGTTTGCTATAGGCTCTTTAGTAGAGACGGATTGCACCTCAATGGTGATGGTGCAGCTGTTTTGGGGGAGAAGGTGGCTAGGGGGTTGGAGGAGATTTTAAACTAGGTATGGGGGTGGGAAGGTTGAACTACACAGGGGTAGATAGAGAAGTTAGGGATCAGGGGGCTATTAACACAACGGAGGGAGGGGAGGGGGGAGCATAGAGGATAAGGAGGCATGTACGACCATGTATGGAAGTAAATCAATTGATAATCTAAAATGTATGTTTACAAATGCAAGAAGTCTGGCTGGAAAAACCGGCAAACTTGAAATAATAGCTTTAAAGGATGTAATTGGTATAGCAGAATCATGGCTTAATGATTCACACGACTGGACAGTAAATATTGAAGGATACTCCTTATTTAGACATGACAGAGTTAATAAGAAAGGGGGAGGAGTATGTATGTATGTATGTTAAACAGGAATTGAAGCCAAATTTAAAAGATGGAATAGATGGGGGAGTAAACGATACGGCAGAAACATTATGGGTGGAACTGTGTACAGGAAGCAAGAAGGTAGGTAAATTAATTGTTGGAGTGTGTTATAAGCCGCCAAATGCCGGGGAAGAGGTGGAAATGAATCTCCATATGCAGTTGGTGAAGGCTGCTGGTATGGGGCAAGTTCTGGTTATGGGGGATTTTAACTACCCTGACATAGATTGGAGTAAGGGAACTGCCAGCACCTCAAAAGGTATAAAGTTCCTATATGAGCATTTTCTTTCACAGATGGTAGAAGTCTGGTGATATCTAATAACCCTGAGCTCATTTTGGAGATGAGGGTAATGGGAAGCTTAGGGAATAGTGACCATGATATAGTGTCATTTAATATAGGTTGCAAAAACTAAAGTGCACTGGCTTAACAAAAACTTTTAACTTTAGGAAAGCTAATTTTATGCTGTTAAAGGAATCGCTCCTGCTCATAGACTGGGGGGAATTGTTTCTAGGTAAAGATACTGAGCAGATGTGGACCACTTTTAAAGGGATATTAAACTATTACATTTCTAAATCTGTACCTTTAGGTAACAAGTGTAAAAAAATGAGGTCCACTCCTGCATGGCTTAATGCTCAGGTAAAAAGGGAAATGGAAAAAAAAGAAAAAGGCTTTTAAAATTTTGAAAACAGAAGGCACAGAACAGGCTTACAGGGAGTACAAAAGCTGTAATAAAGAGTGCAAGAAAGCAATTAAACTAGCTAAAATAGAAAATGAAATACGGATTGCCGAACAAAGCAAGTCCAACCCCAAAATGTTTTTTAAATATATAAATGGTAAAAAGATGAGGACTGAGAATGTGGGACCATTAAATAATGGAGCTGAGGTGGTTGTAGAGGATGCCGAAAAGGCTAATCTGCTAAACCGGTTTTTTTACATCGGTTTTTACTGTTGAGAATCCTTGTCCTTACAGTAGGCATTGTAATAATATGCAGGGAAGAAATGAAGAGTTTTCACATTGGATAACAAAGGATATGGTACAGAAACAATTAGACAAAGTTAATATCAATAAAGCCCCAGGACCAGATGGGTTGCATCCTCGGATTTTAAAAGAGCTTAGTTCAGTTCTATCTAGACCACTGTTTCTCATCTTTTCAGATTCGCTTTTGTCTGGGGATGTGCCGCTGGATTGGAAAAAAGCCAATGTAATACCAATATTCAAAAAAGGTAGTCGTTCACAGCCTGGAAACTATAGACCTGTAAGCCTAACATTAGTGGTAGGGAAGGTGATGGAAACTTTGTTAAGGGATCATATCCTTGACTTGTCTCCAGAGATCATCTTATTAGTAGTAGTCAGCATGGATTTATGAGAAATAGATCATGCCAGACAAATTTAATTGTTTTTTATGAAGAAGTGAGTAAGAAGTTAGATTCAGGCACAGCAGTGGATGTGGTATATTTGGATTTTGCAAAAGCTCTTGATACTGTGCCACATAGGCGACTAATGTATAAACTGAGGACTGTTGGCCTTGGATAGAGAACTGGTTATTGGACCGCAAACAAAGAGTGGTGGTTAATGGAGCTACATCTATGTGGGCTAAAGTTCTAAGCGGAGTGCCTCAGGGTTCTGTACTGGGGCCGCTTCTGTTTAATCTGTTTATAAATGACTTCGAAGGGGGCATTGAGAGCAAGGTCTCAGTGTTTGCTAATGACACTAAACTATGCAGAGCTTTGGAAACTTCCAATGATGTGCAAGTGCTGCAAGCAGGCCTAGATAGATTATCAAAATGGGCAGCAGAATGGCAGATGAGATTCAATGTTGATAAATGTAAGGTGATGCATTTGGGATTTAATAATCCCTGTGCCACCTACACCATAAATAACTTTGTGTTAAGTGCATCTGTAATGGAAAAAGATTTGGGGGTTCTAGTAGATAACAGACTTAGCTATAGCAAACAATGCCAGGTAGCAACGGCTAGAGCTAGCAAGATATTGTCTTGTATAAAAAGGGGAATAGATTCAAGAGAGAAAAATATTATTCTCCCTCTTTACAAGGCACTGGTAAGGCCTCATTTGGAATATGCGGTGCAGTTTTGGAATCCCATATACAAAAGGGACATCTTGGAAATTGAGGCAGTTCAGAGAAGGGCAACTAAATTAATAAGGGTAATGGAGGGGCTTGAATATGCAGGCAGATTAGACAAGTTAGGGCTGTTTACATTGGAGAGGCGACGTTTGCGTGGGGACATGATAACCTTATACAAATATGTTAATGGCCCATACAATGAACTCTCTGGTGCATTGTTTACTAATAGGTCATATCAGAGGACTCGTGGACATCCTTTAAGGTTGGAAGAAAAGAAGTTTCATCTTCAGGTTAGGAAGGGTTTCTTACAGTGAGAACTGTGAAACTGTGGAACTGTCTTCCAGCAGATGTGGTAATGGCAAGTTCATTGAATAGCTTTAAAAAAGGCCTGGATAAGTTTCTAAAACTAAAAAATATTGAGAATTACTGGTATTAATGAATATAGATCTGGATGATCCAGGGATACCTTCCGATTGCCGTTTGGAGTCAGGAAGGAATTCCCCCCCCTTTTTTAGCTGTTTTTTTTTGCCTTCCTCTGGATCAACTGTTAGGTAGGGTTAAAAAAAAAAAAAAGAGGGTGAATAGGTTGGACTTGATGGACGTATGTCTTTATTCAACCTTAATTACTATGTTACTATGTTTAAAATGGTGCTAATTTTGCCTCAACCAATCAGATCTTATTTAACATTTGAAAGCTAACTTCTGATTGGTTGGGGCAAAATTAGCACCATTTTAAACGATAAGAACTTTATTGAATCTCCCTGTTAGTTTGCAAGAACACTTGCTACGTTTGAAGTTACATCATATTACACTATCCTATTGTGTGATTAGGGAAGAGTCAGCTAGCAAGGCTGATATTAATCTACTGAAACAAGTATATGTATCACAACAGCTTTGTAAGTCTGGTTATTTTCTATACGAATTTCTATACACTAGAATGCTGCCATATTTAAATTATTTTCAGTGCAAAAAAATCTGTATTTCCATAGCAGAATACTGAGCGTTTTGGACAACACAGATTTCTTTTCAGAAATAAATTATAAAAGAGAAACTGCATGTTTGTTTAGTAACTCTAATCCATGGCCCAAAAGGAATTGTAAGTCAGTTCACTTAATGTTTCCATTCTATTGAATGCATCGGTTTAAATTACTGATTGGTCATATAGCATGGAATTGTCAGGATTACCTAATTTATTGGCGAAGACCAAAGAGTACCCACAAGCACTGGGGCCAGGTCTTCTCCAGAGCCCCTGTTGGTGGGGATGTTGCGCTGCTGAGCCACACCAGGTTGCGGCCCCCCAGAACCAGCGAGCGATGCGTCTGAAGAGCATAGGTACAGCGGCGAGATACCAAAGCTGAGGCACAGGAACAATGACTAGAATGAGGCACAGGAATGAGGACTGGAACGAGGCACAGGAACAAGGACTGGGACAGGAATGAGGAACAGGTAAGATCGGGAAGCCAGTTTGGAAAAAACATCCAGCACTGGTTCCCAGTACTTCCTGCCTTTTTAAAGGCTGGCACCACATCCATGCACATCCGCATGCGCCCGTCTACGCATGGGCGTACACATGCAAAGACCCGTGGGCGTGCCTGGAGCTGATGGGTAGTAAACTCACAAGCAAAGGTTAGTTTAGGCGGAAAATAATTAAGGTGAAGTACAAAGCCAACTAGGTAGTAACTACTGTAAGTCAGATAGGAAAAGGTAATCCAAAGCTTCCAGTAAAGTACACTCAAGCACACCTCCTTTGGCACGGCCTTCCTTCAGATACCTGAGGAAGGGGAAGCTATATCCCCCGAAACGTTGTATTTCTTTTTGCTGAATAAAACATTGAAAATGAAATAGTGTGCTCCTCCAACTTTTTTGCATTGCCAGGTCAGATAGGAATCACATGATAAGTGAAGTAGATAAACTGTTGTAGAACTTAAAGACCTGATAAGAGGTTTTACCTTTCTGCTATTAAGTGGATATTTAAGTGGAATAAAAGCAAAAATACCCCCCTTTTCAGCTGTACCCATGGGTAGGACCTAAAACGCAAGATCCTTATGGCTGGGGTATAGGGTACTTAATATTTGACAATTCACTCCGGAACTGTCCACTGATTCTTTATGTGTACCTGCAAATGGAGTATCTGCTTCTTGCAGAGTGCATCCTCTCATTGGTTGGCTCATCCAACCAGACACCATTACAACCCTAGGCGGATTGGTGAGGGCAGCTGGAAAGTGAATATGTAAACTAAACGTAAGGTAAAGCTGAATTCTTTGATGTGCCGTGTTAAGTTATATTTCGTTGACTTTGTTGTATGCTAAAATCAACTACAAAGGGAAAGTTTAAGTATAAACTTTGAATCTGGCTTAAATGTTTGCATTTTGGAGGGAATGTATGTGTGTCTGTGCTGCAGGTTTTAAAACTCAGTAGTTTTGCTATAGCAATGAAAGTGGACACTGGTGTTTTTTTTTTTACTATAGTTAAGCCTTTAAGTATGGCTGTCACAGGAATGAAAGGGTAGGTCAGTAGATGTGTGTACCTGTGTCAGGTTGGAGGTTAAAAAAACTAAATCTTTTGATGATTGGTCAAAAAATGTTTTTTGACCATAGTTGACCTTTAAGTATGGCTGCCACAGCAATGGAAGGGTTGCTTAGAAGGCGTGTAACACAAAAACTAGAAATAGGAAGATAGACTTCCCAAGTATCCCCACAAGCACTCTCACACTTAATATCCAATGAATTTGAAAAAAACGATTTATTGGCACAGAATAAATATAACACCCCACACAATAATATACATATTCCCCATCCCCCATATATACCACATTCCTACTAGAGATGGCCGAACTTTCGAAAGTTCGGTCCGTTTTCCAACTTTCGAACTATATGGAAAGTTCAAAAGTTCGAAAACGGACCCATTAAAGTCAATGGGAGTCAAATACTTCGAAAAGTTCTAATGAAATACAATTAAAAAATCAATGGTAACTTAATGTAAATGGCTGTGGGACCTGGGAAATGGTCTGGGGAACATGTTCGAATATCCAGTACATTCGAAAAATCAATTTTACTCTCACTCGCGCTTTTTTCAAGCTCGTTCGCGCCTAGGTACCATGTACATTTTACGGATTCGATGCTCGTGTATAGGCTTTAATGGACACTTTACTCGTAGATTCGATGTTCGCGCCTAGATACCATGGACATTTTACTTGCGGATTCGATAATATGATATAATATAATGTATATTTATCGAAAATATTGAAAATCCGGGATAGTTCGAGAAGTCCGAATTCGTTCGAATCCGAATAGTTCGGCTCGAACTCGAGTTCGAGTTCTAGTCCATCTCTAATTCCTACCATATAGAACACTGGGTGTCCCCAGCTCACAAGTTAAAATAAGGTCTCTATAGAGTGGTCTGCTGCTATGTGCTAATTGAGTACGGTGGCTAAATGCTGTGGATCAAAAGTCACTATATGATGCAGATTCCCAAGTTCCTAGAACTTATGTGCAATACAAACAGCGTGAGAATCCTACTGTATATTGTTGCACTCAATGCGATCTTGTCCAAGTGCGAGCCTCTGGAACAAAGCATTCCCTGCCTGATGGTATCGCCTCCATCTCCGTCCGTGCTCCACCTGGTCACAGTGTTAGTTCTATTCCTCAGTTCCAATCAATGCCGTCTCTCTCTGCCATACTCTAATACAGCCACAGCCAGTCCGGACCACGTGGACGACACACGTTTCACTTGCTCCTAACTTCCGCACACAAGCTTCGTAAGGGTCTTGCGAGTTCCCAAACCAGACCTGTAAATATACTTATTCAACAAAGGGGACGGGTGCCAAATTCAAGGCACAAGTTAAAGACACAACACTATTATATATCATGTGAAAGGGTGAACACAGCATGACCGTCTCCCTATAAACACCATACTGTATATTTAACACAATTTCAGCCATTATTTCGGATTTGCAAATGTCCAAACAATATTTTATCCAGACACATAATAATCTCTTGGATATCACAAACCTTAATAGGGAATCAAGAGAGGGAATCATAAAAAACAACTATAAATGTATGGTGTCATTCAAACCATTAGGGGTTTCCGTTTGCAGGTTAAAAATCCACCTACTCTCCGCTTGATGCAGTCAGGCTTCAATGTTCCCACCCCTATGGCCTAATGTAATTTGTTGTATTCCCATGAATGTAAATAAGACCTTATTTTCTTTATGGGTTTCTATGATATGTTTGGCAATTGCGCTCCTCTCAGGCTGATCATTTAGGGTTGCATGCACATGTTCTGCAATCCGCATATACTATTTCCTCCTCGTTTGACCCACATATTTCATTCCACAATTACACTGTAATAAATAAATAACCTGGGCACTCTGACATGTTATTAAGCTCTTCACTTTATATTGTTTTCCATTAGTTCCTTCAAAGTTGTTGGTTCTGTTCATCTACCCACACATATTGCATTTTCCGCAGGACCTGTTTCCTTTAACTGATGAAATATTAAGCCAGCTTTGAATCTCCCCTTCCCTTGGTTTTAGGTGGCCAGGGGATAATAGATCCCTGAGATTTTTCCCTCTCCTAGCTGTCATCTGTGGGTATAGCCCTACTCGTGATTTTAGATCTGCCTCATCTGTCAAGAGGAACCATAACTTCTGTAAGATTCCTCTAATTCATTTCCAATCTTTACTATATGTGGTTATAAATCCGATTGGCCCTCCATCAGTCTCTAACTTCTTAGAGCTTTCATTTTTATACAGGAGCTCAGCTCTCGTTGTTTTGTGAGCTGTTTTAAATCCTTTTTGTACCATCTTTTTCTTATAGCCTCTCACCTGGAATCTCTGTTTCATATCCTCTGCCTGTTCAAGGAACTTATCTTCAGAGGAACAATTTCGTCTTATACGTTGAAATTGTCCCACTGGTATAGCCTGAATCAGATTAGGAAGGTGGTGGCTAGATGCAAGTAAGTTTACGAGTTTACAGCGGTTTGTTTTCTGTATGTTTCCATCACCAGGGTATCATTCTCCTTGGTGATCAGTATATCCAGAAAGGTAACCGAGCTATCACTCCATTGTGCAGTGAGTTTGATAGTTTTATTGTTTAGATTTAATCTAACAATAAATGTTTGAAGTAACACCTCAGAGCCATTCCATATCAAAAGGATATCATCCACATATCACATTCAAATCGCTACGTTTTGATCTATCCCCAATTCTTCAATTATACTATTTACATCTGAATTCTCCCACATCCCCAGGTGGAGGCACGCATATGTGCCAATAAATCGCTTTTTTCAAATTCATTGGATATTAAGTATGAGAGTGCTTGTGGAGATACTTCGGAAGTCTATCTTCCTATTTCTAGTTTTTGTGTTAGTATTGATTTTGATCCCCAGCACCACCTGAAAGCCTTCAGGTAACACATAACCTAATTAATAAAAATGGTAGTGCATTCAATATCAGGTTAATTTATTAGAAGGCATGTGTACTTGTGTCAGGTTGGGGGGTAAAAAACATGGTTATAATTAGTTTTTTTATTATAATTACCCTATAAGTATGGTTGCCACAGGAATGAAATGGTAGAGTTGGTGTGTGCACCTGTGTCTGGTTAGGGGGTAAAAAAAACAACCTTTTTTGATGATTGGTCAAATTTTTTTATATATATACTTACCCTTTAAATATGTTTGGCACATGAATAAATGGGTAGGTCAGTTGGTGTGTGTACCTTGGTCATTGTTGGGAGGTAAAAAAACTAACTTTTTTGATGATTGGTCAAAAAAAATTTTTGACTATACTTACCCTTTAAATATGGCTGCAACATGAATAAATGGGAAGGTCAGTTGATGTGTAAACCAGCGTCAGGTTGGGGGGAAAAGACGATTTTTTAAAATATTGGTCGAAATTAGATTTTGACTATACTAAACATGTCTGCCACATGAATGAATGTATAGGTTAGTAAATTATTTTTTTGACTATAGTTACCCTTTAAATATAACAGCCACTTAAATGAACAAGTAGGTCAGTTGTTGTGTGTCAGGTTGGGGAGTAATGCCATATGCTGAAAGCAGCTTTCTAATGCTCCACTTTAAATTTAAAAGTGGCGAAATAGATACCGGCACTTAGCGATGCACCGAGAGCCACTATTGGCATATAGCATCACCGGCATGTTTGCAACGGGTGTCCTATATAGATGGCCAAAACTGTCAAGTTTCGTTCCATTTTCGGATTTAAGTATCTTGGAAAAATCATGAAAATCCAAAAACGGAACGGAACATATTTTTGAGATTTTACTGCCGATTTTCGATAATTAACGAACGTTCAAGGCTATTTTGGAAAATAGCCTTGAATGTTCGATAATCCTTGAAAGTACGATCGGAAACTATTTTCCAGTTTTCGAGGATTATCGAACATTCAAGGATATTTTTGATAATCCTCGAACGTTCTGTAATTTTAGAAAATAAGCTCCAAAGTCCCAAAATCTGAATGGTCCGTCTGGTTTTCGACGGAACATTCGGATTTTGAAACCAAGGTGCCCCATCTCTATATCTAGTCCTATAGTGTCTCTCAATGCATCGGGCTGGATGTGTCTTTCTTCTGCTGCACTGCAAAGTTTATTTGGCTAACCATTGTATCTATGGCCCTCAACATTGTCCATTTCTTGCTTCTTCAAAAGAGTATGAACAGCACATCCCAGTGCTTTTTTGATTAGGAGACACATTACTGATGTAGTATAACTACCTTGTGTCTTGCTGCTATGCTCAGTCTTGCCTTGGTGTATAACATTAGACTTGTAAGCTTGTGAAGGTTCATATTCATCCAGGTCATGATATATCTGTTGTATTCAGCTAGTTCAACTGGACTTGAAGTTTAGTTCTTGAAGACGTTTCGCTAGTCATCCGACTGGCTTTCTCAATTCAGAATGACTTGTACAAGAATCTGTGGCAATTATGTACCCTGGAAAGTCCCAATTAGCATATCACAGTCAGGTATTAAGGATCTTCTGAATGCAAGGCATGATTACGTGGCTAAGAGGTGTTATAGGAATGCCCAGTGTAAGGTTTTAAAACAGCATTGTACATGGCAGACAGTTGGTGTGAACCCCCCCCCATCTCTATTCAGGCTTGGTTTCTTTATTTTCACATAAATGGCCTCCTTGACACCTCTCTTCAACCAGTCACGTTCCTTTGCCAATATGATAACATTATAATCTTCAAAGGTATGTCCGTTATCCTTAAGATGCAGGTACACGGCTGAGTCTGCTTTAAATCAAGCAACAATCTGAGACAGCTATTGGTATCCGAAAGACCCAAGAGAAGCGACATCATATACGCAGTGCACTGCAATGAAGAGTGCTCTGATTTGTATGTGGGGGAGACCAAAGAGCAACTGCATCAATGTATGGCCCAGCACAGAAAAGCCAACGTACTCGGGTCAGGTCTCAGCCATATACCTGCATCTTAAGATTACACAGCTGTTTTCCCTTAATAGGGAACAGTTAATAACTGTTTCAACCTACATATGAAAATGATGATCATTAGCACCTGTTTGGAAATATTAGTAAATCACTCACTAAACTAAAATCCTGCAACATTTTCTGACTTTGTGCAAGAATAAGAATAAACAATGAGCATTACAGAACGTATTAACGTATATATATGTTCTGCGGATAAAAGAACCAAACTACCACAGAACATATATAATGTATATATGTCCTTTGACTTTCCCTTTAAGACAAAAAAAGCGGGTGCTAGGGGCGATCAGGGGGCACCATTCAAGTGCCTCCTAGCCCTCTAGATCCCCCATCGGTTTTTGTAACTGCACTTTTGCATGCACCCCATTTGAGCTAGTTGGTGTACACATCTCTGTCTGCACCCACACATATGGCATACCGTTTGATTCAGGACATGTGGGAGATTGACATTTAGTGCTTTTTTTTACTGTACAAGTGGGTTTAGGTAGGATTGTTACCTTTGAATCGTCATATTTTTTCAAAAAAACCTCCTAAAAGCACAAAGTTATATGGAATACAGCTGGAATTCTTCATGTATGTATGAAAGCATGGTAACGTTACATATGAAGGTGTGTAGTTTCCAAAAATATATAGTTTGTGGTTGGTATTTCCACGTTTTGGGTTGCTGTTCCCTTTGAAAAAGAATAGGCTGTTCAAATTACAGAGCACTTTGATTTTTTTCTTGTAATTGCACTTGTGCATGCGTCCCATTTGAATAGTTGGTGGCCATATCTCTGTGAGCACCCATACATATGGCATACCTTTTGCTTCATTACATGTGGGAGATTGACATTTACTGTTTTTTTTTTTATATTGTTACGTGAGTTTAGGTAGGATTTCAACCTTTCAATCTTCTTATTTTATTTTTTCACAAAATCTTCTAAAATGGATTACTGTGTCATGAATTCTTCATGTAAGTTTGCAAGCATGGCACAGCTACATAGCTGAAGGTGTGTACATTGCAAAAATATATAGTTTGTGGGAGGCATATCCAAGTTTCTGGTCTGTTTCCTTTGAAAAACCTTGGGCTGTTCAAATTATAAAGCACTCGCATATGGCATATCACTTGATTCAGGACATGTGGTAGATTGACATTTAGTGGAGGTTTTTTTATTTGTCAAGTGGGTTTAGGTAGGATTTTAACCTTTGAATCATCTTTTTTTATTTTTTCACAAAATCTTCTAAAAGCACAGAGTTATATCATCACTGCATATGGAATTCTTCATGTATGTTTAAGATCATGGCACCATTACATAGCTGAATGTGTGTAGATTGCAAAAATATATAGTTCTTGGGTGGGGCATATCCAAGTTTCGGGCTGTTTCCTTTGAAAAACCTTAGGCTTTTTAAATTACAGAGGACTTTGATTTTTTCAAAGGACATGTTGTTCAGGACATGTTGGAGTTGTCATTTATTAGGGGTTTTTATTTGTGGGGGGTATATCCAAATTTTGGGGTTGTTTCCTTTGAAAAAGAGTAAGCTATTCAAATTACAGAGCACTTAAGCTGTTCAAATTACAGATTTTTTTCTTGTAATTGCACTTGTGCATGCGTCCCATTTGTGTTAATTGGTGGCCATGTCTCTGCATGCACCCACGCACATGGCATGCTGTTAGTATGTGGTTTGAAACTGTCCAAAATACACAATATGTCAACAATGTCAAAAATTTATGGGAGATATGATAGAATTAATAATATTGACTTTTGACAATTTGACTTAAATTTCTAAAATGCCAATAGTTTTGCAAATGATTCTGCATTGTTAGTTTTATATAGAAAAATTAATCTGCCCGTTGTAAAAAAAAATTTAAAATTTTTTTTTTTTACTGTTTGCTGCTTAAATCGAATTTTTAGTGATCAATAAATTTTATTGAGTTTTCAGTTTTTTCATTTAACATTGTTGAATCATAACAGTAAACAATAATAATATAAAGGGGAAATGATACAGTATTTATACATGGTGTATAAAAAACATAAGGGTATGCAGGAATAGGGTACAGTCATGAGTATTATGATATCATATATTAGGTTTCTTTTCCACAGTCCACATTTCTCCCTTGTTATTCCTTATTTATCTAGCTTCAACACATTTATTTTGCCTGGTTTTTCCTCCCCTAGATTTTCCTATATTTACCCGCCGTTTTAACGGGAGTGTGTCTATCAGGCATATACATATACTGTCTAGTTGGGTTACTGCTGACTGTCCTTATCATTTCCATATTGGTTTTCCGATTTGTATTTACCTAGATTTTCTCTATTAGGTTTTCTCTGGTATTCCTGTCGATTCAACTGAGATGTTTCCATCAGGTGTTGATTTATATAGTTTGATTAATTTACAACCTACAGTCGTTATCACATACACTTTTGTTTGTGTTTTTGAGTGAGTTAAATACTTTAACCGTCTGCCCCCTTACTATATTCTTGGCTGTTCCCTCATCCAGTCTGGTAGGTGGGAGGCGTAATTGCTATAGACCCAAGCGGACCAGCATTTGTTGAAGGTTGGTATTGAATCTTTTAGCACATGAAATAGTCTCTCGTTAATGCATATATCGTTTAACCTTTCTATGAATCTGTTGGTTGAGATATCTGTTGTCCACCATTGTGCCCCAATAAGGATTTTTGCGGCTAACATTGCGTATTGTACGAATTTATTACCGTTTTTGTTGAGGGTGTCAACAGGTTTGCCTAGTAGGGCTAAATATATTTTCCCAGTAGTTTGTGGCTTTGAGGCACAACCACCAAATATGGTACATATCACCTAGCTGGTTGCATCCTCTAAAACATTGCGGGCTTATTGTTGGGTATATTTTGTTTAGGAATGTTGGTACCCTATATGTGCGGTATAGTACCTTAAGTGAGGTTTCTCTCAGGGCGATATTTAAACTGCCTTTGTTTATTGTTGCGAACGTGTCTGTCCATTGGGATTCCTCTCGGGCTTTTTGGATATCGTGTTCCCATTTCTGTATACAGTTGAGTTTCTCGGTCGGGGGGGGGGCGTGAATAGTCCTTTGTATATTTTGGACAGATTGCCTTTACTTAAAGGGTTTTTGTAGCATAGTCTCTCGAAATCGGTCAGGCTATTTATATGGTCTGTTTTTCGGTATGTCTTTGAAATGTAATGGTTATTTTGGGTTAGTTGGAAGTTGCTCCTAGGGGGTGTTTTTTGTTTTGTTCTGATGTGTTCTATTGTTAGTGGGGTTCCTGAGTTGTAGAATTGGATTATTCGATGCGTTCCTATTTCTTTCCACCACCTGTAGCCTATATTATTATATCCAGGTAAAAACATGGGTGAATGTGTTATTGTATCCATCATTGATGGATTGTTTATAAGTTTATATTGTGTTTTGATTCTGTCCCATATTTTTAGTGATGTGATTGTTAATTTACTGGTTTCCGGTGGTAATTTTCTTTTGTTGTGTCGATATGCGTTGGGGTTATTAAATCTGTCTCTATTATTGTCCACTGTGCGTGTGGAGACCTGGTATGCCAGGATGTTATTTGGGCCAATTGCGCCGCTAGGTAGTATTTGTATACCGATGGGACTCTAAGTCCTCCTTGGTCGATTGGTCTGATTAGAGTTTTTTTGGCGATTCTCGGAGGTTTTTGTGACCATATGAACTTAAATATTTATGTTTGAAGTGGTTTCAGTTTTTTGGGGGGGATCCAGATTGTTAGAGTTCTGAACAAATATAGTAATCGTGGTAGGATATTCATTTTGTATGTGTGTATTCTCCCTAGCCATGAGATATTCAGTTTCTCCCATTTGCCTAGATCTATTTGTATTGTTTTGTATATTTTTGGGAAATTTGCTTGGTAAATATCATCCATATTGGCTGTCAGCCATATTCCCAGGTATTGCAGGCCTGTTTCCTTCCAATTTGTTTGGAAGTTCAGTGTGATCAGTTTTTTTTGGTGTGTCGTGAGGTTGATAGGGAGAAGTTCTGTTTTGTCTTGGTTTATTGTTAGACCTGAGATCGTAGCGATTTCTTGTAAGCTGGAATATAAGTTTGGGAGGGACGTTAGGGGTGATGTTAATGTGAGGGCTATATCATCTGCGAACATACTTATTGTATATTGTTTTTCTTTTATAATTACTCCTTGTATGGAAGTGTTGTTTCTAATGGCATTGGCTATGGGTTCCATTGCTAATATAAATAGTATGGGTGAGAGGGGGCATCCCTGTCTTGTGCCTCTTCGGATTATAATGGGGTCTGTGTGTTGTGTTGGTATGCGTAATGTTGCTGTGGGGTTGGAGTAGTAGACCTTGAGGATATTTAAGAAGGGGGTGGGAAAGTTGTATTGTTTTAAAGTGGTTATTAGGTATTGCCAGCTGAGGCTGTCAAAAGCCTTTTCCATATCAAGGGATGCAATACATCCTGCTGTTTTATTTGTGTTCATATAAGATATTATATTACATATTCGCCTTATGTTATCTCCTGCTTGTCTACCTGGGGTGAAGCCTACCTGGTCTTGGTGTATTATCTTGAGGGTAGAAATGAGTTGATTCTGTTTGTTAAAATTTTAGTGAGTATTTTCAGGTCCTGGTTTATCAAAGAGATAGGTCTGTAGTTTTTAGGTTCTAATGGTGATTTACCTGGCTTCGGGATTAGGGATATACTTGCTGTGTTCATATCGGTGGGCATTTTGTCTCCCTTCATAAAACAGTTATACAGCTTTGTTAGGTGTGGGGTTAGTTGTGTGAGAAGTTTTTTGTAATATATTCCTGAGAACCCATCGGGTCCCGGTGATTTATGTGGTTTTATTTGTTTGATAGATTGGGTAACTTCTTCAGGTGTGATTGGGTTAGCCATTTTTGTTTGCATTTCTAGGGGGAGTTTGTTGGTTGGCATATGTTTTTGTAGGAAGGTTGTGATTCTTTGTTGGTTTGTTTGTTGCTTTTGTTCATATAACTTGGAGTAGAATGAGTGGAACGTTTTATAGATCAAATCTGTGTCGTTTATGTTGAAATATTCAGTAATATTCTTTGATAAGTGTTCGACTAATCCTTTGTCTGCTAATAGTGACTCGTTGAGTCTCCATCTGTATGTGTATGTATTTGGTTTGTTAGTGTTTAGCATGATTTTGACCACGTTGTGGTCTGACCAGACACATTGTTCTATGGAGGCTGTTTCTGTGTTTCTAAGTCTAGTCTGACATAGCATTTATGCGGGGGTGAGAAGTATGTGTATTCCTTAGAGTTCAGGTTTTTCTCTCTCCAGAGGTCTTTCAGTTGCATCTGTTGTATTAAGTTTGATAATTTTTTTGTGTTTTTCTTGTTGAATTTCAGTTTTAATGTGTTTGATCTATCCCAGTTAGGGTCTAGGGGTATATTGAAGTCTCCTGCTATGAGAGTGTTTGGAGTGGTGAGTTCTGGGAAATTAGAGATAGTTTCAATTATGAATTTGTGTTGTTGTGTGTTTGGGGCGTATATATTTAGTAACACATACTCTACGGTGTCGATAAGACATTTTACATTTTTAGAGGTATCTACCTTTGGGATCTGCTATTGTGTTTTGTATTGTAATGTTTAATGAGTTATGGAAAAGAATGGTTACCCCATTCTTTTTTGAGGGTCCCATTGCTGAGATGAAGTGGGAGTAGTGTTTGTTTAAATATTTTGGGGCTGATTTGTTTGTAAAGTGTGTTTCTTGCCAAAAAATGATATGTGGTTTATGTATTTGGTAGTTTTTGAACGCTATGGATCTCTTCGCTGGGGAGTTTAGTCCTCTTACATTATGTGTTATGCATATTAGATTGTTGTATTCTGTTTGTTTATGTTGTTGTGTTCTTGGGGTCTGGGTGTGTTTTGTTTGTTGTTTTTGGGTTGTGGTCATGTTGTAGGTTCGTCAGATGTCTGGCTGTGGTTGTTAGTGGAGTTAGAATCGTGATATCTTGTTTTTAGTTGGGTTGTTTTCGTCATGACAGTCTTGGTCGTGGTTTAGAGTTATATTGGGACGTAGAGGGGGGGGCAGGGATAACAAACAGGGTTGGGGGGTTTAAATAAAACTTATGTTCCTAATCAATTCTTAACTTAAAACTTTAGGTTTTGTACCTTGATCTTATAGATTTAAAACAGTTACTCGTTTCAGAGCATCGCCTTCCTCCTTTATTGGAGGATCGGGGAGACTCTTAAGTGGGGGTTTCTCGGTGTCCCCTCACCCGAACTTATTTATGGTTCATAAGTCTACCTCGGAGGGTCCCCTTGGTTTAAAATTTACATTTTCCCTTTTTCTTTGTTTCACAACCATTATTGTATTTATATGAGAAACTTTAGGGTATCATTCTTTAACCATGTTAATGGTGCAGGCTGCGGGGAGAAAAAAAAAAAAAAAAAGAAGACCTTTGGGTTGTGGGGATTTGTGTATTGTTCACATTTTCATATCAGTTGTTCTTTTGCAGCATATATAGAGTTCCTATTAAGAGTGTGCAGTTTCCCCCCCCGGCTCAGCCTCAGTGTCACAGTTTGGGGCTTATTGTAAATGATTGCCCATCTCTACCTCCCCCATTAGGTTCGCATTGTAGTTGTTGATGTGTGTCTGGGGTTGGTCCTGGGGTTGGGGCAGGGTCCCTTGGGTTTGTCTATCTGTATCCGAGGCTGGCCGGTGTGGTTAGAGTCCGTGCACACTGCTTAAGCATATAGTTCGGTGTTATCAGCATTAATTTTCCCTCCATAGTCACCTTTTTGTAACAAAAAAAAAAAAAAAGCCCCTTTAGGTTATGATTGTTCACATTTTCATAATAGTTGTTCTTTTGGCGCATATATAGGTTTTCTGTTGAGAGCGTGCATTTTCTCCCCCCCCCCCCCCGACTCAGTCCCAGTGTTGCAGGTTAGGGTTTATTATAGGTGATAGCCCGTTTCTGCCTCCCCCATTGGGTTTCCGTAGTTGCTGTGGGTGTATGGTTGGTCCCAGGGTTGGGGTAAGGTCGGGTCCCTGGGGTTTGTCTACTTATATCTGAGGCCAGTCGGTGTGGTTAGAGTCCGTGCACGCTGCTCAAACACAAATTGCCATGTTATCAGCCTTAATTTTCCTCAGTAGTTACATTTTTATATGGGTTAAGACAACAACAACAAATTAGGGAGAGAGGGAGAAGAAAAAAAAAAAAATTCCACCTGTCACAACATATATATATATATAATTCAGACACCTAGAGGTTATGCAGATTTTGTACATCCCCTTCTTTACCCCTTCTCCTTCTCCTGTAACCTGTACAGGTTTCTTACCCAAAGTGTGCATTTCCTCTCGTCCCACTCAGTATGTTTTGGTTGGGGTCACTTTCCCTTTTCTCTCCCCCCTTCCTCCCCCAAAGATATCTGTCCTTCTTTTCCTTTGCTTAATCCACTTATATGATATAGATATGGGTACTGTTAGCTTGAGTTTAGGGTAGGGTCCCTGGGATTTATCTAATTATATCCATAGCCGGTTGGGGTGGCGAGAGTCCATGCACACTACTTTATACATATATTTCAGCATTGTTCACATTATTTTCCCTTTTATAGTTATGCTTTTGTCTTTTCCCTCCGCGTTTCCCGTCTTGCCTCCCGCAACTGCTCCCTCCCTGAATTGGTCAATCCTCTCCCCTGCAATTGTCCCATGCGTTTCCTCTCGGTGGCTTAGTTGGTTTGTATTGTCCTTCTTGTGGACCCCCCAATTATCTCTTATCGGTCTATAATGGTTAGTGTAGGGGCTGCATGGGTTGGGGGGGTCCTGGTTTGGCGTAATATTCCATTGGATTTTTATCTACTGCTGTTGGGTGGGGGTTGGATTTTGGTCTATATCGATTGGGCTGATGGGGATAGTTCCATGGTATGGGTCTTTGCAGGGCCGTTTCCCCTTTTCAGGCTTTTTTGGGTATTGTTTTCCTTCCCTTTTCTCTTCCTCCCCCCCCCTCCCCTATGGTATTTCCTTTTTTTCCCCCTCCCTCCCCCTAAATCGAATTTTTAAGGCTTTTCTGGAGATTCATTTTTAATTCTATCTGGCAATCTTAACTATACACATTACTGTTTGAATACATTTTAAATTTGTGTTTGATATGTTTAGTTTTTTTACCCGTATAAGTAGGTCAAAGCACCCTAAAGTAATGTCAGTGGCATGTCAGGGGTAAATCTAACAATCTTTTCAAAAAGAATCTTTTCAAAAGGACACAGAGTACATTGCTTTCATATTACCAAAGAAACTTTCAAATACTCAAATGACAAGTTAAACTAATGAAAATAAACATTTACAGTCAATGAAGACAATTTTAGCTAACTTTCTCATTAATGCTTACATGAGCTTAATATATTTTCTCTGAAGTAACTGTTTAGGTCTTGATGAAATTAATATTTCAAAGACGCTGTGTTTTCATTTCAGAGAAATTTGATAGACATCTCATTTTTATTGAATGTTTGTGTTCCTGGAAGTGAACCAAAATGCAATGTATATTATTCCATACAGTCTGACTGTATTACATTATGATTGTCTATAACTTTCAACTTTCAGACACATGATCAGAAAATCACACCATTTATAGAATCTTAAGAATATCGCTTTAATGATCTTAATAAAGTATGGACCTATAATGTATAAATAGAATGTGATTCATACAATGCTTTTTTGCAATATCTAATTTCTAATGCTATCACCTCCTACTGGCTAAATATGGACAGAATCCTAATGAATCCTTTGTGGACAAAACTATACATTGATTTAAATCAAACAAACCTTCCAATTAAAAACTGCCCCTTAGTAACTTAAGATGAGGTATAATTAAAAACTACCCTTCAGGTTATAAATAAATATGTTCTATAAACAAACAAAGGAATATGTTTATTATTAAAGAAAATCATCAACTCCTTGAATTGATGAAATATCCTCTGAGTACTGTAGGTTGCTTAGTCATTTATGACAAATTTACCATATAGTTAATCTTTTTAAAGAATCATTTTTAAAGTGATTGGGGTTAGAGGCAACCTGTAGCCAATTAGGTCATCTGAATGTTCATAGGGCTAGACCACTTTGTAATCAAAGTCAATTTCTAATTATGATATAATGTTATATACTTTATTACGTATAATATGAGCTATAATATGAGCAGTAGCAAATTTAACATCAACCATATTGGCGTGTTCATTCTTAAAACAATACTAGCTCAACAGTATCCACTAATGACAGCCCTTTATATGTCAAAGATTGATCATTTTGGCTTTGGATACACATAAAACATTCACTGATGTTTAGTACTTGTTTGATAACTTACACAGAGGTAATATTTCTCAGCAGGTTAATAATAGGACATATCAGTGACTTCAGAATGATAAAATTTCACTCAAAAAACTATTCTTTTTTATTATTTGAAGAACATGAGGTAAAGGAGCTATGTCTTAACCCCTGTTTTTTAATTAATCTATCAGTAGCTGGGAGCTCCCACACTGACTCCTCTGACATGAAAAGATAATCAATACACGTTCCCAAGCCCCATACAATATCATATTATCTGCACACTGGCATACTTTATAAACAAAGGGGTTTTAGTATACATTACTGTGATCACATGAATGAAAAACCTTCCAACCACGTCAAGGTAACCCCAGTATGGAAGGTCCTAACTTCTAACCTTTTGTACCTTCCAGACTGGGGTTACCTTGACGTGGTTGGAATGTGATCACAGTAATGTATACTATAACCCCTTTGTTTATAATGTATGCCAGTGTGCAGATAATATGATATTGTATGGGGCCTAGTAATGTGCATTCTATGTTTGTATAAATGTTTGACCAGATCAGTAGCACTTGTGCAAAATCTAGTTATAATTTAGCCTAAGGAGTGCTTCCACAACCCTTCTATTGTATGTATTTATTAGGAAGCATGGTCAAGCTTCCATGTGGTAATAGAACACCAAACCCGCCCCTTTAATGGCAGGTCCTATGCCTTTAATATAAACCACTGGATGGATCCTTCCTCATTTTAAAAAGCCAAAGTGCTGGGGGGAAGTGAGAAAGCCTACTATATTGATCCAGTGCACAACTATGAGAAATGCTAAAGTTTTCTAACTGTAATTGAAGTAAAGAAATTAAAAAAGGTTAGGACCTTCCAGACTGGGGTTACCTTGATGTGGTTGGAAGGCTTTTCATTCATATGATCACAGTAACGTATACTAAACCCCTTTGTTTATAATGTATGCCAGTGTGCAGATAATATGATATTGTATGGGGCCTAGGAATGAGCACTGATAATCTTTTCTATGTTTGTATAAATGACAAGATCAGTAGCACTTCCACAAAATGTAGTTATAATTTAGCCTAAGGAGTGCTTCCACAAACCTTCTATTGTATGGACTCCTCTGACATGGGTAAACTATACTATTGCGCACAGGCGCGGTCAGGAACTGTCAGGTGACTCAGCGAGGGAGCATTGGGTGAATGAATTACTTAAGCCTGATATAAAATCCTGTGTGGCGATTTGGATGCAGTAAGAATTTCACTGTTTAGCAGACTAAAACAACAAATAAACAAATATACATGAATTTATATTTTCTGATAAAATTCTTCAGGGTTATACAATAAAAGTTCTTATCGTTAAAAATGGTGCTAATTTTGCCCCAACCAATCAGATGTTAGCTTTCAGATGTTAAATGATTTCTGACTGGTTTGGGAAAAATTAGCACAATTTTTAACAATAGGACCTTTTATTGAATCTCCCTGCTTATCGTTTAAAATGGTGCTAATTTTGCCCCAGCCAAACAAAACTTTTAGTGAATCTCCCAGACTGTCTGCAAAACCATCACAAACCTGAAATTGAATTTGGTAGTGTGGCTTTTAGAGTCATTTGCCCAAAATTTTAAGCTATTATAACTCCTTGTACCGTATATACTCGAGTATAAACCGAGTTTTTCAGGTTGAAAAATCAGCCTGAAAACTCGGACTCGGTTTATACTCGAGTCAACCGCTTACCTGGGCATTCCGGCAGCCGCGCGATCTTTTTCTGCACTGGCGCGCCAGCCTGATGTCACTGCCCGGCGCCAAGCAGTGACGTCACCCGGCGCGCCGGTACAGGAATGGGCACGCGGCTGCCGGAATGCCGATACCGTACCTGCCAGGAAGCCCTTGGATGGAGGAAGAGCCCACAGGAGAAGGGCCCACAGGAGAAGAGCCCACAGGGAGAAGAGTCGTCCACAGGGAGAAGAGTCCACAGGGAGAAGAGTCCACAGGGAGAAGAGTCCACAGGGAGAAGAGTCCACAGGAGTCCACAGGGAGAAGAGCCCACAGGTACAAACTGAACTGAGTGGGAGGGGGGCATTCAAGATGTTTGGGAACTACAACTCCCAGCATGCTTTATTAGCTGGGAGTTGTAGTTTCCAAACATCTTGAATGCCAAGTTTCTACCCTCGGTTTATACTCGGGTCAATAACTTTTATTAGGATTTTTAGCTGAAATTGGGTACCTCGGTTTATACTCGGGTCGGTTTATACTCGGGTCGGTTTATACTCGAGTATATACGGTAAGTTTGAATGCTGCCAAAAGAAAGAATAAACATAAGCCTTATAAGACGCAATAAACCAACACTAAACGAACCAAAATCTAAAAAACATAACAACTATTTCAATATGAATAATTTAATGGGATGTCTGTTATATTTGGAGCTGCCATGAATTAAACATCCCCTTCCAACATGACAAATATGAAAGTTTCTAGCCTTAAGAAGAAACCCAGGACAGCTAATTAGGTTGGATACTAGCTTTGTAACCAATTCCAGAATCTAAAATATGGAAAAGTCATGGGTGGGGGAAAGGGACATCACATTTGCAATCACCAATCAGATGTCCCAACTTCCACAATTTAATGACCAACAGGGTTATTTAATAAAAGTTCTTATCATTTAAAATGGTGCTAATTTGCCCTAACCAATCGGATTTTATTTAAAATTTGAAAGCCTTCATCTGATTGGTTGGGGCAAAATAAGCCACATTTTAAACGATAAGTACTTTTATTGAATCTCCCTTCTGGTGTTTTGGAATACAGAATTCCTGAAGGCAGAGATAGCAACCACTTGGTTATGACTTAAGTGTATGATGCCTAAAGGTGTCAAATGAGAACCAAATTAAGCATTTGAAGCTGCTGAAGGTGTTTTTTGTTTGACTTAAATTATGTAAGCTAAATTTTGAAAAATTAAATCCAATTGCATTAAATGGTGGAGATTTAGTACTCATATATTGGTGTTTACAAACATAAATAACCAGACATCATTATTAGAAAAAATTGATGTAAAATCTTGCTTAAATGAAATATATTATTCAGAGGGGCAGCTAAACAAGAACTGTACAGACAGGTTAAGCCATTCTGGTAGCTTAGCTTATTATACAGGAGAATGAAGTTCAGAAACGTTAAAGGGAATCTATAGTGAAATGTATAAATTATTTGCTCCCATCCAGACATAATAAAAGGTTATTGCATTCTGCCTTATTCTTACCTTCCTCTGTGGCTCTGTGTTTGCACACTGTCTGATTTACTGCAGAGCTCCCCACTCCCCCTCCTCTCTCTGGTCCCCCCCCCCCCGTTCAAAAATTAAATTAAGCCTGTGAAACAAGCCACACATGCGCATTAATCCTCCTACACATGACAAATCTCTCTAACCTTTGTAAACAAACAAAAAAAAACCTCGGTATGTAAGCCTGTAGAGAGGAAGTTTCTCCATTGTTCTAAAGATAGTGCTACACAAGGTGTGGGAGGGGGAGAAGGGTTTTTTTTTTGGAAAGAACGAGTCCTGCCTTATCACTGCAGCCAGATCTTTGACAGGCAATACATTGGTGAAAGCTTGCAGAGGAGGGGGACTTTCCTTCCCTTTACTTCTGTTTTTAACCCAGTATTTGCCAAGCATTTTAGTGAGCAGGAAGGAGTTATTGGGAGACTTGCTGTAAAACTTGTCTAAGCCTACACACTATACTGGCATGCTGTTAGGGGATTTTGATAGCTCAAGCAGGAGTGGTGTATTGAAATTTTCACTTCTTTTAACTTATATATCTCAGGACAGAGGAGAAATCTGAAGAAAATAAAGGTACTCTGGGGGTTGGGGGGAATTATAGGACACACAGTGATAAATTCATGGCTGTGTTCCTGTGACACATTATAGGATCTAAGCTGTTATGCTTGTAAAACAGGTTGTTATTATACCTCTAGTTAAAACTGATTAGTGTGAAGTCATTTCCTGTTTAAATGCATTCTAGCCAGTTCCAGAGAAAGTGCTCAAGATGTTGCCTGGGAAAAGCTATTCTTAAGTTTAAGGTCATTGACTGAAACCTTGCAGTATACATACCCTGGAAGGATCAGACATATGTATTAGCAAAAAAAAGGATTTTGAGAATTATGTTACAGTTTTCCTGATAGTGAGAGAGAAAATGAAATAAAGTTTGAAAATTTGCCGGATGACTTTTTTTTAAAACTTGTTTTCCGTCATTTACTCTTGAAAAAGAAAAAACCCTCAGGCAAATTTTGGGCATTTTATTATAAAACTAGATATACATAGTTACATTACATACATTACACATACGGTCTGAAAATCACAGGAAAAGGTTGATCCTATTTATTATATCTATGTATTTTATTCCTCTCCATACCTACAGTACATAATCTGCCATGATAAAGTTGTAGGGAGTGCATGTCTTTAATTACATACATCTTAAACCTCTTTTAAAGATAAAATCAATATGGTTCTTCTTGGGAAGAATAGATGCAGGAATTGGGAGTACAATTTTTTTTTTTACCAATAAATGGATTCAAGTATACTTCCTACATGGGCAGAGAGGAACCAGCAAGGTGGTAAATGGAAGTGAAGTGAGTAAAGTATTAAAAACCAGAGCTGAGCAATGTGAAAGGAAGCATGAGGCAAAGTATAGTAAAACTGAACAACTGTTTACAAGTGGAGCTAAAACAAGGAGAGCCATTGAGGGAGATGCAAGAACTATAGAGATAGACAGAGGCATTTGGAGGTGAGTGAAACATTTAGCAGAAGAAAGATTACTTAGAACGAACGCGTAAACCTAAAAAGTCATTTGCAGACATTCAGAACCATTGCAGTACCTGAGAACTGCAATTCCATGTACAAATTAGGTGTGTATAAAAATCTACAACCTAAAAAAAGCAACAACAAGGAGCAGCAGTAATAATCATTCAGCCTACTGTGGAATTAATGGGAGCTGGATGTACAAGTATAATATTCTTGCTACTGTATAGACAAATTACTGTATATAAAGCAGCATGACTTCCACCTATGTACCAGATATTGGATTCTCCATGGTTTAGGTGTTATTTCTGTTTTGACAGTCCCTGTTAGTCAGTTGTTATGCAGATGGGTAACGAGATACTCATGTTGCAAATTTTAGAGTATTTGCTGGACACAGGTAGTAAAAATCTTTCTGTGCAGGTTCCTTGATGGTCTGACTTGACCCTTTCCCTACATGTAGCCAAGATAGGAAACAGAATTATCTCATCAGCATGCAGGAAACAATTTCCTGCTCCTTTTATTGATTCTATTATTGATCCAGAGCCCAGAGGCATAACTACAGGGAAGCAGGGGAAGCAACCGCAGGGGGGCCCAGGAGCCAAGGGGGCCCCATTTTCTTATTTTTCCTATGGCAGATAGAAAACCACTGTGAAGACAGCACAGATAGGCTGACATAGGGGCCCAGTGATTTCAAGTTACGCCACTGCCAGAGCCTGAGATATTTACTTGCCTCCCCATGGTCCTTGAAACTTCATTTACTTACCTCTCTCCTGGTATCTCTCTCTGATGCCAGCTTTTCTTCTGGGTTGCAGCAATCAGTTAAGGTCATGCAGTGACTGCTGCAAAAAGCGCACTTCCTCCAAAGCTCCCTTAGAGACTATTGAGTTTACAGAGGAGATTAGGACCCAGAATACCAGCACTGTAGAGGTAAGTAAGGAGAGAGATAAGTAAATGGAACTTCATGGACCGCAGGGAGGTATAGAATTTACTGCTGCATGTCCACCCCTTTTTTCAAGTTTTTATATATTGTAGGTATTGGTCCCCCAACCTCAACCGCCATAATAGAAACTTGAGAAAGTCCCCCGATAGTTACTTACCTTACCTCTATCCCCCGTCGCACTGTCCCGGCCCTCTGCTTGCACGGAACTGCAAGCAGGGGGCGGGACCGGCAGCCACATCCCTGATTGGCTGAGAGGCAGCCAATCAGGGACACGGCTGCCAGCTGCTCAGAATGCCGGAGGAGAGAGCTAAGGTACAGTAAGTAACTATCGGGGGACTTTCTCAAAATTCTATTATGGCAGTTGTGGCTGGGGGACCAATACCTAGAATATTACCAAGGGGTTTGGAGCTAGGGGGAGGGAGGTGGGGGAGGACTCTCCTGCGCATGCCTCAAACCATGACGAGGTTGAGGCTGAGACAGGCACAGGATGAGTCACTGACAGCTACTACACTGCTGCATGTGAAGGTTCTCATTCATCCAGGTCATGGTATATCTGTTGTATTCAAATAGATCAACTGGACTTGAAGTTTAGTTCTTGAAGACGTTTCGCTAGTCATCGGACTGGCTTTCTCAATTCAGAATGACTTGTACAAGAATCTGTGGCAATTATGTACCCTGGAAAATCCCAATTAGCATATCACAGCCAGGTGTTAAAGGCGGGATTTCATAGTGGCTAAGAGGTGTCATAGGAATGCCCAGGGTAATGTGTCAAATTTTTAACCTGTGTAGCTAATAGTGCCCTTTATTACAGAAGAAGTTTGGAATATATAGTCTGGATTAGCACTACGGGAGTCCTGTTTCAACGCTATATGCGAGAGAAGGAATAACAGATTAACAGGCTCCCTGGGAACCTCCAGTAATTACTCTATATTCACTTTATTCCACTGAACAGAATGGAAAAGTATATTTAAGGCAGATATCAACTTTGTACCAGTACTTGAAATCTGCCAGCCAGGAGTGAGCGTTGCAGAACCAGAAACTGATACATTGTATGCTGGAGTGTATTACAGTATTACAGTTTCCTGACAAGGGTTTCCTTATTTCTGTTTACACCTTTTTCATTGTCACTTTTTATCATACTGGTTCTCTCTTTACTTCCCCCTCACTTCCTACCTTCCTGGTTACTTCCTGGTTACATGGCTCCTCCCCCTTACTTCCTAACTTTCTGGTTATGTTAACCATGGCCCTGGGCCATCTAGAAGGCAGGCTTTTAGCACTCACCTTTGCTGTGTGATATCTAAGGGAGGGCAGAATGGCTATAAGTGTGAGTAAGCAATTTCAGCTGCTGGAAGTGTGGACATGTAATGGGGATTATGTTGTTTTTTTATCTTTTTGTCCTTTAATTTCCCATGTTTTCTTGAGTAGTTTCCTAGCATTCTAATGTGCCTATATCTGTTCTGTGTATAAAGTGGAAAGTGTTTGAGATTTATAACACTTTAAACAACTCTGATGAATCAGCCAATTCTATATTTCAGATTTACTCAGTTGCATTTGCCAGATGGGATAAATATTTGCAAGGAATGCTAATGGAATGTCAATGCTGATATCCATATGGGCTAAATGAACCAGTCCTGATGTTATGTTGGCAAAGTCTAAACACAAATAGGAAAATAAATAGGAAAATCTGGACTTGAAATAGGGTGTGATTGAATTTTGCTCTATTTGCCCTTCTTTCTTTTTCTACCTATTTTTCATTGTCTCCATATTTTTTATTTTTCTTCTTTTGTTTTTTATTTTGTCTCCCCATCGGCATAGATATATACACATTTAGGGTCCCAAAGGATTCAGAAGGTAGTCAAGCGGACTACGGTGTAGTTAAAAGGTTTTAACTCTTTATTAGAAGTAGATTATTTAAATCACATAGTGGCCATAGCCGCATGAAGACACATATTCCCTATGCGTTTCGTGGAATTTTGAGACTTCTTCAGGGGCTCCCTTGTTTCTTGTTTGAATTTTGCTCTACTTTCCCTTCTTTCTTTTTCTCCCTATTTTTCATTTTCTCCATATTTTTTATTTTTCTTCTTTTGTTTTTTTCTTTTTTTTCTACAGAAACCTTATTTTCATCCAATTATATTCTTCATTTTTCTCCCTTGTGCTCATATTTCCAGGTTCCCCCAGTTGTGCACATTCCTTCTTGTTTTTTAATTAAAACCCTTTCCTTCAACCAACCACTGAATCTCGTGCACTGAACCATACGTGTTTAATGCAGCCTCAGACCATTTGTTGTAAGCATTAGAGACAGTAGTGATATAGAGCTAACTAAGCATGGGTGAACTAAGACCACACACAGAAAATGTAGGTAGGAATGGTGAGAAACTAAGTGACACAAAATAGATTACTTTAACTAACAGGGCGAAAAGAATCAGTTTTTAAAACTTGCCCTTCGGCTTAGATTTACAGCGCTACTTTAACTATGGTTAATTTTATATCAAGCTTTGCTTTTAGACCTGCATGAATGCACATACATTCTCTAAAAGACATATGAAGCATGGTAGCTCTATAGCAGGGCAGGGATTTATCCTTCTGTTAATAATAACATTTATATTAATAGAGCACTGTTGCTTTTATTTAAAGCTGGGCATAGAATTTCATGATACAGTGAATACTGCCCTGTAGGCTGATATATGTTTGGAAGAATGCTACTCTGTTTTATAGTTCCAGATTTATAGACAATGACTCTATTACAGTTTTACATGGAGAATTTAGTTTTATGTCTGCTGGATTTTCTAATATCCATTCATCACTATTACTCTGTCTGACCAATAATATTATTTGAATGCAAGTACAGAAACAGCAATGCATCCACCAAGAATTAGAAAATGTTTTGTTGAGAAGCAGGCACCTCAAGAAGTAAGATCACAAGAGTGCATCACCCATGACCAAAAATCAAATGTGTGTGCATGTGCCTGGTTCATGCTGAAAAGCAAAGCGTCTATATTCAAAGGTATCTAAATGTCTAAATCTACTACACCATTTCTCTATCCGAATCTTCTAATAAACAAAACAGGCTTTTATTCACCATAGATGTATGGTATGTCTGTGATCTTATATGCATGTTTTAGGGCAAATTTAACGTCAGCTATGAGCTACTATAATGCTGCTCATGTCCGAAAAGCCAAGCAGTCGCTGTTGAATAGTTTGAGGCAGCTGCGTAAGTGTCTCTTGCAAAACTCACGCAGCCGCCAAAAGCAATGAGTTAAAGTCACACTAACTACTGTAATTGGGATTCTCTGTGAATTCCCCTAAGTGTAGTTTATTAAAATTCACACAGGTCGTTTTAAATTTTTCTTGCATTTTTGAAAAATGTGTGTGAACAGGACAAAGCCAGTTACCAAAAATTAGCTGGACATGGCGTATTGCTTACTGCCCTACCAACTATTCCTTCAGCTTGGCATGGCATATTGCTTACTGCTCAACAAACTATTCCATCAGCTGGGCATGGGGTATTGCGTACTACTCTACAAATTATTCCATTAGCTGGGCATAGAGTACTGGCTACTGCACTACTAACTATTCCATCAGCTGGGCATGGGGTATTGCGTACTACTCAAAAATTATTTCATCAGCTGGGCATGGTATATTCCTTACTGCTCTACAAATTATTCCATTAGCTGGGCATAGCGTACTGGCTACTGCACTACTAACAATTCCATTAGTTGGGCATAGCGTACTGGCTACTGCACTACTAACTATTCCATCAGCTGGGCTTGGGGTATTGTCTACTGCACTACTAACTATTCCATCAGCTGGGTATGGTGTATTGCGTACTATTCAAAAATTATTTCATCAGCTGGGCATGGTATATTGCTTACTGCTCTACAAATTATTCCATTAGCTGGGCATAGTGTATTGGCTACTGCACTACTAACTATTCCATCAGCTGGGCATGGCATTTTGCGTACTGCTCTACAAACTATTTCATCAGCTTGGCATAGCATATAGTGTACTGCTCTTCACACTATTCCATCATCTGGGAATGGCATATTGCGTACTGCTCTACAAACTATTCCATTGGCTGAGCATGGCATATTGATTACTGCTCTACAAACTATTCTATTTGCTGGGCATTGCATAATGTCTACTGCACTCTTAATTATTCCATCAGCTGGGTATGGTGTTTTGCATACTGTTCTACAAACTATTTCATCAGCTGGATATGGCATATTGTTTACTGCTCTACAATTTATTCCATCAGCTGGGCATGGTGTAACAAACAATTCCCATGCCGCTGGGCATGAGATCAGCGGGCATGATGTATTGCTTACTGCTCTACAAACTATTCCATCAGCTGAGCATGGCATATTGCTTACTATTCAAAAAAATATTCCATCAGCTGGGCATGGCGTATTGTACTGCTCTACAAACTATTTCATCAGCTGGGCATAGTGTATTGTCTACTGCACTACTAACTATTCCATCATGCTGCATATTGTCTACTGCACTACAAACTATTCCATCAGCTGGGCATGATGTATTGCTTACTGCTTTACAAACTATTCCATCAGCTGGTATGGCATATTGTCTACACTCAAACATTATTCCATCGGCTGCATGCCTATTGCGTACTACTCAAAACATTATTCCATCTGCTGGGCATGGCATATTGCTTACTACTCAAAACATTATTCCATCTGCTGGGCATGGCATATTGCATACTGCTCTACAAACTATTTCATCAGCTGGCGCATGGCATATGTGTACTGTTCTTCAAAATATTCCATCAACTGGGCATGGCATATTGCGTACTGTTCTACAAACTATTCCATCAACTGGGCATGGTGTATTGCGTACTTCTCTACAAACTATTCCATTTGCTGGGCATGATGTATTGTCTACTGCACTACTAATTTCCATCAGCTGGGCAGGTTTATTGCGTACTGCTCAAAAAATTATTCCATCAGCTGGGCATGGCGTATTGCGTACTGCTTTACAAACTATTTCATCAGCTGGGCATGATATTGCTTACTGCTCTACAAACTATTCCATCAGCTGGGTATGCATATTGTCACTACTCTATAAACTATTCCATCAGCTGGGCATGGTGTATTGCGTACTGCTCTACAAAATATTCCATCAGCTGGTCATGGCGTATTTCGTACTGCTCTACAAACTATTCCATCAACGGTCATGGCATATGCGTACTGCTCTACAAACTATTCCATCAACTGGGCATGCATATTGTGTACTGCTCTACAAACAATTCCATCAACTGGGCATGGTGTATTGCGTACTTCTCTACAAACTATTCCATTGCTGGGCATGGTGAGTGTCTACTGCACTACTAATTATTCATCAGTGGCATGTTTTATTGCGTACTGCTAAAATATTCCATACAGCTGGCATGGCGTATTGCGTACGCTTTACAACAATTCCATCAGCTGGGCATGGGCATTTTACATACTGCTCTACAAACTATTTCATCAGCTGGGCATAGCATATTGCGATCTGCTTTACAAACTATTTCATCAGCTGCATGATGTATTGCTTACTGCTCTACAACTATTCCATCAGCTGGGTATGGCATATTGTCTACTACTCTACAAACCATTCATCAGCTGGGCATGGTGTATTCGTACTGTTCTACAAACTATTCCATCAGCTGGGCATGGTGTATTTCGACTGTTTTACAAACTATTCCATCAGCTGGGCATGATGTATTGCTTACTGCTCTACAAACTATTCCATCAGCTGGGTATGGCATATTGTCTACTACTCTATAAACATATCCATCAGCTGGGCATGGTGTATTGCGTACTGCCTACAAAATATTCCATCAGCTGGTCATGGCGTATTTCGTACTGCTCTACAAACTATTCCATCAACTGGTCATGGCATATTGCGTTACTGCTCTACAAACTATTCCATCAACTGGGCTGGCATATTGTGTACTGCTCTACAACAATTCCATCAACTGGGCATGGTGTATTGCGTACTTCTCTACAAACTATTCCATTGGCTGGGCATGGTGTAGTGTCTACTGCACTACTAATTATTCCATCAGCTGGGCATGTTTTATTGCGTACTGCTCAAAAATTATTCCATCAGCTGGGCATGGTGTATTGCGTACTGCTTTACAAACAATTCCATCAGCTGGGCATGGCATTTTACATACTGCTCTACAAACTATTTCATCACTGGGCATAGCATATTGCGTACTGCTTTAAAACTATTTCATCAGCTGGGCATGATGTATTGTCTACTGCTCTACAAACTATTCCATCAGCTGGTATGGCATATTGTCTACTACTCTACAAACCATTCTATCAGCTGGGCATGGTGTATTTCGTACTGTTCTACAAACTATTCCATCAGCTGGGCATGGTGTATTTCGTACTGTTCTACAAACTATTCCATCAGCTGGGCATGGTGTATTGCATACTGCTCTACAAAATATTTCATCAGCTGTTCATGGCATATTGCTTACTGCTCTACAAACTATTCCATACTGGGCATAGCATATTGCTTACTGTTCTACAAAGTATTCCATCAGCTGGATATGTCTTTTTATTGTGAAAAGCAATACTGTAAAGTATTTGATAAGGCTTTTCTTCTGCCCCTGAATCTCCTTAAAGGATAAGTTCACTTTTTGAGGGTAACTCATTATTAAAGAGTAGGAGGTATCACCCCCCCCCTGTATTAGTCATTATTAGGAAGCCCTGTTTATTGATACAAACGATGTTTGGTCCTTCTTTCTCTTTTCAATAGGGAAGGTAATTAACTATTATACACTAAACAGGGATTCTTATATATGACTAATAAAAGGAGGGGGGAAGTATGTCTGCGCATGTTTTTTTTTTTGGCTGGCCTTATTTTTAAAAAATTAACGCTACCTACAGAGTAATATATGGATTAAATTCACCTCAGAGTTTCATATATATCGTTATATTACTCTGTAGTAGTGTTTGCCTACACTGTAGGCATGTGCTCTAGAGGTGGGTTAAACCGAAAGTTGTCAGGATCTGTTAGTGGAGTCACCATGGAGCGGGCAGGGTAAGTCTTGTCCTATTGTTCCTTGTAACATATATTAAAGAACAGTATGTAAGACACAGCTCATTTACATCCCGTTCTGAGCAAAAAAAATCAAATCTTGTTTATAATTCTAACAACTTAACTTGCTGAGAGCTGAGATTTTACAGTAACGTTAAAAATCTTTTGTCTTACATATATTTCTGTTGTATATTTACACACTAATTGATTTATAATCTTTAAACAAAATGTTATACCAAGGAGCCTGAGTAATTATACACAATTTAGAGTATTTATTTGGCAAACAAAGATATTCCAGTGATCACCAACATAAAGACCAACTAAACGGTGTGTAAACCTCAAGATTTAGTCGATCCACACCTCATGAGTCATGGAAAACATTAGGCCCCAAAAGTGAAGTGAGAACATTAGCAGTAAGATTATTTGCAGGACTTAACTAGGCCAGACTGCAGGATAGGTGTCTTACTGAACAAACATTATGGGGGAATGTAGATGAATATCCAAACTACTGACATATCCTGTATCATGGCCCTAAGACAATCTGATCACAAACATTTTAAATCTCAGAAAGAGAGGGGTGTTTTTATGGACATATAAAAGGATAATTAATTATAAAACTGTTTTAAAGAGATTATTCTAACCATAGACATCTATAAGGGTTTTGTTTTGCATATTTTATTCCATCAGCTGGGCATGGTGTATTGCGTACTGCTTTACAAACAATTCCATCAGCTGGGCATGATGTATTGCTTACTGCTCTACAAACTATTTCATCAGCTGCATAGTGTATTGTCTACTGCACTACTAACTATTCCATCATGCATGGCATATTGTCTACTGCACTACAAACTATTCCATCAGCTGGGCATGATGTATTGCTTACTGCTTTACAAACTATTCCATCAGCTGGTATGGCATATTGTCTACACTCAAAACATTATTCCATCGGCTGCATGCTATTGCGTACTACTCAAAACATTATTCCATCTGCTGGGCATGGCATATTGCTTACTACTCAAAACATTATTCCATCTGCTGGGCATGGCATATTGCATACTGCTCTACAAACTATTTCATCAGCTGGCACATGGCATATGTGTACTGTTCTTCAAAATATTCCATCAACTGGGCATGGCATATTGCGTACTGTTCTACAAACTATTCCATCAACTGGGCATGGTGTATTGCGTACTTCTCTACAAACTATTCCATTTGCTGGGCATGATGTATTGTCTACTGCACTACTAATTTCCATCAGCTGGGCAGGTTTATTGCGTACTGCTCAAAAAATTATTCCATCAGCTGGGCATGGCGTATTGCGTACTGCTTTACAAACTATTTCATCAGCTGGGCATGATATTGCTTACTGCTCTACAAACTATTCCATCAGCTGGGTATGCATATTGTCACTACTCTATAAACTATTCCATCAGCTGGGCATGGTGTATTGCGTACTGCTCTACAAAATATTCCATCAGCTGGTCATGGCGTATTTCGTACTGCTCTACAAACCTATTCCATCAACGGGTCATGGCATATGCGTACTGCTCTACAAACTATTCCATCAACTGGGCATGCATATTGTGTACTGCTCTACAAACAATTCCATCAACTGGGCATGGTGTTATTGCGTACTTCTCTACAAACTATTCCATTGCTGGGCATGGTGAGTGTCTACTGCACTACTAATTATTCATCAGTGGCATGTTTTATTGCGTACTGCTAAAATATTCCATACAGCTGGCATGGCGTATTGCGTACGCTTTACAACAATTCCATCAGCTGGGCATGGGCATTTTACATACTGCTCTACAAACTATTTCATCAGCTGGGCATAGCATATTGCGATCTGCTTTACAAACTATTTCATCAGCTGCATGATGTATTGCTTACTGCTCTACAACTATTCCATCAGCTGGGTATGGCATATTGTCTACTACTCTACAAACCATTCATCAGCTGGGCATGGTGTATTCGTACTGTTCTACAAACTATTCCATCAGCTGGGCATGGTGTATTTCGACTGTTTTACAAACTATTCCATCAGCTGGGCATGATGTATTGCTTACTGCTCTACAAACTATTCCATCAGCTGGGTATGGCATATTGTCTACTACTCTATAAACTATCCATCAGCTGGGCATGGTGTATTGCGTACTGCCTACAAAATATTCCATCAGCTGGTCATGGCGTATTTCGTACTGCTCTACAAACTATTCCATCAACTGGTCATGGCATATTGCTTACTGCTCTACAAACTATTCCATCAACTGGGCTGGCATATTGTGTACTGCTCTACAACAATTCCATCAACTGGGCATGGTGTATTGCGTACTTCTCTACAAACTATTCCATTGGCTGGGCATGGTGTAGTGTCTACTGCACTACTAATTATTCCATCAGCTGGGCATGTTTTATTGCGTACTGCTCAAAAATTATTCCATCAGCTGGGCATGGTGTATTGCGTACTGCTTTACAAACAATTCCATCAGCTGGGCATGGCATTTTACATACTGCTCTACAAACTATTTCATCACTGGGCATAGCATATTGCGTACTGCTTTAAAACTATTTCATCAGCTGGGCATGATGTATTGTCTACTGCTCTACAAACTATTCCATCAGCTGGTATGGCATATTGTCTACTACTCTACAAACCATTCTATCAGCTGGGCATGGTGTATTTCGTACTGTTCTACAAACTATTCCATCAGCTGGGCATGGTGTATTTCGTACTGTTCTACAAACTATTCCATCAGCTGGGCATGGTGTATTGCATACTGCTCTACAAAATATTTCATCAGCTGTTCATGGCATATTGCTTACTGCTCTACAAACTATTCCATACTGGGCATAGCATATTGCTTACTGTTCTACAAAGTATTCCATCAGCTGGATATGTCTTTTTATTGTGAAAAGCAATACTGTAAAGTATTTGATAAGGCTTTTCTTCTGCCCCTGAATCTCCTTAAAGGATAAGTTCACTTTTTGAGGGTAACTCATTATTAAAGAGTAGGAGGTATCACCCCCCCCCTGTATTAGTCATTATTAGGAAGCCCTGTTTATTGATACAAACGATGTTTGGTCCTTCTTTCTCTTTTCAATAGGGAAGGTAATTAACTATTATACACTAAACAGGGATTCTTATATATGACTAATAAAAGGAGGGGGGAAGTATGTCTGCGCATGTTTTTTTTTTTGGCTGGCCTTATTTTATAAAAAATTAACGCTACCTACAGAGTAATATATGGATTAAATTCACCTCAGAGTTTCATATATATCGTTATATTACTCTGTAGTAGTGTTTGCCTACACTGTAGGCATGTGCTCTAGAGGTGGGTTAAACCGAAAGTTGTCAGGATCTGTTAGTGGAGTCACCAGTGGAGCGGGCAGGGTAAGTCTTGTCCTATTGTTCCTTGTAACATATATTAAAGAACAGTATGTAAGACACAGCTCATTTACATCCCGTTCTGAGCAAAAAAAATCAAATCTTGTTTATAATTCTAACAACTTAACTTGCTGAGAGCTGAGATTTTACAGTAACGTTAAAAATCTTTTGTCTTACATATATTTCTGTTGTATATTTACACACTAATTGATTTATAATCTTTAAACAAAATGTTATACCAAGGAGCCTGAGTAATTATACACAATTTAGAGTATTTATTTGGCAAACAAAGATATTCCATGTGATCACCAACATAAAGACCAACTAAACGGTGTGTAAACCTCAAGATTTAGTCGATCCACACCTCATGAGTCATGGAAAACATTAGGCCCCAAAAGTGAAGTGAGAACATTAGCAGTAAGATTATTTGCAGGACTTAACTAGGCCAGACTGCAGGATAGGTGTCTTACTGAACAAACATTATGGGGGAATGTAGATGAATATCCAAACTACTGACATATCCTGTATCATGGCCCTAAGACAATCTGATCACAAACATTTTAAATCTCAGAAAGAGAGGGGTGTTTTTATGGACATATAAAAGGATAATTAATTATAAAACTGTTTTAAAGAGATTATTCTAACCATAGACATCTATAAGGGTTTTGTTTTGCATATTTGGGCATGATGTATTGCTTACTGCTCTACAAACTATTCCATCAGCTGAGCATGGCATATTGCTTACTATTCAAAAAAATATTCCATCAGCTGGGCATGGCGTATTGTGTACTGCTCTACAAACTATTTCATCAGCTGGGCATAGTGTATTGTCTACTGCACTACTAACTATTCCATCAGCTGGGCATGGCATATTGTCTACTGCACTACAAACTATTCCATCAGCTGGGCATGATGTATTGCTTACTGCTTTACAAACTATTCCATCAGCTGGGTATGGCATATTGTCTACTACTCAAAACATTATTCCATCTGCTGGGCATGGCATATTGCGTACTACTCAAAACATTATTCCATCTGCTGGGCATGGCATATTGCTTACTACTCAAAACATTATTCCATCTGCTGGGCATGGCATATTGCATACTGCTCTACAAACTATTTCATCAGCTGGGCATGGCATATTGTGTACTGTTCTTCAAAATATTCCATCAACTGGGCATGGCATATTGCGTACTGTTCTACAAACTATTCCATCAACTGGGCATGGTGTATTGCGTACTTCTCTACAAACTATTCCATTTGCTGGGCATGATGTATTGTCTACTGCACTACTAATTATTCCATCAGCTGGGCATGGTTTATTGCGTACTGCTCAAAAAATTATTCCATCAGCTGGGCATGGCG